>VDFB02058242.1:287841069-288407997 GCA_007258455.2 Sequoia sempervirens | reverse complement strand
TCTTCAAGGAGAGTGGTTCACCTTCAAGATGAAGTCTGGCCGACGTGCTGAGGTCCCAATGACATGAAGGAGATATCGCCATAAGTCTTGCTGTCAAAGGTTTCCCAAGGGTTTTTGGGGAAGATTTAGACTCTTGCTAGGAGGTCTCAGCGATTAAGAAGTGTCACACTTATAGGGTATCCCATCGAGGAGAAGAAAGATGTGCACCAAGAGGTCTGGCAGAAGTTCAAGGGTCTCGCCGACATGAAATTTGAGTTCGGCGAGATATCTCCTTGACAGTTGGGGGTTTTACTGAAGGGTTCCCCTTTCAGTATAATGTCTTGCCGAAGAGTGAAGGTCACGGCGAAGCAAAAGGAGCTCGATGAGAACAAGAGGAAATTAGGGAGACTTCAAATGAATGACTGCTGAGGGACATCAGTACAGTTCAGACCCAACTACAAAGACCTTAGGAGCTAAGGCATCCATGTGTTGTCTTTCTCTTTCAGGAGAAGCAGAGTAGCAATATTTTGTTTGCATGTTGCTGTGCTAAGACACACATCAACACTTACTAACATCATTAAAATGTAAGTTTATAATTATAAAAATTTAACATTAGAATTATTTAACATTTGAAATATAAAATTTAAATATTATATTATAATAGTTTATAATTTACTTATATAGTATTTTGGATAATAGAAACAATTTTGATTGATTTAATATTTTCTAAGTTCATTATTGAATTTAAATATTATAAATATAATTATGTATCTTTAATCAATATTATAATTTAAAAATAATAATGAATATTGAACATCTTAGATTTTAGTATAACTTAAATATTAAAAAATTTAGTGTATAAGTTTATAAAATATAATATATATTTTTTTTTAAATAAAGATTTAAGATTATACATATGTATGTTTGAGTCCATAGAATTATCTTTTTAACTATGAAATTAATATGATTAATTTCATTTATAATTTTATCTTATCTGATCTTTTTAACAATTTTTTGGTATTCTACATAATTTGTTTTCTATAAGTATCATGTTCTATACTCTTTATATGGAAGGTAGTGTTTTTTCATGGAGCTTAATAAGTTTTAATAATTTTTAGTCATTTTAAAGATTTTTATTTTCTTATAAAGATAGGTATATTTAGACTTTTGATGGCTTATGTACAATTATGCATATTTTTTTATTTATTATATTTTTTGCAATATCATGTTATTCTTGATTAATCACATTATTTGTTTTGTTGAAAAATATTTTATCTTTACTTTACATCTATGATAATTTCAAAATTATCAAATTTAAAAATTATAAATAAAAACTTATTTTTATTAATCTCTTGAAGTACATAGGTCCTAATCTTTTGTAGATTAATAACTATCTAAATAGCTATTTCTTTCCTTTATTTCTATAATGTGTCTCATGTCTCTATTGAAATTTATGAGACGTGTATGTAATTCTAGCACAACACTCTTAGAATTATGATTTATTTTCTATCTATTTTCTTATTGTTCCAATTAGTGGCTAATTAAATATTCATTGAAAACCTACAAAGAGCTTGGGTCATTCAATCTCAAAGCTTGTCTAATTTCTTGATGAGAATCATTCACATTGATTCCCAATATTGTGCTCCAATTGCATGATACATTTATAAAATGCACTTGGTAATTTAGTATGTGGTTGAAATATTAGAGTAACAACAAATGGTTATTTTCATTTTTGGCACATGATTGGCTATTTTTACTATGTTAAATTTTTATTTTCACTTTTATTTTCATGGTTTTCATGTTGTCAAATTTTCATACATTTCTTAGTCTTTTTAAAAAAATAATGAAGGTTCTATTAGTGTCCCCAAATCTTGCTAAAAATCATGTATAGAGAGAGTACAATATATAAACTACCAATTATAGAGTATAACAACAAAATGAATTTAAAAAATACTACATAGAAACAAGGTTTAGAATAATTCAAAATAGAGATACCATTCTCCATAAATACTATGTGTAAACCCTATAGCCATACACTTTCACCCTCAAAATCAATAGAATGATTCTCATACATTGTTTCTATAATGAATTTAGAGAATAAATTATAAGATTTAAATTAAATAATGAATTTAAAGAAAATATTAAATCAATCAAAATTGTTTCTATTATCCAAAATACTATATAAGTAAATCTTAAGCCCAATCTTAAGCTTAACAATAACCCTAAGTGAACACTTATCCTAATTCAACCTTAACCCTGATTTAGCCCAAACCATAACCTTAACCCTAACCCTAATTGAACCCTAACCCTAATTAAACTCTAGCCTTGATTGAAATCTATCCCTAATTAAACTCTACCCGTAATTGAACCCCAACCCTAACCCTATTTGTTCCTAACCCTAGTATCTCTATCTATTTTTATCCCTTTGCCTCTCTCATTCTATATTCATACATTTCTAGGGGGCTTGATTCAAGACTGATGGCTATAAAAGGTGGATCATCTACTTTTTATCTCAGGCATTATTCATTTTTGATGCACCTGGTACTATATTTTGGATAGGAGTTGGGAGTATGGCCTCTAGAAATGAGAATTTATCAGCTTGGTAAAGATGGTGAAGCATTACCTATTCAATTGTGGACTACTATTTGGGATAGCAGGTTTGCTAATGCTAGTTTCATTCATTTTGAAGAATATTTTGTGAAAACATTGTACAGATTGTATAAATATCCCTATAATTATTCATTATCAAATGAGATTAAGAGTTTTCTTCAGCCAAAAGATTTCAATGGGCCAATTGATCATAACTGGGGAGATTGGTATTTTTTTGAGGGAGCTACAGTGATCAGAGTCTATGGGTTTGAAGAGGCCCCTTTCATTCTACCAAAGATAGTTCCAAACAGGATTGCATATCTGGAGATTGTCAGGTAGATGGATTATTGTAGTGTAATGAATTTTAGTTCTTTTGGGAAGCAGGCTTTTACGCCTAGCTCATTGTGCATTGGCGATTTCACTGTGTTGGCCAACAAAGGATACAATTTGATCCTTGACAAACTACTTCAGTACAACATGAAGAGAGGATCACCAAGGAAGAGCTTTGACCCAAAAGGATATATCAATTCTGCCAAAGAGAAGATACACTTTGGAAAGTATCAGCATGTGCCCTATCCCTTTGATGATATGATTTGGAATCTGGAGGAAGATGAAGCTGAGATGGTGGTTGAAAGATATAACCAAGGGCTGCATGATGTAGAGCAATTATCTTCAGGGGAAGAGACACCACAAGATAATGTGCCACAAAGCCAACTAGAAAAGGTATCCAGATTGAGAACTCAGCAATATGTTTTCCCAACTAGAGAGATGAGTGTTGAGAGTGGTGATGCAGATGCAAGGCATATTGAGTATAGATCATTTGTTTCAAATGATGAGTTCATAAACTCCCCAGAATTGAAAGCATTTTTGTATAAACAAAAGGGGAAGGAAATAAGAGAAAAGGTTGATGATGTCACTGCAGGAAATGAAGAAAAATTGCTGAATGAATTGAGGAAATGTGTGGATGATGAAATGAAAAATATGACCCCTAAAAAGGGGAGGAAAATGTTGCAAGATGCTGGTGTCATGATCTTTCCTGGGATAGATCTCAATTCAGCCCTTTTTTTTGATAGTTTCTTGAGGGACAACAATGCTACACATAAGCTTGACAAAGAAAGTGTAACAGAGGTGTATGCTAGATCAAAATACAATGCTGATGAAGGGTCATTGATGATCTTGGCCTTATACCCACCCCACAGGAAATCAGTGGTGATTGACACTAAAAAGGCATTTGGCCATGTCATGAACCTAAAGGTTGGTGAAGCTAATCCTGTGGCTATTACATAAATTGGAGTGAATATTACAAAGCTGAAAAAGTCCCAAATTCAGATGTTGGTAAAGGAAAGGGAGATGTACAAAGAAAATAATGAAAGAATGTTGAGAGAAAATGACAGACTAAAGGATTTAGTTGGTGTTACAATGAAGACACCCAAGATGCTCACTCAAGGAGAAAGCTCTCAGACAAAGGATCATTGGGTTGGATCAAGTGCTTATTCCCAAGGAAAGCATGATGCAATTGTTGCAATAATCAAGAAAAGGCAGGATAGTTTAACACCTTGGCTGAATAAACTTTGGGGCAAACATTCACATACTATTGCTGCATTAAAGGATCATGAAAGGATGGATGGATGGATTATGGAGAAGTTTCATGAGATAGATCAAAGAGATGCTTCTAGCAGTGCAACAATTGAAGCTGCAAATCATATTATAAATTGACATCAAAACTTCTACAATGAGTTGCAAGGGGATGAACAGGGTTTGATAAATGCTGCCAAGAAAACATTGATTGCATTCTCTGATGACAAAGGGAACTGAAAGAAGCTGCCAGATGGAAGAATGAAAGTGAATCATTGTTAAATGAAGTCATGAGGATAGCTTCTACAGAGAATACAACGTTAGAAGAAGTGAGCGAGTAGAATGAGAAGATTTTCAAGATGGAAATCATGATCTAGAATGCGGTTGGAGATGCAGATACATATGAGCACCAGGATTATTTGGATCATCTTGCTAAAACTCACTTATGGCTTAATAGAGCTTAATTATCCTCTAATCTTTTGTTTTGTAAACATGTGACATTTTGATTTCTGAAAGGACGCATCCTTTCGTATTCTCAATGCATAAATATCTATTTTGAAAATGAAATGAAGGAGTGATAAGAAGAATAGGCTAGAGGATAGAAAATATAGAGTGTAATACAATGTTTTTCCAATATGAGACTATGCTGCATGTTTCGAATCATGGAGATATCAATTAAAATATAATAATATGGTGTAGTTGTTTTTGGTATTAGTATTTTATGGTGTTTTTTGAAAGTATTATTAAATTTGTCACCAATATGGTGTTTTCTAGTTATTTAAATTGGTGTAACAAGTTTACATTTGGTTTGTCAGTGCACATTTGCTGCATCGGTATGATCAATTGATCGGTTCTTTCCAGTAAAGATTAAACCCTTTAAATTGATCATAGTAATTAGAGAATGTTAATTGGATCACTAAGAAGAACTCGATAATCATAACCTGGCATGTTTATATAAGTTATAAACTAAATCAATTGCTAAACAACTTGAATGTCTACCAGAATGAAGTACTTGTTTCAGATTTCTCTTGACTTCGCATACCCAATAAGGCACCAGTCTTTGCATTTTCATCATTAAGATTCATTCATTTTTCTTTACATCTATTAATTGAGCATATTAGGATTTAGTTTTCAATATTGCTATATGATCTATACCAAATTTTATCTCATTTGTCCACTTACATCTGCTATCATGGACAAATCACTGCAAGAGAGAAGATCAAAAGTCAAGTTTGCGCAATTCACATAGGTACACCTACCTAGGTCTGGCAACACCTCAAGAGTAGAAAGCTTAAACCATTTGGCTTTGTCTGTTACCCTAAAACATTCCAAGAGATTGGCAACCTCTTGAGGTATTCTTACTTGTCTTTTTGAGAGATAACATGAGGCTTTTAAAGTCCTCGTCAGTTGGTCCAGGTCCTTCGAGCTGCCTTCGATTGGAATTGGCAATTCCATAGGTATATTAGAAGAAAAAACTAGTTACATTGTAAAAAGAACCAACATACACGTCAACCACTGAACAACCACCTCTGAAACTGACTTTTTAATATTTTATGATCACATGAAACATAAAACACACTAATTTCAAGGTTGTTAACATCACTATTGAAATGTTTTAATTTTTTGACCTTTCAAACATTAAAAAGTACATTAAATTAATTATGTAATGGCATAAAAATTAAAAACATCATGAATTAATTATGTAACAACATAAGTCAAATATAATTCTATCAAGAAATTAATATCAAATAGATAATATAATCGAATAACTTATACATTTCAATGTCATTGATCTTCTTCTTCATCCAACTCTTTGTCTGTATCATCTAATCTAGATTCGACATTGTAAGGATTGGTCATATAATCATCATCATCATCGATATCAATTTCAATAATGTCATCATCCACAAGGATGTCATCTTCATGAACATTAAATCTTACATCATCATCATCTAGTTCCTCCTCTTCGACATCTTTGTCAGGGACATCATCAACTAACCGTTGATCTTGATCATCATCTACATCATCTTACGGTTCTTGGTATCTTCTTCTTCCTACATTATGCTTTTCGACCTTCCTCTTTGGATCATGTCACAACAAAAAATGACCAACCCGGTTTATAGAACATCAGGTAAATACCTACTCACATTGGCTTGGAAGAACACAGGGCTCATTTCCAGCTCGCTCGATCAACCTTGTATTAACCATGGTAAATCCATTATCATGTTCAATAACAGTTCTCTCAGGATCATTTTCATTCAATCATAGCTTGTACCATAGGATGATGAACAAAATTAATCTGAAGGACTTAAAGTCACACTCAAGTATATCATCCAAAATCACATAGTATCGATTTTCTGAGACTTCTGGATATATGTCACTTCTAGATGAAACATTAGTCACCTGAAAGACTACAGTTATACCAGAATCACAAGTTTTCTTCATGTCATCCAACATTTTGATTCAAAATTTACAACCATTGCAACACATAGCCTTGTGGTGTTTCACCTACAATATGTCAAACATGTAAAAACTATTGCAATATCGTCAGTTGATAAACATATTTATTCTTGGCCGAATGTATGCAAAGAAAACAATCTCAAGATATATATACATCAATATACTTGAAAATAATTAAATAATATGGGTGATTAATATATTTATATGTACCTGTTTATCTCTTAAACCATATGCTAAATCAATTTCCCTTTGTGTAACATTGGAATCTCCATTACAATGAGCTTCTTTAACCAATGAACCCACACCTTCCCATGTTAATGCATGACTAGATTGTTGACATCGTTCAATCCATACCATCATCCAATCAAGATTGTTGATGACATACAAATGTAGTGCATCCCACTCTCAACCAATTGTAACAAAAAAAATTGAAATTCACAAATGACGTATAATTAGTTAAATACCACAGTATATGACCTTAATTTATAATTGATGTATATTGCAAATTAAAAATTAAATAAGTACAATATACATAAAAACCATATGTAAAATGCATTCCAATTAATCTCCATGACCATCTTATAATTATCTCTCACTTTCCTCAATCTACCTTTCCCCAATAGGTACTCCCCTTTGAATTTGTTAATGGAGTTGGGATCCCAAATGCAATCTACATGGATCTTGCTACAAACTTAGGAAGATATTGACTAATGTACACCATGGTCTGGTATACATATATCCCTCCATAATAGAACCCTCAAGATGTGCTCTTTGTCTAACCAAAGCCTTCAAAAATTTCAAGTGCCTCTCAACCATCCACATTGACCTTGTGTGTACAGGTCCACACAATTCAATCTCCTCAACTTGGTGTATGAGGTAGTGTTCTTGTGCATTGAAAAATGTTAAAGGTAGGTCCACTTTTGCATTTCACATATTAGATGAGGAATTTTTCTCTTATATTTTCTATATGGATTTCTTTAGATGATAGCCATCTACAAGTGATTCAAGGCACAAATATATTAACGAGATTTAATAAAAATATATATTATATTACATAACAAGTAAAACAAATGGCAATTATAAGATGTATACAACGAATTGAACAAATATGATTGCTACCTACCTCATGTATTTTCCAAGATCATATATAACTTGCTTGACATTATTGTCAAAGTTGTCTGGGAGAGATAGAGGTAGAATGTACTGCAACAATTATAAAATGGACTTTTCATTATTTTTCCAAAAGTTGTAAACACAATACACTGAAAATTACATGCATTATACAAGTGTATATAATATACAAGAATAATTACCTTAATGAAGGTATGCCAATCATGCATTTTCATCTCTGACCCAAATTCACCTTTCTTTGTTATTATATTGTTTATGTTCGCAGCAAATCTTGTGGGAAATCAAATCTTTTGTATGACTTATTTTATAGCATTGCTTTGCTGCTCTATTAATAACCAAGGAAGGGAACTTATCTTAATTTAGTCTCCATCACTATTTAATTGAATGACATTTTTCATTGCATGATTGGCTTCCTAAATGTCACTACAAATTTTGACAATTTTTTCTTTGTCATGCCTTCCATCTAGAATATTTTCCATAATGTTTCTGTTATATTCTTTCCGATATGCATTGTATCAAACAAATGCACAATTTGTAGATGCTCATAGTAGGGAAACCTACTAAATTTTCTGGGATAACTTTTCAGTCCCTGTGGAAGCCAACCATTAATGCCTTGATGACCTTCATGAAGCATATAAGTTAAACAAATTAACAATGACAATCACTGTCAATTACAACATAAGTAAACACAACACAATATAAAAATATAAATTCAAAACATATCATATATGATAGATAAACAATTTGATTCAATGTATAACCTTGACGATTAATTCTATTATATTCTAACTTCCATAGGTGAGGTGACATTCTTCATGGTTTTGATGTAGTCTCCTCTTTCCCATTGAAAAGATGTTTTTCAGTAGTTCAATACTTATGATTTCTATGGATGAAGTGCCTATACTCATCAAACACCTGCTTTCCTAAACTTTTTGAACGATGAGATTTCATCTTTGGACCACAAATTGGACATGCAAAATTTTCCTTTGTTTGAAGACCTGCAAGATGATATATAATTGGATTAAATATGTCAATTTTTATAATTATATATAATGAATAGATTATTTTAAAAACAGTCATGATATCTACTTCATCAAATTAAATATTATTAAAGTGTAGTCAAATGTTATAACATACCACAAAAATGTGTTAGCACTGGGGCATCATGAATTGTCCATACAAGCATTGCATGGAATTGAAATTGTCTTTGTCCTATTGGTCTAGAGACGTCATACATAGTGATGCCATTCCATAACTTTAGTAACTAGTCGATAAGAGGCTCGATATATACATTCATATCTTTAACTTGGTACTTACCTAGTTGAATGAACATAAATATTACATAATTATTATAACCATTTTATTGAAATATATATAAATTAATGTACATGACTATTTAATGAAAAAAATATAAGTCATTATGCAACAAATAATACAAATGATATGCTACTACGTTAAAGAAATTGATGTAAAAAAATACCTGGAACAATCATTGACAACATTATGTGCTCCCTCTTTATTGAAATCTATGGAGGAATGCTATTGTTGATAACAAAAACAAGCCACACTGAGTAAACAGATCTTAGCTCTCCAAATGGATTGACACCGTCCGCTCCCAATGAAAGCCTGAGATTATGAGGTTCTTTTTTAAAGTGTGGCCATTTTTCCTCCATGTCCCTAAATGTAAAACCATCCATACACATTCGAAGAATGTCATCTCCACTTCTATTCCGTGCATGGTAATCCATCAATTGCGTTAAGCTTTTGCACCTAAATAATCATTACATATGTGGAATAATGGGAATATAATGAAGAACCTTGCGAGACACCTTTTTTGTTAGTTAATCTATTCGATATCTACTTATATGACATTCTGGGCATTCTGTTGCAAATTCTTATTGTTTATGATATATAATATGATTATTGGGACATACATCTATTGCTTGATACTCCATTATGATATCTTTCATAATGGCACATAAATCTTAGTATGACCAAGGTAAAATATTTGATGGCAGTAACAACAATTCACCAATCAATCTACAACAAAAAATAATTTGTTCATATAAAGAATATTAATGGTACATATTTCATCCTTTATTTACTAGTGATGAATTAACAACAATTAAAATAGATGAAAAAATATGACATCTATGACATACCTTAACATCTGTGAGGTTGCTATGTTTGTTAAACCATTCATAACCTTCAAGTTCAACAGCAACAATACAACAAAGAGAAGAGTTGTTTCAAAGCCTTCATAAAGGGGCTCGTATGCCTTGTCAAGTACAGGTAAATCATGAACATCATCAAAGTCATCTTGATCATCATGATCAGTTCTGCCACTAAATGTGTCATGGATCAATGTATTCATACCATCATCTTCAACTATGTTTTCTGGAACATGATCATCTTCTTCCATAGGATCATTAACTTTATCTTCAATATTCACAACTTCATGTTCGTCTGCTTGCAAAACCACATTCTTCAGGCCGTGATAATCCATATCATTTTTCCTAGGGCACCCCACCTTTATAATAATGATAGACACAAATAAACCATGATCATGATCAAGTGATTATATATATATATAAAATGTTAAAACAATATAAACACTTACAAATTCAATCAATATAAACACATGTAATTAACAACTTACTAATGGACAATAATCATGCCCCCCTTCAATGTGACCATGTTGCCTACAATGTTTCTTAGCTGTTGTGATTAAAAGTCATCTCGTCTTTAGGCCCTTGCAATTATTGCAAGGACAATAACATTTCCTATCACCCTTTCTTTTCAATCTAGCCCACAATCTATCAAGTGTCTCTTCATTTTGTTCTGGACTAATATTATCTGACATGATTTTTCTTTACCAAGCTTGACTATTTAGATCTTCAAAAAATATCAAACTCACACTCCAATAATTTTTATTCATAGACAGGTAACATAATCTAATAATTCTGATATTTTACACCAAAAAAATTTGGCATGCAACCACCCCTGCAAAAGAGAAGATAGTCTGAAGTTAATGACCCCAAAAAAACTTTAATGTTAATTCCAAAACTTATTAAATTCTGATTTTACTATGATTTCTAATAGTTAAGACTCCTAAAATCAAATATTGAACTTGATCACAAACTTCCTACAACGATGGAGGTAGTGAGCTAGTAAGAGCAAGTGACCCATTCCTAAGGAGCAACAAGTCGAAATCATCATTGCTAATGTCAATACGGATTTATCCTTTTACTTAAAGATGCAATGTCACTTCTTATGACGAGCTTATCCCTAGGGCCCTCAACATTGAGAGAGCCCTAATAAAAAACAACAGAAGCATTGGTAAGAGCATGATTAGGGTACAAACCCTAGGCCTCCGCAGAAACATAAACAATTACTATAGTGGATTAGTGAGGTTGCAATACCGGAAAGATTGAGACATTGTAGTCAATAAGAAAATCTTGCAATATAAATATTGTAGCCAATAACAAGCACACTATGTAGCTTAGTGACATTTGTAAATGCAATCTATGGTAAGAAGAATGACAGTCACTTGAGATGTGACAGTCAAAAATAGGCTAAGAAGTGACAAGATAATAAAGCTCAAACCTTGCATAGTAAAGTGGAGATTTTAACAGTGTGTTTCCTTACCCCCTTAGCTGACCTTAAGGGTTTTTCAAATGCTTTTGGTAGTGTTAGACAAGGCAAATGTAATTAGGGAATGTACTGTCCAAATGAAGTAATAGTGGTAATCATAGGTTCAATGTTTCTTCTTAGCCATTAATATTGTATAATGGAGGTAGTGGATTGCATGTTTGGCAGTGTTTTGAGACTCACCAAAGATGGGAGAATAGTGAATAATACCTTATGGACTATGAAGTAGTGTCAATAAGGTTGAAGCGATCTTAAGAATTACCATACCATGAAACAATGAGTCCCCCATGGTAAGTAGGTAGTCTATAGGGCATAGTTTGATTTTATAGAAGGATGCTCATGAAAGGAATCTTCAAGTGATAGTGAGTAGCTGTTTGAGATTGCAACGAGGTGCAATACCCAATCTTCAAGGAAGTTAGCAAAGCAGTAAATGTGCAAAAAAATCAAATCATACACAACAAACAATTCACAATGTTATCTTCCATAATGCCTTGAGTTTGAAGACAAAAATATCATTGTATCTTCATGATGAAAGTGGTGAACTTAATGGTCAATCACTGGCAACCATGATTTTAAAACATGCTATTGTGTTATGGAGGCAACATTTTAAGCAAGGCAGTGAGTGGTGGTTTGGAACAATGGCAGGTATGAAGGACTTGCTTTATATGCATACTATGCAGTCTAGCTTAAGACATCGTTCTTAGAAGAGATTGAAGGTGGATTATGGAACTCAAGGGTTACCATGAAAAGGATTAAAGAAAATGAGATCTATTTAAAAGCCATGGTCATGAAGATATTAAAGATGTCACATGCAAAAACCTAGTAGCTGGAGTGATGAATATAGTGCCAAAGAGGATAGTGTGCTAGGGAAAATTTAGGAGATCTCCACATTATCTAATTATAGGGAAATACATCATTTATTTATTTATTTATTTAAAAGAAATCATTCTAAACCCTATATAGGATACATTGATACTTCAAAAGCCTCTAAAGGAATTTGAGATTATGCAAATATATGTCAAGTAACATTCATAAGGTTTAGAAAATCTTTATCACTCTCTAGAATAGCCCATTAAACATAGGTTGTGATTGAATGCACTACATAAATCATATAACACAACCACTCTGCATATCAACCAGAGTTATAGGCTCTTTATTGCAGCAAGAGCTAATCACTCTTTTGATCATGCTATAATTACATTCTAACTTGTTAAACTTGAGACAACTTGAATGCACCCAATGATGATTGACACCTACATTATACAACCTGAATTAACTACATTATATGAGTGCCTCCATTTCTATCACAACATAGCCACATTAAACTTGGGTCACACATGAATGCATCCTGTATTTGTTATAGCACAACTGTGCCACATGACAATAGAGTTATGGATCACATAATTACAGTCACAAGAATCTGTTCCTCGGTTGTGATCTTATGGTGATTCCACACAACAAAATCTGGACATGAAATTCTCAAAACCCTTAACCTCTAAAAATGAAATCTGATGAGATGTTGCTTTAAAATATGATTTTCAAACCGAAACTACAAATTGACTTCACAACTAGAATTCTGCAAAAAGATGACTACCCTCAACCTGAATAATCTTGAATTTTTTTTAATTTTTCTCAAGAAAATCATCCTTAGATCTCCACAAACTGTCTCAAGTAGAGCAAAACACTATCACAATAAATCAGGCGCAAACTCACTTTTCTTTATGTCGACCACAATTTGATTTTTTTTAATTTTTCATGTTTGTCAAAAATTCAACGAAATTGATAGCCGACATTTTGAAAAAAATGATAGCCAACATTTCGACGAACGTCGGGGATAAACTTTCAAAAAATTGGAAATTACACACCAAATTTTACAAGCACTCGACGAACATCAAATTTTACATATTTCGTCAGACAGTTTTGTCGTATTTTATAGTCAAATATATTAGTGTTAGGTCTTTCTCTCAATCACTCACTCCCTCTATCTCTCTCCCCTCCACCCTTAACCCTAAAATCTTAAACCATCTACCCTCTACCCCTAACCCTCCCTCCCTCTATCTCTCTCCCACTCCCTCCATCTCTCTCTCTCTAAATTATCTTCAATATCCTACCCCCTCTCCCTCTCTTAGCTCTTTCTCTCACTCACTCCCTCTATCTCTCTCGTATTAACCCTAAACCCTTAACCCTTAAACCCTCTACCCTCTACCCTTTTTTGGCCCACATTTATCGTTGCATCAAAAGATCAATCTATCAACGTCCAATACAAACGATAGAGATATGGATCATACGAGAGGCAATTAGTCCCTTGTCATGAATCTCGAGGGGAGTGCTGACCATCTACCAACAATATCCCCCTCAACGTTACGTGAGGGGATTCGAACCCATGACCCAACACTCTGATACCAATTGTTGGCCCACATTTTTTGTTGCATCAAAAGATTGATTTATCAATGTCTGATACAAACGGTAGAGATATGGATCATACGAAAGGTAGTTAGTCCCTTATCACGAATCCCAAGGGGAGTGTTGACCATCTTCCAACACCCTTAACCCTCCCTTCCTTTATCTCTCTTCCACTCCCTCCCTCTCTCTCTCTCTCAATTCTCTACCTACTTACCCATCATCCCTAAACCCTCAACCATAAACCCTTAAACCCTAAACCCTTAAACCTTCTATCCTCTACCCTCAACACTCTTCCCCTCTCCCTTCCCCCTCCTAATTCTCTCTCTCTCTCTCTCTCTACCTCTATCTACCACTCCCTCTCTTAGGTCTCTCTCACACTCACTCACTCACTCTATCTCAAGTATCTCCCTCCTACCCCTTCTCCCTCTCTTATCTCTTTCTCTCACTCACTCAGTCCCTCTATCTCTCTCCCCTCCACCCTTAACCTTAAACCCTTAAACCATCTACCCTCTACCCTTAACCCTCCTATTAACTATAAAATTTGAAAATTTTATAGATGTCTGTACTCATGAAAGTTTTCCAAAGAGGCCCATATCATAAATATAAAATTGATGTATTTTTCTTTTTCACCCATGTTCTAGTTAGTATTGACCATTTGGTCCCAATTCACCTGACCCAAAGCATTTGAATATATAAAGTCATATCGGCGTGAGATGATATAGGTCTTCTTGACCCATAAGTTATTTTATACTAACACATATTTTTTAGTGCATCATTAAGAGGTCGTGAATGTCTTACCGATATAATTTTATCTAAGGATTCATATCGGCATGATGCAGTTCATAGTGTCAATGAAAAAAGGATCATATTCACAAGACAACAATGATTGGGGTGATCATATTGAGCACATATGTGTCTTACTAACCAAAGCACAAAGAAATATATTGGCCAGACTTGGGCCGTCGAAGTGAAATCCTTTAGCATCCATCTAGTCTTGCCGATAAAGCGAAGGAGGATTTTGTCAATATGAGTTCATGGAGTCCTATCGACCGCCTATGTCACACTGACAGGATTGCATTTGTAAAGAATTGGTGATATGTTTTGATCATCAGCAAGACTGGTTTCATCGGAGAGAGATATGAGAGTCATGCCAAGTGTTGTTCCATCGACCAGAAAATAATTGTCTCGGTGATCCTAAAATAGACCAAAGGAAATATCTTAGCGAGATACGAAGTAAGCGGAGGAACATCTGCCCAACTTACAAAGTCACAATTAAATGTTTGCATCGGTGGGAGTTATATCGATATACTTGAGATTGAAGGGATACCTCTGTTGGATCTCAATTGTGTTTATGGTTTGTCCTTGATGACAAAATCTCTGATCCTTATGATTTATAATGGCACTTCTTTGATGTCTCTTGGCTATTACAGAAAGTTACTTGTTATGATTTAATTTCATGATGATGAGAATTCTGGTTCAAATTATGAATGTTATCTCTTTGACTGATAGAGCTTGAAAGGTGGTTTCTGTTTCAGAATTTTTCTCCTTGCATATCACTATCTTTGGTTGTTTCTCTTTCGAGCTTACTCATTTTAGTGTGAGAATGTCTGGGTCACCTTGATCCACTTTGAAATGTCTGAATTTCCTATCGGCAAGACATTTCAAATGTCATGTTGATTGTATTTAACATTCTAGTAGCTGTCAACAAGATCTCTTTTGTGTTATGGCGACTGCAAGAAGATCTTCTGGCATAAGCTTTTTTAGTTGGTATGTGGTGACAGTGAGATTGCAATGTTACACCAACCGATGGTGAATGGATGCGTATCGACAAGAGTCAAGGTTCTCAGAATAGGTCTCAGTGAAGTGGTTTTGTCTTGCCGACATCACTTCTGGGATTCACTTCGACCTGACTTATTGTTTTTCAGTGTGAAGTCATAAAGAATGCGTTATGTCACACCGACCGCCGATTCAAAATAAAAACATTGCATATCGGCATGAGTTTTTATTTTGAGGGAATGTCTTAGCGAACACTTTGGTCTTACTGACTAAGTCTTTTGAAGTGCTTTCAATGAAAGTTTGGCATGGTCTTAGTGACTCAGTGTATAAAGTTTTGTTTCGGTTTGATAATTCTTTCATCGAGAGGTCTCCCCAATATTGTTATGTTACAGCGACATCACTCAAGGGGTTTCTATCAAAGGCTCATTGGTGTGAGATTGTTACTGTCTTGGCGATCTAGGGTGAGCTTGGGATGTTTCGACAAAACAAGGGATAGTCTATATAGCATCTCCCTGAATTTGTATTGTCTCAGCGATACAGGATGAAAGGATGACTCTCAAAAAAAACATTGTGAAGTCTACAAGAGGTCTCTCCGATATCGTTTAGTCACAGTGATAGTGAATGAATATAAAGGGAATCTCGGTGATAAGTTTCCTCATGTCTTAGCAAAAGAATAATATACTAAGGAAGTCCATCGGCATAGCATGTTGTATTCATTATGACTTCTCTCGAATCTAATGGATCTTGGCAAAAGAGACAACCATAAGGTTGTTTGGCAATGTTAAAGTTTCCTATGACATAATGTGTCATCGATTGAATTGAAAGGTTGTTAGGGTAAACATTTTGAGCTTATTCTTTTTGCTGGGTATCGAACCCTAGCCTGGCTGCCATCATGAATGTTTACGTTTCTGTTGTTGCTAACTGTAACGGTTTCTATAGAGGTTTTATGGAAGGTTTGTCTGATGCGCCTCTCTGGCTGGATGCTCGACAGTGGTTGATGGAGCCATGGGAGTTAAATATTTGTCTAATAAATGATCTAACAAGTTTCAAAAGTTGGGTGAAATGGCTCTTGTTTTGGTTGGTTGTTCTACCGTTACTTCTAAAGAATGTTGCTTTTCTGGTATTTATAAATAGAAGTAGAAAACTATGTTTTCTATTCGGCTGTTGATATAATTATGAGTTTATCAATTCCTTGGTTGTATGAAATTGTATGGATAAACTCTACAATAAAAGAGGCAGAGATTTTGTAAATTTATTCTCTATGTAGTATTTTGGGGATTCAGTTATTGAATCTTTAAGGTACTCTGTAGATGAGAAAACAGAGAGATATGTGTTTAACTAAAAATAGAGAAATCCTCTAAATCATTATTATTGTTCAAAACATAATTTAAGGGGTTGGAAATCCTTGAGATAGATATCTCTAAATGATGGGTTGGTGCTCCTTGAGTGGGTGCTCAAAAATCAGCCTATAAGGCATTTGTGAACAGTTGATTAAAAGATTAAGCCTTGAAGGCATTTAGGGAGTTGTTTTTATACCCCAGGAGGGTTTTCCACTTGGAAAAAACTTTGTGTCTCTTTGTTCTTCTATGTTCTCTCTGATTTACTATGCTATTGTTGTTTCAGTTCACTATTGAGTCAATATTTTTCTCAATTCTATTTATGAATGATTACATTCAACTCATGAATGCTTTAATCAGAGTGATATTGAGATCAAATATGAGCTGTGTGTTTGAATATTTGAAAAATTGGTCATATAGTTAAGACACTGATTCACCCCCCCTCTCAGTTTCATTTTCACTTCAACAATTGGTATCAGAGCATAAGGTCCTTTGATTGGTTTAATTACCTTGGATTGATCTTGGTCTTGGAGTTTGTTTTTAATGGAACATTCTCAAGAAGGTTCCTCTATAACCAAAGCTTCATTATTTGATGGAACATATTATGTGTTCTGGAGAATAAGAATGGAAGCTTTTCTTGTTTCTTTTGATGTTGATGTTTGGAGCATTGGTTTAGAAGATTACAATGTACCTGCCACTATTCCCACTGATGCTGCTGAGAAAAAGAAGTATGAAACAAATGCCACAGTTAAGCATTCCATCTTGTGTGGATTAACTAAAGATGTGTTCATTAAAGTCATGCATTGCAAATATGCTCATGGAATCTGGGAAAAACTTAAAACTATATATCAAGGGAATGAGAAATTCAAACTGTCAAAAATATTACTCTCAAACATTAGTTTGAGGAGTTGAAAATGAAGGATGATGAGAAAGTGGCTGAATATTTCCTAAGAGTTGATGAAATTGTCAATGGAATGAAAGGTCTAGGTCAAGAGGTTAATTAATTTGATGTGGTCACAAAAGTTATTAGGTCCTTACCATCTAAATTTGAATCTAAGGTTTCAGCCCTAGAAGAAAAGAAACACTTTGATAAGCTTACCTTAGATAGCCTGCAAGGAATACTTACTGCCTATGAAATGAGAACTAGCAAAAATGATTCAACAGGAAAAGAAACTGCCTTTAACTCTGAAAAGAAAGAAAAAGTTGATGTCAGTGAATCAGAGTTGTCTGATTCTAAAGAATCTCATTTTGTTAGAAGATTTAAAAAGGGATCAAGAAAATATAAGGGAAAACTTCCCTTTAAATTTTTTAACTGTGGCAAAATAGGTCACTTTGCTGCAAAGTGTCCCTATGATGATCAAATCTATGACAACGAGACAACTGAAATATAGCCTAAGAAGAAGGCCTTCAAACCTAAACAAAACTTCAATTTTAAAAAGAAGAAAAGTCTATTTAGTAAGGATGAATCTGATATTGAGTTTGAAGATTCATTTGTAGAAGAAGATGAAACTTTATTCATGGATGAAATTACTCAGCAAAATGATTCAAACACTAATGATGTTGAAAAAGGTGAAGTAGATCTTGAAAGTGAACTGAAATGTGCTTTACAAGAAATAAGAAAACTCAAAAAACAAGTTCTTGCTCAAGAACAGAAACTAGATCAAGAATTGGTCTCTCTGAAAACTCAGATTGAAGAAGCTAAAAGAGTTGAAGTCTATCTTTGAGAGACTATAAGCTGCAAAGATCATGAAATTCAAAAACTGGAATAAGAAGTAGTCCTTCTTAGGAAGGAAATTGAAAAATATGAAAGCACTCTAAAACTGAATGAGATGCTCAGCAAACAAAAGGTGTATAAAGATAAATCTGGTGTTGGTTTTGAAAAGGGTGAATGCTCCACTGACAAAGCAAAACAAAACCCATCTTCTGAAGTAAAAAATTCAGGTTCAAATCACTTAGAATCTGGTAAGGATCATGCTAAGTTTTTTAAAGGTAATAGACCTTCATACAATGTCAATTCTTTTTTCTATGGTTATTGCTTTTTCTGCAACAAATTTGGTCATAAGGTGAGCACTTGTAGGCTTACTAATTCTAGAATACCCAGGTTTGGTCTTAGGCAACACTATGGTTTTGTTAGACATATCAGATGTTTTAAATACAATACTTTAGGACATTCTATCAAACAGTGAAGAACTAATCTGCAATCGAAACAACAAAAAATTAAAAAGGTTTGGAAACCTAAGACTGTCAACAACATTGAACAAACTATGTTGGTTCAAACTGCTTTTCATTCCAAGAAAAAGGACTTATGGGTCCTGGATAGTGGATTTTCTAACCATATGACTGGTGATAAGGACAATTTTATAAAACTTGAAGATTATGTAGGTGGATATGTCAAGTTTGGTGATAACTATGGTATTCAAATTAAAGGTAGAGGTTCACTTCTTCTGAATGAAGACACTCCTATCTATAATGTGTACTATGTGGAAGGTCTCAAGCACAATCTTCTAAGTGTTAGTCAAATATGTGATAGTGGTTATCATGTTCTTTTTAATTCGCAGGGATGTGAGATTAAGAACAAGCTTGGAAAGGTTGTTGCAGCTGGAAGGAGGACAAAAGGAAATGTGTACAATCTCCTTGACTCATCTTGCAATGACAATATTCAAGGTATGTGTCTAATGGGCCAAATTGAAGAGAGCTGGTTATGGAATAAAATATTAGGACACATAAACTTTGAAAATCTGGTTAGAATTAGTAAGGATCAGAATGTTAGAGGTTTACCAATTCTTAACAAGCCAGAAAATACTATGTGCAAAGAATGCTTAAGTGGTAAACAAACTAAAATTAGCTTCAAGACAAAAGAACATTCTTCTTCAAAACCTTTACAGCTTGTGCATACTGATTTATGTGGACCAACTAGAACAATGTCTATTAATGGTGAAAAATACTTTATACTTTTTGTAGATGATTATACTAGAATGTCTTGGGTCACATTTCTTAAGCACAAATTAGAAGCCTTTGAAAGGTTCAAAATCTTTCGTAAAATGGTTGAAAAGGAATCTGATCTGAAACTCAAATGCCTTCGATCAGACAAAGGAGGTGAGTTCACCTCTCAAGAGTTTATTGATTACTGTAAACAATACAGTATTAAAAGGTAGTATGCTGCAACTAAAACACCTCAACAAAATGGGGTAGTTGAACATAAAAATAGAACTATAAAAGAAATGGCTAGAACCATGCTAGATGAAGCTAAGTTGTCTAATATGTATTGGAAAGAAGCTATTCATATAGCTGTATACATTTTGAATAGAGTGCAACTTAGGGTAAAATCTAAACACACTCCTTATGAACTGTGGTATGGAAAAACTACTTCTGTCAAATACTTTAAAATTTTTGGAAGTGTTTTATCAAAAATGATGATGATAATCTTGGAAGTTTTCAATCCAAAAGTGATGAGGGTATCTTTTTGGGATACTCAACTCATAGAAAAGCTTATAAATGTCTAACCAAAAGGCTTAATAATATTGTTGAAGTTGTTAATGTAAAATTTGATGAAAGACCACATTTGAATGTTGAATCTTTTCAAAATAATGAGGAAGAAGAACTTGAATTTGAAATAATTTCTAAAGGAGCTGGAACAAAAAAGTCTATTTCTAAATCAACAAGCCCTAAAAATGAAAATGCAAGTCCTAAAAAGGTTGCATCAAATGCTCCTTCTAAAACTCTAGCTATATACCATCCCAAAGATTAGATTATTGGGGATAAAAATGCAGGAGTTCAAACTAGAAGAAAGGCTGCAAAATCTGATGAAAAGGCACAAATTGCTTTCTATCTAGTTACTCAGTTTGAGCCTAAAAATTTTAATGAAGCTCTCATAGACTCATGTTTGCTTAATGCTATGCAGGAAGAAATTGATCAGATTGAGAAAAATCATACTTGGGAGTTAGTCCCAAGACCAGATGACAAGAATGTCATTGGAGGCAAATGGATATATAGAAACAAGGTTTATGGAAAAGGTAATGTTATTCGCAAAAAAGCAAGATTTGTCTGCAAAGGCTATGCTCAACAAGATGGTATTGATTTTGGTGAAACCTTTGCACCTATTGCTAGACTAGAATCTATCAGAATATTCTTGGCTTATTATGTTTACAAAAACTTTACTGTTTATCAAATGGATGTCAAAACTGCCTTTTTGAATGGCTATTTAGATGAAGAGGTCTATATTGAATAGCCTAAAGGATTTATATGCAAAGATAATCCTAACCATGTCTACAAGTTGAAAAAGGCTCTCTATGGCCTAAAACAAGCACCTAGAGCCTGGTACTCTAGGCTGGACAGTCATTTAATTTCTAATGGCTTTGTTAGAGGAGGTGTAGACAGTAATCTTTATGTTAAAACTAAAGGTTCTGATATTTTAGTTGTTGAAATTTATGTTGATGATACTATCTTTGGCTGCAATAATGTCAGTATGAGTAAAAAGTTCTCTCAGTTAATGGAATTTGAGTTTGAAATGTCAATGTTAGGAGAATTAAATTTCTTTTTGGGTCTTCAAATCTCTCAATGTGAGACTAGAATATTTCTTTCTCAATCCAAATATGCTAGAGAGATGCTTACGAAATTTAAAATGGATGAATGTCATCCTGGTAGCACTCCAATGGCTACTAGATGCAAACTTACTAAAATTGATGATTCTCTGATTCAAATAAAATGGAATACAGATCAATGATCGACAGTCTCTTATATTTAACTGCCTCTAGACTTGACATTATGCAGGTCATTTGTACTGTTGCACATTTTTAGGCATCACCTAAAGAATCTCATGTTACTGCTGTTAAACAGATCTTTAGATACATTTAGGGCACTCTTGATTATGGTCTTTGGTATCCTAGGAGCAATGATTTTTCTTTGATTGCTTATACTGATGCTGACTGGGCTAGTTGTTTGGATGATAGGAAAAGCACCAGTGGTGCTGCATTCTTTCTTGGTGATCTTTTAGTGGCATGGCATAGCAAGAAACAAGTATATGTTTCTCTCTCTACTGCTGAAGTAGAATACATTGCTGCCACTACATGTTGTACTCAAGTACTATGGATGAGTCAGACTCTTTTAGATATGGGTATTGATGTTTCTAAACCTATTTCCATTCTTTGTGATAACACTAGTGCAATAAATATATCAAAAAATCCTATTATGCACTCTCGAACTAAACATATTGCTATTAATTTTCATTTTCTGTGAGAAAAGGTTTTGGCTAATGAAGTCTGCTTACAGTTTGTTGGATCTCAAGATCAGGTGGCTGACATTTTTACTAAGCCCTTAGCAAAAGAGCTATTGGAAAGGCTGAGACTTTGATTGGGAGTTATCTCTCAATCATTACTTCACTGAATCTCCAAGCTACTGCTTAGGGGGAGCATGTTATATGTTTTGATTCACTTACAACTCTCCTACATTTTTGGTTGCTGCACTACTACTCTTTTCGTTGTAGCTATTTCTCATGATTTTTTGGTTGGCTTCTCAGTTGTGTTTCATGACAATGCACATTCTTCTCTTCTATTCTTTGTCATTCAGGGAAAAAGGGGGAGATTCATTCATGTTTTTCCATCAAGGACAAAGGGGGAGTTTGTTGGATCTCAGTTGTGTTTATGGTTTGTCCTTGATGAAAAAATCTCTGATCCTTATGATTTATAATGGCACTTCTTTGATGTCTCTTGGTTATTACAGAAAGTTACTTGTTATGCTTTAATTTCATGAAGATGAGAATTCTGGTTCAAGTTATGAATGGTATCTCTTTGACTGACAGAGCTTGAAAGGTGGTTTCTGTTTCAGAATGGTTCTCCTTGCATATCACTGTCTTTGGTTGTTTCTCTTTAGAGCTTACTCATTTCAATGTGAGAATGTCTGGGTCACCCCGATCCACTTTGAAATGTCTGAATTTCCTATCAGCAAGACATTTCAGATGTCATGTCGATTGTATTTAACATTCTGGTAGTTGTCGGCAAGATCTCTTTTGTGTTATGGCGACTGCAGGAAGATCTTTCGGCATAAGCTTTTTCAGTCAGTATCTGGTCACAGCGAGATTGCAATGTTACACTGACTGATGGTGAATGGATGCATATTAGCAAGAGTCAAGGTTCTTGGAATAGGTCTCGGTGAAGTGGTTTTGTCTCACCGACATCAGTTGTGGGATTCACTTCGGCCTGACTTATTGTTCTCAGTGTGAAGTCATAACAAATGCGCTATGTCACACCGACCGCCAATTAAAAAAAAAGCATTGCATATCGGCATGATTTTTTATTTTGAGGGAATGTCTTAGTGAACACTTTGGTCTTACCGACTAAGTCTTTTGAAGTTCTTTCAGCGAAAGTTTGGCATGGTCTCAGCGACTCAGTGTATAAAATTTTGTTTCGGTTTGACAATGCTTTTGTCGAGAGGTATCCTTGATATTGTTATGTTATAGCGACATCACTCAAGGGGTTTCTATCAAAGGCTCATCGGTGTGAAATTGTTACTATCTTGGCGATCTAGGGTGAGCTTGGGATGTTTCAGAAAAACAAGGGGCAATCTATATAGCATCTCCCCAACTTTGTATTGTCTTAACGACATGGGATGAAAGGATGACTCTCAGAAAAACATTGTGAAGTCTGCAAGAGGTCTCTCCGATATCGTTTAGTCACAGTGATAGTGAATGAATCTAAAGGGATTCTCGATGAGAAGTTTCCTCATGTCTCAGTGAAAGAATAATATACTAAGGAAGTCCATCAGTGTAGCATGTTGTATTCGTTATGACTTCTCCCGACTCTAATGGATCTTGGCGAAAGTGACAGCAATAAGGTTGTCTGGCAATGATAAAGTTTCCTATGGCATAACGTGTCATCAATTGAATTGAAAGGTTGTTAGGGCAAACATTTTGAGCTTATTCTTTTTGCTAGGTATCAAACCCTAGCCTGGCCGCCATCATGAATGTTTACATTTCTGTTGTTGCTGACAGTAATGGTTTCTACAGAGGATGCTCAACAGAGGTTGATGGAGCCATGGGAGTTACAAATTTGTCTGAGAAATGATCTCACAAGTTTCAGAAGCTGGGTGAAACAGCTCTTGTTTTGGTTGGTTGTTTTGCCGTTACTTCTGAAGATTGTTACTTTTCTGGCATTTATAAATAGAAGCAGAAAACTATGTTTTCTATTCGTCTGTTGATATAATTCAAAGTTTATCAATTCATTGGCTATATGAAATTGTATGGATAAACTCTGCAATAAAAGAGGCAGTGACTTTGTAAATTTCTTCTCTATGTAGTATTTTTGGGATTCGATTATTAAATCTTTAAGGTACTCTATAGATGAGAAAATAGAGAGATATGTGCTTAACTAAAAATAGAGAAATCCTCTGAATCATTATTATTGTTCAAAACATAATTTGAGGGGTTGGAACTCCTTGAGATAGATATCTCTAAATGAGGGGTTGGTGCTCCTTGAGTGGGTGCTCAAAAATTAGCCTATAAGGCATTTATGAACAGTTGATTAAAACATTAAGCTTGGAAGGCATTTAGGGAGTGGTTTTTATATCCCAGGAGGGTTTTCCACTCAAAAAAAAATTGTGTCTCTTTGTTCTTCTGTGTTCTCTCTGCTTTACTATGTTGTTGTTGTTTCAGTTCACTGTTGATTCAATATTTTTCTTAATTCTATTTATGAATGATTACATTCAACTCATGAATGCTTTAATCAAAGTGATATTGAGATCAAATATGAGCTATGTGTTTGAATATTTGAAAAATTGGTCATATAGTTAAGACACTTATTCACCCCCCACTCTCAGTGTCATTTTAACTCCAACAAACTCTTGGGGAGACTCATAACACCGGTGAAACTATGAGACATCTTAGCAATATATGATCTATCGATAGAAATGATACAAGTGAATCAAAATAACTCGAAGTGTTGGGGAAACTACAAGGTGTCTTAGCGAATATTTTAATGAACCTTGGTAGAAGCCCTAATAGAAGAATCACCCAAGATTTGAGAATGTCTTGCTGAGAATATTACATGATGTGACAGTGAGAGTTTCAAAAAAATTCCTACTACACTCTTGTTTCAACTAAAACATTAATGGCACCATGAAGCATAAGTAACTTCATGAATTAAGGAAAATTCAATTGAAAACACTATTGCAAAATTGATAACGGAGAAAACAGAAGGACGAATGAAGAACCAGGGCATTTTTTGACTCAAAAGTTTCAATGGAAATACAGTAAAATATTTGCACCTTGACTTCTGTATTTTTGACTTCTACAATTTTTTAAGAATGGAAGCCACTAGTTCAGGAAAATTGAAGGGGAGAAAACATGGGGAAAGTAGTCAATCTAGAGGGACAAAATAGAAAACCAAAATTGAGCCAGAGGGCACTAAGCAGAAGCTAAGCCAAGATCTTATCGACCAATTTCCTTGGTCTGGACCTAAAGCTAGGAGATTTTCACAACTTAGGGAAGAAGTGGATAAACTAGATGACAAACGTCAGCTCATAGGAGATATTTGGACACCAATAAGAGGCTATGAAATTTTTAGTTTTCATTACTATTAGAGAAATCATTTTGAACCAGTATGTAATCCATGGAAGCTTAATCTGGGAAAGTTGGTCTGCCCTAATGTATTTGTCAATGTTGAATTGGTGAGATTGTTGGCTGCTCATTATAATTCAAAATTTAAAGCCATCAGTGACCCATCCAGAAAAGCATTGATACATATATCAAAAGATGCAATAGGTGAGGTTTTCAAATTGGAAGGGGTTTGCAATGAGAAAATAATATGTGAAGAATTAGAAAGGGAATTCGGTAGGATGCACACAATTTATAAAGGTTGGAGGTTGCCACTACACAGAATTAGATAGGGCGGTAAACCAGTTCCACTAGGGGATAGTGATAGACCCCCTTTCCATGTTGATATTTTTGAACCCTATATGAAGTATACTTATTTCTCGGTAGGCCAAGTATTGGGAATGAGGTCCCAAAATATATTTTAATCGTGCCTATGATAATTTCAGTAGATATTTAGTATCATAACTCTAGACCTTTTGATTATGCCTCATAC
Source organism: Sequoia sempervirens (assembly GCA_007258455.2). Taxonomy (NCBI): domain Eukaryota; kingdom Viridiplantae; phylum Streptophyta; class Pinopsida; order Cupressales; family Cupressaceae; genus Sequoia; species Sequoia sempervirens. The sequence goes on along the minus strand of VDFB02058242.1, from coordinate 288,382,019 downwards.
ATTTTTAAGGGGCTTGATTCTGGGTTGATGGCAGTGAAAAGTGGAGCTTGGGTATGTGCAGGATCATGATGGACCAAAAAGTGGCAATATGATGGGTATGTGGCTGACAACTATTTTTTTACCCAAAATTGATGAAACCAAAAGGGTTTTTAAAGGATATTCTGAGCTTTCCACCAATATAAATTATGCTTTACTTTGAATTTAATAAGTAATTATTATTCATTTTCTATTCAAATTATGACTAAAGTCCTAATTGATAGGCTGATTGAAAAACATCTATAACTTTCAAAGCGATATCACATTTTTGAAACCAAAACATGCATCACATTTTATGCTTTGCATACTATAGGATTAAAAAGAAAAAAATGAATTTCATGAAGTTTTGACCAAGTTAAGGTGGTCGACATACAAGTTTTTATATTTTTTAAAAGTTGTAATAAAAATTCATAATTAATTATTTACTTGAAAAAAATTACAAAAAAATATGCATCACATCGGGGCATGAGTCCTCTTCTTATATCTAAAATCTTATGAAAAAATATTATCATTTTATTGTGGTTAGGGTGGTCAGACAGGCACCTACTCTTATTTTTTCCTTGAAATTTAAGTACCACTGCATTGAAATTTCAAATTTTCACCAAATAGATTTATATTTTTTTAAACAAACCTAGTAGTTTAGAAACTAAATTCAATTTTCTACAGATTCTATTCTTACATTTTTTTGAAATAATATAAATAACTTATTCAAATTTTTATGTCAAGTTTCCTAACTCTATTTTTTCTAATTTTTTTGCCACTTAAGGACCTGCTTTTTCCATGATAATCCTGGACATACCCGCCTCTATCTTACATCTTAGGAATTATTCATTGTTGATGCACATAGTGTTTTATTTTGGACATGAGTTAGGGTTGTGGCCTCAGTAGATGAGAATTTCCCAATTTGATAAGGAAGGTATGTCATTACCTGTTCAATTATGGACTGATGTTTGGGATAACAGGTTTGATAATTCTTGTTTCATACACTTTGAGGAGTATTTTGTAAAACCATTGTACAAATTCTATAATCATCCATGTGCTTATTCTCTATCTGATGAGATAAAGAGGTTTCTCAGGCATAAGGAATTCAATGGGCCAATTAATCACAATTGGGGGGATTGGTATTGTTTGGATGATGCTACCATGATTAGGGTTTATGGGTTTGAAGATGACCCGTTCATTTTTCCTAAAATAGTCTTGGATAGGATTGCATACTTGGAAATTGTTAGGCAGATGGACTTTTCTAGTGTTATGAATTTGAGCTCCTTTGGAAAATGGGCTTTCATGCCCAGTACGTTGTGCTTCGGTGATTTTACTGTATTGGCAAAGGAAGGGTACAATTTGATTCTTGATAAGCTACTTCAATACAAAATGAAAAGAGGACCACCTAGAAATAATTTTGATCCAAAAGGGTATATCAATTCTGCTAGACAAAAGATAAAATTTGGAGGATATCAACATGTACCCTATTAGTTTGATGATATGATTAGGAACTTCGAAGCTGAAGAAGTAGAAATGGTGGTAGAAATATATAATCAATGACCTTGCAAGATACAAAGTTGTTATCTTCTGGGGAAGAGGCATCTAAGGGTAACGTGCCATAGGGTCAATCCAATAAGATGTCAAGATTGAGAACTCAGGACTACACCTGCCCTGCTAGGGAATTAAACGTGGAAGAGAGTATAGATACAGATTCAAGGAACATGGAGTATAAGTCATTTGTATTAGATAATGACTTTATAAATTCTCCTGAATTTAAAGCATTCTTGTATAAACAAAAAGGAAAAGAGATAAGAGAAATGGTTGATAATGTTACACCAAGTAATGAGGAACAACTATTGAAGGACCTAAAGATGAGTGTGGATAGAGAGATGGTAGGTATGACCCCTGAGAATGGAAGGAGAATGTTAGAAAATGCTAGTGTTATGATATTTCTAGGGTTGGATCTCAATTATGCATTAGTCTTTGATAGTTTTGTGAAGGATAGTAATGCTACACACAAGCTCAACCCAGATAAGGTGATAGAAGTATATGCACGGTCAAAATACAATCCAACTGAAGGGTCATTGATGATTTGGGCCTTGTATCCACCTCATAGGAAATCAGTTGTCATTGATAGTGAGAAAGCATTTGGGCATGCTATGAATCTAAAGGTTGGGGAGGCTGATCCTATGGCAACTACAGAGATAGGAATCAATGTAGAAAAATTGAAGAAAGATCAAATACAAATGTTAATCAAGGAAAGAGAAATGTACAAAATGAATAATGAGAGGATGTTGAGAGAAAATGACCACCTCAAATATTTGTTAGGAGTTCCAATGAATTCAACCAAGCTGCTCACTCATGGTGAAATTTCACAAGCAAAAGATCATTGGGAAGGATCAAGTGCATATTCTCAAGGGAATTATTATGCACTTGTAGTAGTAATTAAGAAAAGACAAGCCAGTCTAACAACTTGATTGAATAAGCTCTGGGGAACACACTCACATAACTTTGTTGCATTGAGAGAACATGAAAGAATGGATGGTAGGATTCTAGAGAAGCTTCAAGAAATAAACCAAAGGGATGTTTTTGATAATGTAGCAATTGAGGCTAAAAATAATCTTGTGAGGGGATGCGCATGGATTAATTGATGCCACCAAAAAGGGATTGACTACATTCTTCGATGATAGAGGAAAATTAAAAGAAATGACTATGTGGAAAGTTGAAAGTGAATCAATATTACAAGAAATTCTAAAGATAGCAACTATGAAAGATACAACACTGGATGAACCATGTGAACAGAATGAAAAGATGGTGAAAATGGAGATCGTGATCCAGAATGCATTGGGAGATGTAGATACACATGAGCACCGGGATTATTTGGACCACTTGTCGAAGATTCATTTGTGGCTTAACATAGCCTAATTACTTCTTTTTAATTATTCATTGTTTTAACATAAGATATTTATGAAAGGACATGTCCTTTCAAGCAATTGATGTATAAATATCCATTTTTGGTAGAAAATAGCGAATATCGAATAGGAGAAAGATACAATAGATTACAATGTTTTGCAATTATGATACTATGATGCATGTTTTAAACTATGGAGATATCAATGAAAATCTTTTAATGTGGTGGTGTATTTCTAGTATTAGTTGTTTGTTGTGTTAATTGAAAGTATTATTGAAGTTGTCTCCAAGGTTGATGTTTTCTAGTTATTTAAATTGATATAACAAGCTTATATTCAGTTTATCAGTGCACACTTGTTGTATTTGTATGGTTGATTATTGGTTCTTTCAAGAAAAAATTAAATCCTTTTAGTTGATCATAGTAATTAGGGAATCTCATTTGGATCATTAAGAAGAACTTGGTAATCATATTCTTGCATGTTTATACAAGTTATAAACTCAAATTTATTTGCCAAAAAATTAGAGTATCTGTTAGAAAGAAGTTACTCATTTTAGATTTCTCATTTGACTCTGCATACCCCATAAGGCACTAGTCTATACATTTTCACCATTTAGGTTTCACTCATTTTTACATCTATTAAATTGAACATATTAAGTTTTAGCCTTGATATTTATATACAATCTATACCAAAATCAAATTCATTTATCCACTCCCATTTTCCATTGTGGATGAATTATTTTAGGAAATAAACACAAACCAAGTCTGCCTCATTCATATAGGTATACCTACCTCGGTCTAGTAGCACCTAAAGACAAGAAGGTCTAAACCATTTTGGCCTTATCTGTTACCCTGAAACGTACCAAGAGATTGACAACCTCTTGAGGCATTTCGCCTATATTTTTGAGAGCTAACACCTCCCTCCCTCTATCTCTCTCCCACTGCCTCCCTCTCTCTCTCTCTCAAGTATCTTCAATATCCTACCCCCTCTCCCTCTCTTAGGTCTCTCTCGCACTCACTCACTCCCTCTATATCTCTCCCCTTAACCCTAAACACTAAACCCTTGAACCCTCTACCCTCTACCCTTAACTCTCCCTTCCTTTATCTCTCTCTCAAGTCTCTCCCTCCTAGCACCATTCCCTCTCTCAGGTCTCTCTCTCTCACTCACTCACTCTATCTTAAGTCTCTCCCTCCTACCGCTTCTCCCTATCTTAGGTCTTTCTCTCACTCACTCACTCCCTATATCTCTCTCCCCTCCACCCTTAACCCTAAACCCTTAAACCATCTACCCTCTACCCTTAACCCTCCCTCCCTCTATCTCTCTCCCACTCCCTCCCTCTCTCTCTCTAAAGTATCTTCAATATCCTACCCCCTCTCCCTCTCTTAGGTCTCTCTCACTCACTCACTCACTCCCTCTATCTCTCTCCCCTTAACCCTAAACCCTAAACCCTTAAACCCTCTACCCTCTACCCTTAAACCTCCCTTCCTTTATCTCTCTCTGTCTCTCAAGTCTCTCCCTCCTAGCACCACTCCCTGTATCAAGTCTCTCACTCACTCACTCACTCACTATATCTCAAGTCTCTCCCTCCTACCCCTTCTCCCTCTCTCAGGTCTTTCTATCACTCACTCACTCCCTCTATCTCTCCCCCCTCCACCCTTAACCCTAAAACCTTAAACCATCTACCCTCTACCCTTAACCCTCCCTCCCTATATCTCTTTCCCACTCCCTCCCTCCCTCCCTCTGTATCAAAACTCTTCCTCCTACCCTCTCTCCCTCTCTTAGGTCTCTCTCTCTCACTCACTCATTCTATCTATCTCCCCTCTACCTTTAACCCTAAACCCTTAACCCTTAACCTTAAACTCTAAACCCTTAAACCATCTACCCTATATGCTTAACCCTCACCCTCTATCTCTCTCCCACTCCCTCCATCTCTCTCTCAAGACTCTCCCTCCTACCCCCTCTCCCTCTCACAAGTCTCTCTCTCACTCACTCCCTCTATCTCTCTCCCATGTTTCCTGAACCCTAAACCCTAAACCATTAACCCTTAAACCCTCTACCATCTACGCTTAACCCTCTACCCTCTATCTCTCTCCCACTCCTGCCCTCCTTCCTTCCCTCTCTCTCTCAAGTCTCACCTTCCTACCCCCTCTCCCTCTCTCACGTCTCTCTCTCTCTCTCTCCTCCTCTTATCTCCCTCCCCTCTACCCTTAACCCTCTACCCTCTATCTCTCTCCCACTCACTCCCTCTCTCTCTCACTGAATCCCTCTATCTCTCTCCCCTCTACCTGTTGGTTGTTTTTACTATAACCAGGTTGGTCTTCTAATTTACCTATGGAATTGCCAATTCCAATCAAGGGCAGCTCGAAGGACCTAGACCAACTGACGAGGATTTTAAAGGCCTCCTACATTTTGGGCTCTGTAAGACCTGGGAAGGTGATCCCTTAATGTGTTTATATCCTTTGCACCATTATCGTAAACAACATTAACAACAACATATAATCTCATTTAATAGCTCAACATAATAGCATAATACTAAATAGAATTGGTTGTTCATTAGGAATATCAACTATTTGGATCATGAGATAACTACAACACATTCCACAATGTAAAATAGTCATTGATTTGCAATTTGTAGCAAGTGGTAGGTAAAGACAAACAAAATACTAAACCATACAAATTAGTACAAGTTAGATCAGTACCATATATCCATTGAGGGAGTCAAATTCATAAACATCTAAGGGTTTATGACATATTTAACACATAACATATAAGATCCTTAAGAACATTGCTTTACAATTTCATCAACTTGTATTCTAACCCAATACTAATCAAATCCTTATACAAAATATATCCACTTACAATCCCATTCAAGCATTTTAATTAATTCCTTGAATTAAAGCCAAAACATAAATCATACACACCACACCAGTGAGATGAACAAGACAACCATTGATTATCTTATTCAAAATTTAGATATGCATGTACAATGGAGAGACATGAGTTTGAATTAATCATTTCAATTCAAATGCCAGTACTTTCATAAAACATCAAATCCCCATGAATTCAAAACCTACTACAGAATGACTCAAAACCTAAATTGAATTTTCCTTAAAACCATCAAACTTTACAATTTTATCTGCAACTCTACCTTAGAGACTCGACCAAAAAATATCTAACTTTCCAACTTTTACTTCTGGCCTTGAAATCCTTTTTATAGAAAATGAAGGAGAAAAAAAGCATCGGGCCAGAAAGTACCTCTCATTTCACATGCTTTTCTTCACAATACTCTTGAGGACAACAAGTATACCTTCTTTATTTCTCATTCTACACCCTATTCATGCATCCTACAATTACAACAGTATCCATGGGGCCTCTTACACAAGCTACAGTAATCAAAAATAGTGTAAGAGGCCCTTATTATCATGTTTGGACTACAAAACCCTCAAAAATAGGGTAACTAGGCTGTATGCAAAGAAATGAAGCTTTCTAACTCAAATCAACACCTTAAGCCCTGAAATTAGATTCAAATAAAAGCTAACACATATTTTCATGACCTGAAATTGATTTCACATCAAAATATGGCTGCATGTGACCGTATAGTGCTGCATAACAGGAAAAATATAGAAATTTTGAAGAAAAACATAGATTTTTGAATGTCAAGAGCTTGTATTTTAAATCCTCAACCATCAACAACCATTACAATGATCACGTTATTCCTATTAAAGGCCTTTACACGTCAACCATTGAACAACCACCTCTACAACTGACTTTTTAATCTTTTCTGATCACATGAAACATAAAACACAATAATTTCAAGGTTGTTAACATCACTATTGAAATGTTTTAATTTTTTGACCTTTCAAACATTAAAAAGCACATCATTAAATTATGTAATGATATAAAAATTAAAAACATCATGAATTAATTATGTAACCAAATAAGTCAAATATAATTCTATCAAGAAATTAATATCAAATAGATAATATAATCACATAACTCATACATTTCATTGTCATTAATCTTCTTCTTCATCCAAATCTTTAATCAGATCATCCGGGACTAGATTCACATTATAAGGATTGGTTATCATCATCATCATCGCATATCAGTTTTGTTAATGTCATCATCCACACGATATCATCTTCATGACACATTAACTCCTTACATCATCATGATCTAGTTCCTCCTCTTCACATCTCCATCGGGACATCATCAACTACCTGATCCCTTTATCATTATCTTCTACTCATCTTCTAGTTCTTCTAAGATCTCTCTTCTTCCACCACATTATACTTTTATCGACCTTCCTCTTGATCATGTCTAACAAAAATGACCAACCTAGTTACCCAGAACCTCCGAAAGTAAAATACTTTGCTCACATTGGCTGGAAGAACATAGGGCTCATTTCCAGCCAATTTATTGACCTTTGTATTACAATCCATGGTAAATCCATTATCATGTTCCAATAAAATTCCTCTCTAAAAACATTTTCATTCAACTATACTGCATCTATAGATGGATGAACAAAATTAATTTGAATCACTTAAAGTCACACTCAAGTATATCATCCAAAAACCTATAGTATCGATTTTCTGAGACTTCTAGATGTATGTCGCTTCTAGATGAAACATTAGTCACTTGAAAGACTACAGTTATACCATAATCAAAAGTTTTCTTCATGTCATCCAATATTTTGATTCAAAATTTATGACCATTGCACCACATAGCCTTGTGGTGTTTCACCTGCAATATTTCAAACATGTAAAAGTTATTGCAATAATGTCAGTTGATAAACATATTTATTCTTGGCCGAATGTATGCAAAGAAAACAATTTCAACATATATATACATCAATATAATTGAAAATAATTGATAACTAAGGGGTAGAATGGGGATGGCGTTTGCGTGCTCTGCAAGCCGAGCTAGGGCGACCGTGCCCTAGCTCGTTCTCTGTGTGTTGCTCGCTTTTGCGTTGTGGGGGGGTTTTTTTGAAGCTATCGGGGCTGTGGTGGTGGGGTTTTTTTTCTTTTCTGGAGGCCTTCTTGCTACTGTTTGGGTGGCTTGTGGGTGGAAGGGTTTTGATCCTGCCCTTGGGGTCTTTTCTTTTTTCCATTTCTTGCTAAAGTGTCCTGGGGGTTTGCATGCCTGCTGGGGATCTTGTTTTTTGCTATGCCGGGTGGGGAAACATCTGGGGTTAGCCCCAAATTGGATTTTCGTTCAGCATTTGGTTCGAAGCCTTCGGCGCATGGAGTGAATGTTTTTGATAATACGCTGTTTTCTTCAGAGATGGAGATGAATGATCTAGGATCGGTTAATGGTTCCCGAATTACGAAGATTAATGGGTGTTTGGAAAGATGCAAAGAGCGACCGAAGCTGATTATCCCGATGGAAATGCTTGCAGATGATATTGAATACTATTCAAGGCACTCTTTTTATTGCAAGTTCATGGGTTTGAGAGTCTCGCTGCATTTTTTGGAATCCTGGGCTCAACGGACTTGGATGCCGGAGGGGGAGATGGAGATTAGGCTCCTTGCGAACAACTTTTTTATGGTCTCTTTTGATTGCATGGCAGATCGGAATAAGGTCTTCGAGGGTGGCCCCTATTTTTATAACCAGGTGGGTTTGTTTATCAAGCCATGGCATGCTGGCTTCAACCCGACTGAGGCAATACCGAGTCGGATTCCAGTTTGGGTTCGGTTGCCGTGGTTTCCAGTTGAGTGTTGGCGGGATGACGTGTTGCATTTGGTGGCTTCAATGCTCGGTAAACCTATTGGGTCTTCACAACAGACGCAGTACAAAAAGGTAATGACTTTTGCTCGTATCTGTGTAGAAATTGATTTAAGCAAGCCACTACCAGATTCTGTTGAAGTGAGTGTTGGATCATATACTTGGGTTCAACAGCTAGATTACGAAACCCTACCTTTTCGGTGTCGTCTTTGTCATGAATATGGTCACTTGCAGCGTAGGTGCCCTAGGGCTAAGCCTGTGGGGCCCCAACCTTCTCAGCCTTCTCGTAATCCTCCTAGGACTGATAATGGTAAGGAGCCTATTCCGGGTGATGGTAATGGAGATGATGGTTATGTCCCTGTTAAGGCTCGCAATAGGAATCGGGGCCAGAAGCGGACCTTGAGGGAGAGGCAGGATGATGAAACTTTTAATAGGTTTGAGGTGCTGGATGATCTCAGCCAGGAGGAAGTGAATCCGGGGTTGCTGAACTTGGATCAGGGAACTTTGGGTACAGGACAGGATGGGCCACCATTGGAGGCCATGCAGGATGTGCAGGAGATTGGGGTTGGGCAGATGGATACAGATCAACAATTGATTGTCCAGACTGAACAAGAATCTTCTATTGGAGCTTCGAAGAGTGGTGGAGGTGGCTCCCCATTGCCCCTGAAAGGTGGCAAGGATGTGGGGAAGAGCTCTTTGGCCTCCTCTCGTTTAGGTATTCAGCAAAATGAACTGAAGAAAGGGGTTGGTGACAGGACTTCCAAGCTGGGAAGGAAAAAGGATATGGAGAAGATTAAATTAACTGGGGAAACTTTGGTGGAGTCAGGGTCAGTCAAGACTCTTGATTCACATTTTTCATGCCCCTAGAAATGATTGTTATCTCATGGAATGTAAGGGGCTTGAACAGTGGCCCTCGACAAAAAGTTGTTCGTGATTTGGTTAGGAATCATTCTCCGGATGTTCTTTTTCTTCAGGAGACTAAATTATCTATAGATAATATGTTGGCCATGGCTCCTAAGCTATGGAAATATGGTGAATGCCAGTGTGTGGGGGCTCTTGGTGCTTCTGGAGGGGTGGCTTGCTTTTGGAACCCTCGGAAGATTTTCCCCCTATGGTGGATGTCCTCTAGATCCTCTATATCCCTTGTCGCCTCTTGGTATGAGACTGGTGAGTGTATTCTCCTCTCTAATGTGTATGCTCCTGTTGAGTTTCATGGTAAACAACTTCTATGGTCCCATCTTCATTTTGTTCGTAGCTTAGCTCCTTACCATCCGTGGGTTATGGCTGGCAATTTTAATGCTATTGTGGAATTGTCTGAGAAAAGAGGTGGAATTCCTAGGTTGGAGCCTTCTGCTCTGTTATTCAGAGATAGCATTTCTGAATTAAATCTTATTGATGTTCTACCTAGTAATGGTCGCTTCACTTGGAATAATAGGAGAATTGGTGAGAGTTGTGTTGCTGAGAGGCTAGATCATTTCTTGGTTTCCTGTTATTGGGTTGGAAACTTATGGTCCACTCGATCTGAAATTCTTGATTGGAGAGGTTCTGATCATTGGCCTATTAAGCTTAGTATTATCTCTGCACGGGGGCCTCGGTCTCCCTCATTCAAGTTCCAGCTTATGTGGTTACGGGATCCCACTCTTCATGATTATGTGGCTGAGTGGTGGCGGATTGGTAGACCAACTTTTGGTACGGCAATGTACACATTCTCCAAGCTTCTTCAGTTTGTCAAATATCAGCTTAAAAGGTGGAATCGGCGATGTTTTGGTAATATCTTTCATGCTAAGGTTGCCGCACAGGAGGAGTTGAATAATATTACGCGGTTGATTCGTGAGAATGGGGCCTCTGAGGATCTTCTAAGGGAGGAGGCTAAGACTTTGAAAGTGGTTGAGGAATTTGAATTGCGGGAAGAAATCTATTGGAAGCAAAAGGCCCGGGTTGAATGGTTACAGGAAGGTGATAAAAACACCGCCTTCTTCTTCAATTCTGTGAAGGATAGGAGGCATGGTAATTCCATTCCTTTTCTGGTGAATGATAGGGGTGAACGTCTTGCCTCGTTTCAAGAAATCTCTGCTGAGGCATCTCAGTATTTTGCTACTTTATTTAGGGAGGATTCACAAGGGGGCTCTGTTGAGGAAGCACAGGTTCTTTCTTGTATTCCTCAGTTGGTCTCCAGGGAGGCGAATGAGTATTTGATGAAAGATATCTCTCTTGATGAGCTGGAGGGGATTGTGTTTCAGATGAAGAAGGGTAAAGCTCCTGGTCCCGATGGTTTCCCGATTGAATTTTTTCAGGAATTCTGGGATATCATAAAGTTGGATCTTCTGGCTGTTGTCCTTGAATCCCAAAGGAATAAACAGATGCTTCATGCTCTGAACTCCACCTTCCTTGCTCTCATACCCAAGTGTGAAGGGGCTGATAGGTTATCTCAGTTCTGGCCTATCTCTCTTTGCAATGTGGCTTATAAAATCATCTCAAAGTTATTGGCTGAGAGACTGAAGAAGTGGCTTAAAGTGTTGATTTCGGAGGAACAGAGTGGATTTGTGGCAGGTCGGAAGATTCTTGATGGGGTTGTCATTGCTACGGAGACCATCCACTCCATGGACAACTCCCATGAGAAGGCTATGTTCATTAAGCTGGATATGGCTAAGGCTTATGACAGGGTTAGATGGTCTTTTTTGCAGAAGATCCTTGTTGCTTTTGGTTTTGGTGAGGAGTGGATCCAATGGGTCATGAGCTGTGTCACGTCTGTTTCCTTCTCAGTTTTGATAAATGGAGATCATTCTGAACTTTTTGGTGCCTCTAGGGGTTTGCGCCAAGGGGATCCTCTTTCTCCGTATCTTTTTCTGCTTCTTGTGGAAGGCCTTGGTCGTTTGTTGAAAAGAAGGGTGGAGCTTGGCATCATTCAAGGTTGGCGATGGGGTGGAGACTTGCCTCCGCAATCTCATTTGCAGTTTGTTGATGATACTGCCCTGATGGGGATGGCTACTGTTAGGGAAGCTACTAACTTGAGGCAGGTGTTGGACATATATCTTGTTGCTTCAGGACAATTGATTAATGAGGAGAAGTCTTCCATATTCTTCTTCAACACGCCGAGCCCCATACAGAGAAGAATTGCTAATATCTTAAGGTTTCAGATAGGGGTTCTCCCTTTGACTTATCTAGGTTTCCCAATTTCTGTTCGCCATCTTCCCAAGGGTTCTTGGCAGAATATTATTGATAAGCTCCGTGCAAAAGTTAATCATTGGACCCACAGATGGTTGTCTTTTGCGGGGCGGGTTCAGCTTCTCAAGTCGGTGGTGCAGGCTCTCCCTACCTACAGATGTATGCTTCAGGTGGCTCCGATGGGTTTTCTGAGGGAGTTGGATTCTCTTGAAAGGCAGTTCTTATGGGCGGGAAGTTTGGCTTCTTCCAAGTGGAGCCTGGTTAGGTGGGATGTTGTGTGCAGCCCAAAGCAATTTGGTGGTCTTGGTCTTCGACAGTCTGCGTTATCTGGAGTGGCTGTGGCTGCTAAGCTATTTTGGAGATGGTGTGTGGAACAGGATCAGCTGTGGGCCAGGATATTATCTCATAAGTATTTCCCGGGGATTCCACGGCAGGATCTTCCTCGTTACCCTCTTGAGGGGAAAGGTTCAGTGATTTGGAATACTCTTCAGAAGGGTGCAAAGCTTATTAAGGAAGGTTTATTTTGGATCTGTAGACGAGGAACTGAAGCTCTCTTCTGGTCGGATTCTTGGGATGGATTCCCTCCACTTACTTCTCAGTTCCCCAATCTACTTCCTTTGTGCCAAAGATTTCTCGAGGCTGGCTGGGCTAGGGTGAGTGACTTCAAGTCTGTTGCTTCTTTTGGTCAGTTGGAGGTAGCTCATTGGAAGGATCCCGCAGAGTGGCCAGATTTGGGACTTGCGAAGAAAGTGTTGAGCTTCACAAGATTCTTCATAGTAGGAGTTGTAGTTCTCTTCTGGAAGAAGATATTCTTGCTTGGACCCATAATCCTAAGGGGGTTTACTCTGTTGCTTCTGGTTATCAGGTGTTATTGGCTCAGAAGCTAACTGGGGCAGAGGTTCATTGGTGGAAAAGGGTGTGGAATAAACTCTCGTGGCCTAAATGCAACTGCTTTGTTTGGACTTTGGCTTGGAATAGGTGCTTGACCTGGGATAACATTCGTAAACGGGGATTTCAAGGACCTTCAATTTGTGTTTTGTGTGGGGGAGCGGAAGAGGATTCTTCACATTTGTTCTTTCGGTGCCCCTTTGTTGTGCAGCTTTGGCATTGGTGGTGGGAGGTGTGGAAGCTTCCCTGTATTCATGCGTGCTCTTTGGTTGAATTCTGGGATAGTATGGGAAGACCTCCTTCTATGGCTTCCTTTTTGCAGGAAGTTTGGTTTGTGGGCCCTACCTTTCTGCTTTGGCAGATTTGGTTGGAGCGGAACCGCAGAATTTTTCGTGATCAGAAGTTGGTGGGTCGGCAAGTTTGGATGCGTATGCTTGGAATGGTGCAGGAGTCTGTTTTAGCTAAATGTGATGTGGTTTTCCCCTTGGAGAGAGGTGATGCTGAGTTGGTGGCCAGACTAGGTCTTCAAGAAATTCATTCATCTTTTGTCAGTTCTAGGAACTGTAGGCATGGGAAAAAGAGGGTCCAACGGGTTGGAAGGTGGTTACCTCCTCCCAATGGATTTTTAAAGATCAATACTGATGGTTCTTCTAGGGGAAATCCTGGGCCTGCTGGAATTGGTGGGGTTGGCAGGGACTCAGCTGGTTCGGTGATTTTTCTATTCTCTATACATGAGGGGGTGAAGACTGTTAACTTCATGGAGGGTCTAGAAATTCTTCATGCTATGGAGAGGGCCCTTGCTTTGGGATGGAGAAAGGTTATATGTGAAGCTGATTCACAGATTTTGATTAATCTCTTGAATGAGCGAAAGATATCTGATATAAATTGGCAGTTGGCTTCGGTGGTTCAACGGATTCTTCAAGTTAGTTCTCGGATGGAGGAGGCATCCTTTGTTCACATCCCAAGGGAGTGGAATCGCGCTGCTGACTGCTTGGCCAAATGGGCCTCTGAGCAAGATAGTGGTTGGAAGGTTGAGGATTGGGATCAAGTTAACCCTGAGCTGCATCTGGATTTAGACCGGTTCTTGGAAGAGGATAGGAGGATACATGGGGATAGTTGATTTTGTTTTATGTTGTGGGGTTTTCGCCTTGTTTTCTGGGACTGGGTCCCGTGGTTATTATTGTAATGCTCTTTTCTGATTTCTAATAAAGTTTTTACCCCTTTGTTTTCAAAAAAAAATATAATTGAAAATAATTAAATAATATGGGTGATTAATATATTTATACGCACTGTTTATCTCTTAAACCATATGCTAAATCAATTTCCCTTTGTGTAACATTGGAATCTCCATTACGATGAGCTTCTTTAACCAATGAAGCCACACCTTCCCATGTTAATGCGCGACCAAATTGTTGAAATCGTTCAATCCATACCATAATCCAATCAAGATTGTTTGCGATGTACAAATGTAGTGCATCCCACTCTCGACCAACTGTATAAAAAAAAATTGAAATTCACAAACGACGTATAATTAGTTAAATACCACAATATATGACCTTAATTTACAGTTGATGTATATTGAAGACTAAAAATTAAATAAGTAAAATATACATAAAAACCATATGTAAAATGTATTCCAATTAATCTCCATGACCATCTTATAATTACCTCTCACTTTCCTTAATCTACCTTTCCCCATCAGGTACTCCCCTTCAAATTTTTTAATGGAGTTGGGATCCCAAATGCGATCTACATGGATCTTTGCTGCAAACTTAGGAAGATATTGACTAATGTACACCATGCTCTGGTATACGATATATCCCTCCACCATAGAACCCTCAAGATGTGCTCTTTATCTAACCAAATCCTTCAAAAAATTCAAGTGCCTCTCAACCATCCACATTGACTTTATGTGTACAAGTCCACACAATTCAATCTCCTCAACTTGGTGTATGAGGTAGTGTTCTTGTGCATTGAAAAATGTTTAAGGTAGACACTTTTGCATTTCACACATTAGATGAGGAATTTTTCTCTTCCAATAATTTATATCTTCTTTATGGATTTCTTTAGATGAAAACCATCTACAAGTGATTCAAGGCACAAATATATTAATGAGATTTAACAAAAATATACAATATATTACATAACAAGTAAAACAAATGGAAATGATAAGATGTATACAACGAATTGAACAAATATCGCTACTTACCTCATGTATTTTCAAAGATCATATATAACTTGCAGCTTGACATTGTTGTCAAAGTTGTCTAGGAGAGATAGAGGTAGAATATAATGCAACAATTATAAAATTATCTTTTCATTATTTTTCCAAAATTAGTAAACATAATACACTGAAAAGTACATGCATTATACAAGTGTATATAATATACAAGAATAATTACCTTAATGAAGGTATGTCTATCATGCATTTTCATCCCTAAACCAAATTCACCTTTCTTTGTTATTATATTGTTTATGTTCACAAAAAATCCTGTGGGAAATCAAATTTTTCGTATGATTTCTTTTATAGCATTGCTTTGCTGCTCTGTTAATAACCAAGGAAGGGAACTTATATCAATTTGGTCTCCATAGCTATTTAATTGAATGAGATTTTTCATTGCATGATTGGCTTCATGAATGTCACTACAAATTTTGATAATTTTTTCTTTGTTATACCTTCCATCCAATATTTTCCATAATGTTTATGTTATATACTTTCTGATATGCATTGTATCAAAAAAATGCACAATTTGGAGCTGCTCATAGTAGGGAAACCTACTAAATTTTCTGGAATAACTTTTTAGTCCCTGTGGAAGCCGACTATTAATTCCTTGATAACCTTCATGAAGCATATAAGTTAAACAAATTAACAACAACAATCATTGCCAATTACAGCATGAGTAAATACAACATAATATAAAAATATAAATTCAAAACATATCATACATGATAGATAAACAATTTGATCTGATGTATAACCTTGACGATTAATTCTATTAAATTCCAACTTCCATAGGCAAGGTGTCATTCTTCATGGTTCTGATGTAGTCTCTTCTTTCCCATTGAAAAGATGTTTTTCAGTAGTTCGATACTTATGATTTCTATGGAGGAAGTGCCTATACTCATCGAACACCTGCTTTCCTAAACTTGTTGAACGATGAAGTTTCATCTTTGGACCACAAATTAGACATGCAAACTTTCCCTTTGTTTGAAGACCTGCAAGATCATATATAATTGGATTAAATATGTCAATTTTTATAATTATATATAATGAATAGATTATTTAGAAACATGCATGATATCTACTTCATAAAATTAAATATTGTTAAAGTGCAGTTCAACGTTATAACATACCACAAAAATGTGTTAGCCCTAAGGCATCATGAATTGTCTATACAAGAATTACATCGAATTGAAATTGCCTTTGTCCTATTAGTCTAGAGACATCATACATAGTGACGCCATTCCATAACTTTAGTAACTCGTTGATAAGAGGCTCGATATATACATTCATATCTTTAACTTAGTACTTACCTAGTTGAATGAACATAAACATTACATAATTATTATACCAATTTTATTGCAATATATATAAATTAATGTACATGACTATTGAATGGAAAAAATATAAGTCATTATGCAACAAATAAGAAAAATGAGATGCTACTACATTAAAGAAAATTAATGTAAAAAAAAACCTGGAACAATCATTGACAACATTATGTGCTCCCTCTTTATTGACATCCATGGAGTAATGTTATTGTTGATAAGAAAAATAGGCCACACCAAGTAAATAGATCTCAGCTCTCTAAATGGATTGACACCGTCCGCTCCCAATGAAAGCCTGAGATTACGAGGTTCTTCTTTAAAGTGTGGCCATTTTTCCTCCATGTCCCTAAATGCAGAACCATCCATAGACATTCGAAGAAGGCCATCTCTACTTCTATTCCGTGCACATGTGGTAATCCATAAATTGTGCTAAGCTTTCGTACCTAAATAATCGTTGCATACGTGGAATAATGGGAATATAACGAAGAACCTTGCAAGGCACCTTTTTTGTTAGTTGATCTATTTGACATCTACTGATATGACATTCCAGGCATTTTGTTGCAAATTAATTTTGTTTATGATATATAATATGATCATTGGGACATGCATCTATTGCTAATACTCCATTTCGATATCTTTCATAATGCTAGATAAATCTTGGTATAAGCGAGGTAAAATATTTGATGGTGGTAACAAAAATTCACCAATCAATCTACAACAAAAAATAATTTGTTAATATAACGAATATTAATGGTATATATTTCACCCTTTATTTACTAGTGATGAACTAACAACAATTAAAATAGATGAAAAAAGGTGACATATATGACATACCTTAACATCCGTGAGATTGCTATGTTTGATAAACCATTCATAACCTTCAAGTTCAACAACAATAATACAAAAGAGAGAAGAGTTGTTTGGGAGCCTTCATAAAGGGGCTTGTATGCCTTCTCAAGTACAGGTAAATCATGAATATCATCAAAGTCATCTCGATCATCATGATCAGCTTAACCACTAAATGTGTCATGAATCAATGTATTTGTACCATCATCTTCAACTGTGTTTTCTAGCGCATGATCATCTTCTTCCATAGGATCATTAACTTCATCTTTGATATTCACAACTCCATGTTTGTCTGCTTGCAAAAATGTTAAAATGATATAAACCTTTACAAATTCAATCAATATAAACACATATAATGAACAGCTTACCAATGGACCATAATCACGCCCCCCTTCAAGGTGACCATGCTACCAACACTGCTTGTCAGCTGTTGTGATTAAAAGTCATCTTGTATTTAAGCCCTTGCAATTATTGCAAGGACAATAACATTTCCCATCACCCTTTCTTTTCAGTCTAGCCCACAATCTATCAAGTGTCTCTTCATTTTGTTATGGACTAATATTATCTAATATGATTTTTCTTTACCAAGCTTGACTATTTAGATCTTCAAAAAATATCAAACTCACACTCCAATAATTTTTATTCATAGATAGGTAACAAAATCTAATAATTCTGATATTTTACACCAAAATTTTTGGCATGCAACCACCCCTGCAAAAGAGAAGATAGTATGAAGTTAATGACCCCAAAATACACTTTAAAATGCTAATTCCAAAACTTATTAAATTCTGATTTTACTATGATTTCCAACCATTAGACTCCTAAAATCATAATATTGAACTTGATAACAAACTTCCTACAATAATGGAGGTAGCGAGCTAGTAAGAGCAAGTGACCCATTCCTAAGGAGAAACAAGTAGGAATCATCATTGCTAATGCCAATATGGATTTATCCTTTTAGTTAAAGATGCAATCTGTCACTTCTTATGATGAGCTTATCCCTACGACCCTCAACATTGAGAGAGCCCTAATCATACAAGGAAGCACACACTAGTAGAATTTGGCAAATAAATTACTAGGTGACTAAAAATTTTAGTCACAACAACTAAAAATGACTAAATTATTGTCATTTTTTTCAACTTAGCTATAAATGAGTAAATAAATTACTAGTTTGGTCATTGATTAAAAATTATTTAGTCACACAAATAAAAATGACTAAATAGTTAGTCATTTATTTAGTCACAATCCATTTGAATAAATCATTTAAGGAATCAAGAATATAGCCTGCCAAAATACTCTAAAAATTTAATAAACATACCCTAAAACTTTTGTCCAAATCTTATTTCTAGGTGTAGCCCACCAGAATGGAGTTTTCATTTTAATAAATATACTCTAAAACCTTCGTCAAAACATTATTTTCAAGCATAGACTGCCAAAATGAGAAGTGCTTCAGTAAAGAATGACAGAGAATGGTGAGGAGATGTGCGTGAAAGGAGGCATAGGATTCATTGCTACTTATCTCATTCCCGCTCTGCTCAAAAAAATTTACATTGTTCCCGCTACTATTTTTAATTGAGGTATTTACTTGACATATATTTGCATAATCTCAAATTCCTTCAGAGGCTTTTGAAGTATCAATGTATCCTATATATATAGGGTTTGGAATGATTTATTTTAACGAAAAAAATAAATAAATGATGATTTCCCTGTAATTAGATAATGTGGAGATCTCCTAAATTTTCCCCAACACACTATCCTCTTTGGCACTGTATTCATTACTCCAACTACTAGGGTTTTGCATGTGACATCTTTAATATCTTCATGACAGTGGCTTTTAAATAGATCTCTATCTTTTCTTTAATCCTTTTCATGGTAACCCTTGAGTTGTATAATCCACCTTCAATCTCTTCTAAGAACGTTGTCTTAAGCTAGACTACATAGTATGCATATTAAGCAAGTCCATACCTTCCATTGTTCCAAACCACCACTCACTGCCTTGCTTAAAATGTTGCCTCCATAAGAACAATAGCATGTTTTAAAATCATGGTTGCTAGTGATTGACTATTAAGGTCACCACTTTCATCAAGATACAATGAGATTTTTGTCTTCAAACTCAAGGCATGTTATGCAAGATAACATTGTGAATTGTTTGTTGTGTATGATTTGATTTTCTTGCACATTTACTGCTTTGCTAACTTCCTTTAAGACTAGGTATTGCAACCTCAGCTGCAATCTCAAACAGGTCACTCACTATCACTTGAAGATTCCTTTCATGAGCATCCTTCTATAAAATCAAACTATGCCCTATAGACTGCCTACTTACTACAAGAGACTCATTGTTTCATGGTATTGTAGATCTTAAGATCCTTCAACCTTATTGACACTACTTCATAGTCCATAAGGTATTATTCACTATTATCCTATCTTTGATGAGTCTCAAAACACTGCTCAAACATCCAATCCACTACCTCCATTATACATTAATGGCTAAGAAGAAACATTGAACCTATGATTACCGATGTTACTTCATTTGGACAGTCATTCCCTGATTGCATTTTCCTTGTCTAACACTACCAAAAGCATTTGAAAAACCCTT
The DNA here is from genome assembly GCA_007258455.2 of Sequoia sempervirens. Classification (NCBI taxonomy): domain Eukaryota; kingdom Viridiplantae; phylum Streptophyta; class Pinopsida; order Cupressales; family Cupressaceae; genus Sequoia; species Sequoia sempervirens. The sequence goes on along the minus strand of VDFB02058242.1, from coordinate 288,362,321 downwards.
AAGGTCAGCAAGGGGGTAAGGAAACTCGCTGTTAAAATCTCCACTTTACTATGCAAGGTTTAAGCTTTATTATCTTGTCACTACTCAGCCTCTTTTTGACTCACATCTCAAGTGACTGTCATTCTTCTTACCGTAGATTGCATTTACAAATGTCACTAAGCTACATAGTGTGTCTGTTATTGGATACAATATTTAGATTGCAATATTTTCTTATTAGCTACAAAGTCTCAATCTTTCTAGTATTGCAACCACACTAATCCACTAGAGTTATTTTTTATGTTTCTATGGAGGCCTAGGGTTTGTACCCTAATCATGCTCTTACCAATGCTTCTATTGGTATTAAAAAACAACCTTAAATCTTGGGTCTAAAAATTAGTTGTCTTAACAAAGTTGTGGTATGATCTTAGATTGTATTCTAGAATGTGTCCAAAGCTTGTGTTTGATCGTTAAGGTATGTAAACCTAATCAGGGAAATGTATCCTATATAGCATGGGTCTTGCTTTAATACTTTCCATAATGGTTATTAGCATATCAAATTATTATAGTTTGTAGTAACCCAAGATTGCATTCAAGTATGTAACAAACTTGGTTTGTAGTTTAAGCTATACACTTTTAAGTAACATCATAAGGTTTAGAAAATCTTGATTACTCTCTAGAATAGCCTAGTAAACATGGGTTGTGCTTGAATGTACTACATAATTGATATAACACAACCACTCTGCATATACACCAGAGTTATAGGCTCTTTATTACAGCAAGAGGTAATCACTCTTGGATCATGCTATAATTGCATTGTAACCTGTTAAACTTGAGACAACCTGAATGCACCCAATGATGATTGACACCTACATTATACAACCTGAATTAACTACATTATATGAGTGCCTCCATTTCTATCACAACATAGCCACATTAAACTTGGGTCACACATGAATGCCTCCTGTATTTGTTATAGCACAATTGTGCCACATGACCAATAGAGTTATGGATCACATAATTATAGTCATAAGAATATGTTCCTTGGTTGTGATCTTATGGTGATTCCACACATCAAAATATGGACATGAAATTATAAAAACCCTAAACCTCTAAAAATGAAATCTGATGAGATGTTGCTTTAAAATATGATTTTCAAACTTGAAACTACAAATCTGACTTCACAACTAAATTTTGCAAAAAGACAATGACTACCCTCAACCTAGAGATATCTTCTTGATTTTTTTTTAATTTTTCCCAAGAAAATCATCCTTAGTTCTCCACAAACTATCTCAAGTAGAGCAAAACATTGTCGCAATAAATCAACGAACTCACTTTTCTTTATGTCAGCCACAATTTGATTTTTTTCTTATTTTTCATGTTTGTAGAAATTTTGACGAAACTTCTAGTCGAAATTTCGATGAACGTCGAGGATAAAATTTTTAAAAATTGAAAATTATGCATCAAAGTTTACAAGCACCTAACGATACATCAAATTATACATATTTCGTCAAAAAAAATCGTTGAATTTTGTAGTCAAATGAGTTAGTGAACTGACCAAATTGAGGTGATAGGTACTATCTGATAGTGTTGCAGAGGGTTTTACAACACTATTTGGGTTGCTTGTTTCTGAACACCTAGGGTTTTCCAACATGAATTGTTGCAAAATAGAATGAAGTGCATACTATGAATCATACTATGTGTTGAGGGTTAATAGAGTCCCCCTTAAATGAGAGATGTGCTATTTGATAAAACATAACACTGAAATAACTGAAACCCAACATTGTGTTTTCCAAATTGCAATTATTTTGTGTACTTTTTTTCAATCATGCAAAATTTAAATGCAATTTTTGCCCAAATTAAAAGTCCTTATAAATTTTGAAAGCCCTTTTCAATACATTCAAGCTATTTATATTACAAAAGCTCTTGAAGACATTGTTTTTGTTTAGTAAGAATGCATGTTGGAAAACCCTAGGTGTTAAAAAACAAGCAATGCATATAGTGTTGTAAAACCCTATGCAACTGAGAAGAGAGTGTGCTTTCTGACACTGTGAATCATGCAAGCATTTTATTTCTTCCAATCAGATAAAGAAAGTGAAATGACATTTGGACTGTAGCAAAGAGTTTTTCAAAAAATTGAAAGTGGACTTCATTACATTCTTGGAGTAACGAAATACAACTCTTCATAATGAACTAACTAAAATGAGATAGTGTGTTTTCCAACACTACAAACAATCTATAACAATATTGTTCCTTGTAGGTATCATAATGCCTATTGTTTTCCAATTTCATTACATTGTTGGCACCTTGTTTTGCTATTTCCAAATAATGGTTTTGAATGACACATTTTTTTGGGTTTTTTTTCCATTCAAAAATATGATTTTGAAAACCCACCAGTGCTAACACATTTTCCCAGCAACGGGACAACCTACAGCAGGTTGGAGTTAATGTTCGACCATCAAGTACTTCCATCAGTGCAATTTTTCCATATGTACTTCTTTTTCATTAGGGTATTTTGTTCCAATCAGATGAACAAAGTGAAATGGCATTTGCACTTTAATGGTAGATAGGACAAAATGTCCAAGAAAGGTAGGTAATAGTTAACTAACATATGATAGTATGTTTTCCAACACTACAAACAATATATAACACTGTGCCTTGTAGGTTATCTAATACCTATTGTTTTCCAATTTCATTACATTCCTATATAAATCACAAAAGGTTCTCCACACAATCACAAAACATACCAAATTGAGTTCAGGGGTGAGTAACCAATTCGGTTTTTACTTCTAAAGGGTTTTACAATAGTCAATTTTTTATGAGACACTGTGTTTTCCAAAATGATAGTGTATAAAATGGCGGCAAAAATCGGATGTCATCTGGGATTTTTTCTATTTGTAAATTATGATTTCGAATGCCATGTTGTGCACTTTTTTCTCCATTCCGAATAACAATGTGAACAATGGCGAACATAGGACAGTGTGTTTTCCAACATTGCAAACAATTTATAACACTGTGCCTTGCAGGTTTCATAATACATGTTTTTTTCCAATTTCATTACATTCCTACTATCCAAATCACAAAAGGTTCACCACACAATCACAAAACATACAAAATTGAGGTTAGGGTGAGTAACCAATTGGGTTGTTACTTCTAAAGGTTTTTACAACAGTCCAAGTTTTAGGAGACATTGTGTTTTCCAAAATGACAGTGTATAAAATGGCGGAAAAAATGGGATGTCATTTGGGCTTCTTTCTTTTTGCAAATTATGATTTTGAATGCCACATTTTGTGCTTTTTTCTCCATTGTGAATAAAAATGAGAACAATGGTGATGTTCTAGGTTTTTGTTAGCTTTTTCACAATATATCATTTCATTGCAGAACCCATGTTGTGTTTTCCAACCTCGTAATATATTCTGCATGGATTCTACTTTCTATAAATGCTATTAAGTAATTTCACTCATATTTCCACAATGTGTTGTCACTTATTTCATTCAACAATGGACAATTTTGAAAACCAACATACAGGGAGAAAACAAAACAAAAAATTAAAAACCATTGACACAAAAAATATTATCAGACCTGCATTTCAAATAAATATCCCTTTTCCCAAGGAAAACCCTGCAACATTCAAAATAAGAATGTGAACAATGGCGATGTTCTAGGATTTATGTGATTTTCACAAGATACCATTTCATTCAAAAACCCATGTTGCATTTTCCAACCTCGTAATATATTCTACATGGTATGTGGTTTCTGTAAACCTTATTTAGTTATTTCACTCATATTTCCACAATGGGTTGTCAGCTATTTCATTTGACAACTGCAAATTTTCAAAATCAACAGACGGGAGGAAACACAATTAAAAAACCCTCAACATAAAATCACAAAATGAAAATGCCACAATGAATAGCCATTTGTTTCCTTAGTGTTAATGGTAGAATGGAAAAAGGGCACATATACAAAGTGGATATACATACCTTATTCCTATTCAAACACCTGCAACTCTTCCCATTGCTCTCCACCAAAACATTGCTGTAGAAAATGGAGAAAATGGGACCTCATCTATGATTTTTTTTATATGCAAATAATGGTTTCGAATTCCACATTTTTGGATTTTTTTCCATGTTGAAAAATGATTTTGAAAACCTGCTGGTGTTGACATGTTTTCTTGATGACAGGACAGGAAATGGTATGATGGAGTTAACATCTGATCGTCATGTCATTTGACCACCTTTTCCATCGGGGTTCTTTTTTCCACTATGGGCCATGGGGTATGGGGGTACAATATAGCATATTATATATGTTATATACATAGGTTCTTTTGTGAAGGAGTTCGCTTTCTCCAATTTTCAACATATATAAAAAATAGACAATTTTATACAATATTCAATATATAAAGAACAATAAAATCAACTAAATAAAAAATGTAGAAAAGCATGTAATATTTATCATTAAATATAAAAAAACATTTTTAAAGACTTGGATGTCATCATAGCTCAACTTATATTATATAATATGAAAGAAAAATGTCTACACCTTGACTAAGTCATTTTCATATGCTCCACACAAAAGAATGTGACAATGTTTGAACATCTATTTCGTAGTGAGCTTCAAAACCCAAAAGTTTATTAAATGAAGAATTAAAGTATATAATAATGGTAGGATACCATGACTAAAAATTCCTTGAATATTCACTACCTGACTAAATTAACAAACAATTATCGTGGTTTACAAAAGCTAATATTCTTTTGTTTAAAGAAAGTGTTGATGGATGGACAAATGTTTATAGAACTATTTTTTATCTCTCTAAATGTTGTATTTTTCAATAGTAGTAAATTAATACTTCTTTCTTATTAATTTTTTTTTTATTAGTCAAAATTTGTTTTAATTTAAGGGAAATAGAATGAATAACTTAAAGAACATGAGTTATGGCACTAGAAATCTACAAATAAATGCTTATTTTTCATAGACAGATAGGCATATCCCACACATTCAATGTGCCTGACCTATGCTTTGGTTCACTCTCCTTAAGAAAGCTTCGTATGAGTGGAAATATAATTTGGAAAAGCCTTGCAAAAATGAATGAAATTCCAAAGACCATTGTTTTTCTAGCTATTTTAGTTTCAGATTGGCTTTATTCCCCCTCTTAGGATGAAACATTCCCACCCCTTCATTGTTCTGCATCATCTATTCGCAGCTGTGATGCCTTCATTTATCTCTGTAATGTCATAGAGGCCAACGATTCTATTACCAAATTCAACATTTCTACCAAGGAAATCACCTCCTTTAAGGTGCTTGAATTTTTGGTTAAAATTTAGTGTTCTTGCATAGATTTTTTTAGGGTATGAGGAATTCTTTCATAGTTTGAATTATATAGTTCAACCTTTTGATATGGGTTTAGTAGAAAGAGAGATTTGTGATGAGTATTTCATCCATACTACATGGACTGAAAGAGAATTTAGTACATACAAAATAAGGGATAAAGTATCTAGCTAGCTTTGGGTTGTGGATGCACTATTCCTCAACAGTCAATTATTTCTTATCTCCTCGTAAATGTTACACTTTAGAGCATAACTAAAGAATTTTACTCCAACAAAGATGACATAATAGGCCTTGTCTATGACATAATAAGCCTCAAAAACATCCATGATCTAGAAGTTATACAGGCGAAGAAAGTATACTTTTTCCCTTATGTAATAGGTGTGCTAAGTTGTTTTCCTTTAAATAACATCATTTATAACGTCCTTTATGAACTCTATGAAAGCAATGTTAAATAGAAGAAAATATTATTATCCTTTTGTGGAATAGATGGAAATAATCAGACATTTCAACCTCTTGTTCCTCAACCTAGCTCGTCCCAGGCACAAGTATTCTTCTGGGTTGTATTTTGGTCAATTGTTCACAATGTTACTAAATATTAGAATAAAAATGAATTGTTATCTCAAATTTATTTCAATTTTCCAAACCTTAGGGTAATTTAATTAGTTTTCCTTATTTTAATTGCATATTTTGGAAGATGAAAGAAAATCAATAATATTGTGAAAAATGTTTAGCAACATTTTTTATATTTGTAAAATTTATTCATTCCTCAAAGTTTAAGTAAATTACATCTTATTCTATATTAATTTTTCTAAATCAATAATTCATGTTTCAATTTTTATTACTAGATATGCCACATATAAGGCAAAATTTGGGCATTAAACAAATCTCACTCCTACAAACCACTGTTGAGTTGCCAAAAAAAATATCAGTTATCTTTAATGTTTAATGGAAAATCAACTGCCATTTAATAGTAAAATTCTCAAAACTATCATGCAAAAATTTGACAACTTCCCTTTTTCATTTGCATTGCTTTGTGTTTTAAATTTGCATGCAAATATTTTAAAATCAAATAATACCTAATTGAAAAAATCTAAATTTGTTTAAATTTATTTCATTTCATTATTTAGCACTAATTTTTAATTGTATAATCCATAGATACCCATGCCCAAATATGTACTCTCTAAAGAGCCAGTTATTTTTATGGACGGATTTTATTTATTTATTTTTTAAATTCAAATTATATTTTTAAAAAATCCAAAATAACATATATTTTTGAATGTTTTAATTATAAATGTAATTTTTTTATTATTATTTTATATAAATTTAATCTTATTTCTAGCCCTTAATGCTCACTGTTGTTGACAGTAAGGACAACTGTTAATTATTTTTATTCTAAAAATTATATTATTTATGTTGAATTTATACAATGTTAATTATAAGAAGAATAATTTAATTAAGAACTAATTTTACACATATTTTAATCATATAGTTTCAAAATAATTTTTATAAAGTTATTGTTATTTATGTATATATTAGTAATGTACATTTGATCAAATAAATCACATTTTAATTTTCTAAAATTATTAAAATTTTAATATTTTATAATTATAAAAATAAATCACATTTGATATCTTATAATTATAATAAGAATTTGATGAATTTCTTACATATTCCAACTAAGATGCATGGCTATATCATTATATATTATACTTATATATAGATTTATTAAAAATATATATGCCAATAAAATTTTGACTTTCATTCATGTCTTACATATTCCAATTAAGATGCATGGCTATATCATTATATATTCCACTTATGTATAGATTTATTAAAAATATATATGCTAATAAAATTTTGACTTTGATTAATGTCTTACATGTTTCAACTAAAATGCATGGCTATATCACTATATATTCTAATTATATATAGATTTAATAAAAATATATATGTTAATAAAATTTTACTCTTAATTTACACACTACTATAAGAGTAAAATAAATGAAAAAAATGATTTAAAAAAAACATTTCAATCTAATTAACAATAAAGATAATTATTAATTGTTAATTATTATTATTATTTTAAAATTAAATGTATTCATCAGATAAATCACATTTTAATTATCTAAAATTAAAATTAACAAGCTTTTAGAGATAATGATAATTTTCAATTAATATATCCCCCCCCCCCCCACACACACACATATATATAAACTTAGACACCAATATAGAAGTGTACTCTTATACTCTTATATAAGACAATTTAGTGTTTTCTTTTCATTGAATTTTGGGAAAAGCTACCTAAAAGTTCAAATATAATACTAGAAAAAGAGATTTCAAGTGATTTCTTTTGCAAGAGTACATGCTAAAAATTATTATCATTTTTTTTCTTATGTTGCTAGGTAAATTAGAGAATCAACATAGATCAAATATAAATAAAAAATTGAGATTTTATCTTAGTGTTGGTAAGGATCTAAATCTCAATTTCATTATCTATATCTCATAAGTAAAACTACTTTTATGTAGTAAATTGAATATTATTAATCAATTTATATGTTGGTTATTCGTATTCAACGGGTGCAATCCTACTTCTAGTACATTGTTGATGATTAGTTTTTATTATGGCTACTACACAAGAGCTTCTTCTCCCTAGTCTTCTACAACCATAGAAAATGGGATAGAGTAGAAGCAGGAACAAGGAGAAATGGATAAATTTCTTCCATTTTCCACCTTAACAAACCAAACACATGATAGGATTATTCAAATTAAAAGTTATTGTAGCCAATGTTATGAAATTGGAGAAGGAAGCTTTGGAAGAGTGTATAGGGGTAATTTAAAAGAGAAAGATGTGGCTATAAAAAAAAAATGTACAGGGAAAGACAACAAGAAACTAATTGAGAATGAAGCGAGTCTTCTGCAAGGAAAGAAACACAAAAAATTACCATCTTTAATTGCATGGTGTATTGAAGAAAAAGCATTCTATTTGGTGTGTGAATATGTTAATGGATGCAATCTAGATAAATATTTGAGAGAAAATTGTGTGCATATTTCTTTGAGCTGGAAGGAATGAGTGAAAATAATATCAAGTATAGCTAAACAAATAGAGTACTTACATTCCAATAAAATCATACATGTTGATAGTAAACCTCAAAACCTGATGTTGGAGGGTAACGATAACAAGGTAAAAATGATTGAAATTGGGTTTTCAAGGCATGTGGATTGGGAAGGAACCCATAGGTAAACTGATAGAATAATAGGTATTAAAGGGTATTGAGCTCCAAATTATTGCCTCAACCACAAACTCTCCTACAAGAACAATTTTTATAGTTTTGGTATTGCGGTGTTGGAGACCTGATAATAGAACAAAAGCATGTTGACAATGAACAAGGTGCAAGCCAGTTCCATAAGCCAGACTATGTATGCTATATGATGACTTGTAATCATTTTGAAGAAGCTTTGGATGAAAGGATCAAAGGAGAAGTCTTTAATGAGAATTATCTCATGAATGTTGTGGCTATAGTAAAATTAGCCCTCAAATGTGTCAAGCTAGACAAGGAGGAGAGACTTGATATGAGTTATGTGATGTGGGTACTCAATAACATGAGCAAAGAAAATACTAAAGGAAACTCTCTTGAGATTGTTGATTGATAAAAGTAGTATATTAAAACATATAGTATTTTTTTGTAAAATTGTATATCCATTTTGATCCTTAGTACTTAGGCAGCTCTGGCAATTTATATTGTTGAACAATCCTCAGAGCTCAAAGAAATTTTAACAATGATACTGTTTTAGCAATTAAAACATATAAATATTTATTTATTGATCATAAATTAAGAATAATTAGTTATAAAGTTCAAACTGTGAAAATATTAATTGGTTGAATGGTTAAACATTTGCACATTGAATAAGACCATTGATGCAGTAGTATGTTTTTCTATTTCAAAAAAGGAATTCCTTAGTATGGATCTCTATTTGAATGAAATAATCTTTAAAACTCTATTTGAACCCCATAATCTTTAAAAATTAAGAAAATTTCTACCTAAAACCTATCGACATATTTAACTTTTAGTTTTGTCCATATAACACATAATTTTGAAGAAGAGATGAAGAAAGCCCTACTTTTCAATCTCCTCATTTTACCATTTAAACATTTAATTTTTAAAGATTGAGCCACGTTCTAAACTCAAATATACAAAAAAAAAACTTTACCTTTTAGGTCTTATTGTGTTATATGTAATTGTGAGGAAGAGATGGGGCATGAATTGAGGACAAGGTTGGTAATGAAATATTTTAACAAAAATATATCAGAAAATTCATAAAGGAAGTTACTTGTTCAATCATAAAAATGTTTGTACCATTGCACTACATTAGGTGCAAACAGTCCAGCCTCATGGATATTATATATGGAAAATAAAGAAAACAAGGGATACACCTACAATTGCATTCTCTACCTCAAATTGCAAACAATTTGACTTGCATGATACACAATTAAGATTAGTGATATAATGAAACAAGCATGAGATGAGATTCCATATATAAATAGTAGAAGCATATACAGAGCATCAAAGAATAGTGTGTCACCATTTCTATTGAAAAGCAATCTTGCAACATTATTATGATTTCCATCTAGATGCTAGAACTATGTATAGTTCCTTGATTTCCCTATTAGGGTGAATTGTTGCACTATTTTTTTTGGGCATGGTGTGCATGAACTAAAAGCCATGGTAATCCAAAATGATAACAAGATGTAATGATAGAAACAATTCATGCACGAAGCAGTTTGAAGAAAGGTCCTTGTAGACACATAAAAATGACCTAGGCCTACAAGCTCTATTTTCACCACATTCCTCCCAACACAATTAAAATATTTAATTATGTCCTATAGTCCACTTTCAACTATTAATTAAATAATTCATAATTATTTAATTAATTCATGTCTTTTATTCCTCTTGATTATTTAAATAAATAAATTTTATTTATTTATTTAAATGTCACTAATTCGCTATTGTCTTTCCATGATTAAATAAATTCTTAAATTTACTTAATTATCTTTGTCCATTATTTCCTCCTTATTATTTATTTAAATATGTCATTGATTTCTAGATGTCTTCTCATAATTAAATAAATTCTTTAATTTATTAAATTATTGTCCATCTTGACATTTTCCCAATTTTAAATAATTTTTTTTATTTAAAATGGTCCCACTTTCTAATTTTCCCTCTCTTAGTAAATAATTCAAATTAATTATTTACTATCACATGACCCCACCTTTTTGAATTAAATTAATTTTTAATTCAAAATAACAATTTTCCCCCATAAATCAAATAATTTATAATATTATTTGATTATCCTACTTTAACAAAAAATTGATTTTCCTGCTTTCTCTTTTTTTGTGTCATTCTTACCTCCTCCTCACATGCAATCTTGTCCATTGATTTGATTTTCTAAAATCAAATCTTCACCATTCATTTCAAATTCACCCTAATGTTGTGCTAACCATAATTGTGGGTTGCCACATTGAATCTTGTTAATTGATTCTAGGGAATTTGTCAATCTTCAATCTTGGCCAATCACCCAAATTTTACTTTTCTATAAAATGGAAATTTTGGTCTCATTTTGACATCTACATCTCATGCAATCTTACATACTTCATCTCTTGGAATTTTGACATCTTGGCATTTGCATACTTTAGGCTTACTTCATAGTTGCTTCATATTTGCTTAGTTGCATTGTGTTGCATTTAGAATAGAATCCCTCAACATTTGCTTAGGGCATTGGCATAGTCCTAGGTTGCTCACACAAAATCTGAGGGAAAACTACATATTGCAGCAAATAGAGAAGGTGCAATGTAGGTCAATCATGGAGGTTGAAGACACTTGGTAATATCTTTCTTTGTTTTCATGTTATTTACTCCTTTGTACTTCATTGCTTACTTTGGGTTTTTTTTATTTATGCACTAATCTACTAACCTAAATATTTCCCTTAGTTACATTGGTGAACCTAATGCCAAACACATCTTTTTTGCAGATTTTCATATGACCTTTTTGTATTTTTATAGGTATAGGTACAATGAGTCACATTTACAGATTCTAGAACTGTAATTGTTGTGTCGCGACACATTCAGCCCACAAAACAACACATATGCAGAGTTGAGCCGCATTTTCTAGCCCGAGAGACACATTTCCTCTTTTGTGATGCATTAGCAAGCTTGAATGATGCATTCATAGACCACGACACATTTTCTTGGTAAATTTAAGCTTTTGGCCTTAAAATGTATTTTCTTTGTAGAACAACACATTCCCTTGGTAAAATTTATTTTAGGGCTTTTTCTAGAATTTTCCAGATTTCTCATTTCAAGTTAGTAGTTTAGAGATTTTTGTAGGTTAGTAATCTATTGTTGCAGCATGTGGCTTTAAATTTTCATGCGTCCAAGGCATCTTTTGAGACTACTAACAAGTGGTTTTTGGTGCAGGAACACCTAGGAGGCATTTGGAAACACTAGGCAATTTTGGAAGCCTAGGAAGCAATTTTGAGTTTTAAAGCTTCAAGGTCATGTTGACCATTTAATTTTGATTTAGTTGTGTTAGTAGATGTTAGAATATGTTAGAAGGAATGTGGTTCTGTAGTTCAAGATAGATTGGATGAATTCCTCAATTTTTTTTCACTAGGAATCACTAGATTTTGGGAAATAAAGCCAAACTGTTGCAATTATGCAATTTTGGCCTAATTGGGTGGTTATGTCCGACCAAGGGAAGATGTAACCACCTAGGAACCTTTAAAAGAAGATCATAGAATTGGATTTAGGGTTGGACAAGCATTGTATTAGTTTGTGTTTACTATTCATATGGAAGAACATTGCTTTTGTTGCAATTTTCTGGTTTTAGTGCTTATTTGTGTGTTAATGGAGTATTTCAGGCTTTGACCAGTGTGTGAAACATGTGGCATCTATCTTAAAAGATTTGTGTGGTCATTGGTGGTGTTGTTTCATCGTTGCATAGTATTGTTCTTAGTAGGTTTTGTTTTCTTTATTTGTTGATCAGCTTGGTAGACTGTTATTCATGGAGTCTTAGACCTTTGTTTTCCACTATACCAGGTGTATAGCTGGTGGGAAATGAGGCTAAGCTCCATGCTTGTATATAGGATAGTGTTAGGAGATTGTAGGAAGCATGGATACATGGTGAAAGACCTTCCCTAGGCGAGCTTGACAGTGCCCGGTTGGGAAGACAATAAAAAACCAAGCCCTAACATTGCAAGGGTATCAATTCATTCGCAACCCAAGGTATGTAGTGGATGCAGGGGCCTTGGAAAAGGTATGGTAGGAAGGCAGAGTCTTCACCAAATCATTTGGTGGTTGAAGGAGGCAGACAGATCACTGACTGTCCAAGAAAAGGCCTAAAAAGCACTAATTCCCACAAAAATAGGGTTGAGCCTGTGTACGGCCTGTGAAAGCCCAAAACCCCAAAATTCCTTGAGAGGTTGGCAATTGAACCAGGGTCTCAAAAAGAAGTTTGTGATGAACCTCAGTAGGATTAGAGTTATAGCCTAATTTTTCAGGCTAAGAGGCCTAATTGGTGCTCAAGGGCTACTAGCCCTTCTTAAACCCTAGACTAGGGTTTGAGGGAAGCGATGGAGATTTGAAGGCTTGTGACTAATCATGAACCATGGAGGGATGGTTTTGAAGCTAAAGAAGACACCACATGCCCCTGCAACAAGTTGGTAAGGTTTGGAGAGTTAGTTGGCCTTTAGGAAGATTAAGGGCCAAGGAGAGAATAGAGGAGTAAGCACCAAGATTGACTTGGTTAGGTGTATGTAGATGATAGTAGGGTTGGTCAGGAGAACCAGGGGTGCCTAAAAAGCTTTAGGACCTCTAGGTTAAGAAGGTGGAGAGTAACACCAAAGGGGTTTGCCTAGGAGTGACCCAAAGCATGGGACAGTGATTGTCTCAGCCAACCCTATCCTATCAGATTGGTATCAGAGCAAGCAAAAGATTTGGGAAGAATCTTGTATGTCAAACATTGAGCCAAGTGATTCATCCATCATGGTGACAAATGCAAATTTGGCCAAGATAGTTGAAGAGCAAGAGGAGGACAATAAGTTGTTAAAAGAAAGAATAGAGCAACTTGAGAAAGCATTGAACAATGTGAAGTTAGAAGGAAAAATACCAAAGGAAGAAGAGGTTGCAGAGGAGGACAAGATCCCTGAACTTTACCTTGTTTTGGAGGAAGAGCCTTTCTTGAAGGCATTGAAGGCGTTGAGTGGAAAAGGACTTGAAGGCATACCACTATTTAGTGGAAAAATGGAGGCTGACTTAGTTGTTGATTGGATAGAGGGAATGGAAAACCATTTTGAATGTGATGGAGTCACTGAGGTACAGAAGGTAAAGATGGCCAAGTCAAGACTAAGAGGTTTTTCCTTGACATGGTGGAAATTCATTCAGATAGAGAGGTAAAAAGAAGGTAAGCAGCCTATCTCTACTTGGAAGGGAATGGTTTCCAAGATAAGAGAAGCATAAATGCTAGATGACTATGAGATTCAGTTACACAAGAAGAGCCAAAGCTTAAGGTAGAAGGACCAAGATGTGAACACTTATACTGAAGAGTTTCAAAAACTTTGTATGAGGTCCAATGTTACAGAGGATGAAAGTCTTAAGGTAGCTTGATAAATTAATGGTTTGAAATGGAACATCCAAGAAGAGATGGCTCTTTTAAGTCCTAAGACTGTACATCAATGTTACCAATTGGATATCAAGATTGAGGAAAGGAACATGAGGAAGCAAGATCAGGCTTCTAAGGGTAGAGGCAAAGGCAGAGATCAAAGAGATCAAAGAGGACAGTGTGGTGGTTACCAAGGTAGAGGCAATGACCAAAGGAACGAAGGAGAGTTTAAATCCATAGATCAGGGCAATGAAACACCTTCAAGAGGAGGATATAACAGAGCTAGAGGACCTCAAGGAGGTTCAAATAAAGGAAGAGGAATGGGCAGGAGCAATTCATATTTTGCAAACATGAAATGTTACCATTGTAGTCAAGTAGGTCATCCTGCTTATAGATGCCCAGAGAAAGCATCTTCATCAAGTAATGAAAAAAAAGTGGCTTATGCACAAGAGGAAACCATAAGTCCTAAGTCATTAGAGGTCAGTCATATAGAATTTGAGGTAGGAGAGAATTACTTGATAGGTATAAGAGTATAGTTAGTGATGGTACACCTACAACTCTACCACCAAAGAGAGCCATAAGTCATCAAATTGACTTCATACCTAGAGCTTCATTACCTAACAAAGCAGCTTATAAGCTTACACCAGATCAGAACCTAGAAGTGGCTAGACAAGTGCAAGAATTGTTGGATCAAGGATTGATTCAAAAGAGCATCAGCCCATGTGCAGTACTAGTGGTTTTAGCAACAAAGAAGGGAGGTAAGTGGAGGTTATGCACTGATTCTAGAGCAATAAATAGGATCACCATTAGGTATAGGTTCCCTTTTCCTAGAATTGAAGACTTAATGGATTGTCTTGGAGGAGCTCAGTTCTTCACCAAGTTGGATCTTAAGAGTGGATACCATCATATCAGAATTATGGATGGTGATGAGTGGAAGACGACATTTAAGACAAATGATGGGTTATATGAATGGAGAGTTATGCCATTTGGTCTCTCCAATGCCCCTAGCACATTCATGAGGCTCATGAATGAAGTACTTAAAGACTTTACAGGGATATTTGTGGTAGTGTATCTTGATGACATCCTCATTTATAGCAAGACAACAAAATAGCATTTGAAACATCTAGAGTTGGTTCTTAGAAGGTTGCAAGAGGAGAAATTAGCAATCAATCTAGAGAAGTGTGAGTTCTTTAAGCAAAATCTAGTCTATTTTGGTTTTGTAGTGTCCAAAGGATCATTGAAGATGGATCCAAGCAAGGTGGAAGCTATCCTCAACTGGCCTACACCAACTACAGGGACTGAGTTAAGAAGTTTTCATGGATTAGCTTAATTTTATAGGAAATTCATAAGGAATTTTAGTGGTATATGTGCACCAGTCTTAGATACAATCAAGGGTGGTATAAAAACTAAGTTTTTGTGGAATCAAGAAGCTGAGAGATGGTTTGAAAGACTGAAACAAGAGGTGGCAACTCAACCTATTCTCTTGTTACCTAGTTTTGATAAGTTGTTCACTGTTGAATGTGATGCTAGTGGAGTGGCAGTAGGAGGAGTGCTAAGTAAAGAGGGCAAACCTATATCCTTCTTTAGTGAGAAGCTCAATGAAGCAAAGAAGAAGTATTCAACCTATGACTTGGAACTTTATGCTTTGGTTCAGTCACTTAGGAAATGGAGGCATTATCTTCTACCCAAGGAGTTTGTAGTTTTTATTGACAATCAGGCACTCAACTTTATCAACACTCAAGAGAAGTTGAGTAATAGGAATTTGAAATGGATGGAATACATCCAAGCTTTTACCTTCACCATCAAGCACAAGAAGGGATAGCTAAACAAAGTGGCAAATGCATTGAGTAGGAGATTGTTGACAGTGCAAGAGATACAGATCAAGAGCATTGGCATACAGAGTTTCAAGGATCTCTATAGGGAAGATGAAGACTTTGCAGAGGTCTATAAGATATGTTCTAACTTTGCGAACCATTTCCATAGTCAATACTCAGAGTATACTTTGCAAAGTGGGTTATTGTTTAAGGGAAATCAATTATGTGTTCCAAGAGGGTCAATGAGGGAAAATTTAATTCAGGAAAAGCATAATGGCAGTCTTAGTGGACATTTTGGCATCAATAAGACTTTAGAACTAGTGTAAATGTTCTATTACTAGCCTAAGTTGGCAAGAGATGTTAGGAAGTATGTAGAACAATGTGTTGTGTGTATGAAAGCTAAGGGAGGACCTAGTAATGCTGGTTCGTATCAACCCCTACCCATTCCTAACAAACCATGGGAGTGTGTGAGCATGGATTTTGTGGTAGGCCTTCCTAAGACCAAGATTGGTTTTGAGAGTGTCTATATAGTGGTAGATAGATTTAGTAAGATGAGTCATTTCATTCCTTGCAAAACTACTCATGATGCTAGTTACATAGCTCATCTTTTCTTCAAGGAGGTAGTAAGGATCCATGGAATACCTTTGAGCATTGTTTCAGACAGGGATGTGAAGTTCATGAGTCACTTTTGGAAGACTCTATGGAGTAGATTGGGTACAAATCTATCATTTGGATCAGCTTACCATCCTCAGACCGATGGTCAAATAGAGGTGGTTAACAGGGTGATAGGTAATCTTCTAAGGTGCTTAACTAAATAATATGGATAGACATGGGATATGGTTATCTCACAAGCTAAGTATGCCTATAATGACAGTCTAAACTGGACCACAGGGAAGAGTCCATTTGAGGTTGTGTATGGGATGCACCCAACAGGCATATGTGAGCTCAGAGATCTTGGAGCTATGGAACATAGGAGTGGAAATGCAGAAGATTTTAGTCAGACCATGAAAGAGATTCAAGAGCAGGTGAAGAAGACAGTCACTAAGGCTACACAAAAATTGAAGGAGAAGGCAGATATGTCAAGGAAAGATGCGCAATTTCAAGTAGGGGACTATGTTATGGTCCACCTTAACAAGTCAAGGTTGCAGAAGGGAATGTCAACCAAGTTGCAGATGAAGAGAGTGGGTCCATGTAAGATATTGGCCAAGTATGGCAAGAATGCATACAAGGTGGTGTTACCCACCGATCTAGGAATCTCACCAGTGTTCAATGTAGCTGATTTGATCAAGTATAAGGGGACAATCAATGATATGGATCAAAAAAATTAGGAGATCTTCAAGGACATCAGCAATGCCTCCTTACCTAGTCAAGACAAGCCTCAAGCAGAGAAGATCTTGGAGTCAAGAGTCCAAAAGTCTACAAGAAACAAGGTGTACATGGAGCACCTTATCAAGTGGAAGAACAAGCATGAATCAGAAGCTACATGGGTACAAGAAGATCAATTCCAGAAGTTTGGAATTGACCTATCATTGGTCTCTCCTTACATTCCTTAGTGTTTTGGTTGAGAGGGGGAGAATGGTGCAGGAGAACCTAGGAGGCATTTGGAAACACTAGGCAATTTTGGAAGCCTAGGAAGCAATTTTGAGTTTTAATGCTTCAAGGTCATGTTGATCATTTAATTTTGAATTAGTTGTTTTAGTAGATGTTAGAATATGTTAGAAGGAATGTGGTTCTATAGTTCCGGATAGATTGGATGAATTCCTCAATTTGTTTTCACTAGGAATCACTAGATTTTGGGAAATAAAGCCAAACTGTTGCAATTATGTAATTTTGGCCTAATTGGGTGGTTATGTCCAACCAAGGGAAGATGTAACCACATAGGAACCTTTAAAATAAGATCCTCAAACTATATTTAGGTTTGGACAAGCATTGTATCAGTTTGTGTTTATTGTTCATATGGAAGAGCATTGAGTTTGTTGCAATTTTCTAGTTTTAGTGCTTATTTGTGTGTTAATGGAGTATTTCAGGCTTTGACCAGTGTGTGAAATGTGTGGTATCTATCTTACAAGATTTGTGTGGTCATTGGTGTTGTTGTTTCATTGTTGCATAGTATTTTTCTTAGTAGGTTTTGTTTTCTTTATTTGTTGATCAGCTTGGTAGACTGTTATTCATGGAGTCTTAGACCTTTGTTTTCCACTATACCAGGTGTATAGCTGGTGGGAAATGAGGCTAAGCTCCATGATTGTATATAGGATAGTGTTAGGAGATTGTAGGAAGCATGGATACATGGTGAAAGACCTTCCCTAGGCGAGCTTGACAATGCCCGGTTGGGGAAGACAATAAAAAACCAAGCCCTAACGTTGCAAGGGTATCAATTCATTCACAACCCAAGGTATGTAGTGGATGCAGGGGCCTTGGAAAAGGTATGGTAGGAAGGCAGAGTCTTCACCAAATCATTTGGTGGTTGAAGGAGGCAGACAGATCACTGACTATCCAAGAAAAGGCCTAAAAAGCACTAATTCCCACAAAAATAGGGTTGAGCCTGTGTATGGCCTGTGAAAGCCCAAAACCCCAAAATTCCTTGAGAGGTTGGAAATTGAACCAGGGTCTCAAAAAGAAGTTTGTGATGAACCTCAGTAGGATTAGATTTATAGCCGAATTTCTCAGGCTAAGAGGCCTAATTGGGGCTCAAGGGCTACTAGCCCTTCTTAAACCCTAGACTAGGGTTTGAGGGAAGCGATGGAGATTTGAAGGCTTGTGACTAATCATGAACCATGGAGGGATGGTTTTGAAGCTAAAGAAGACACCACATGCCCCTGCAACAAGTTGGTAAGGTTTGGAGAGTTAGTTGGCCTTTAGGAAGATTAAGGGCCAAAGAGAGAATAGAGGAGTAAGCACCAAGATTGACTTGGTTAGGTGTATGCAGATGATAGTAGGGTTGGTCAGGAGAACCAGGGGTGCCTAACAAGATTTAGGACCTATAGGTTAAGAAGGTGGAGAGTAACACCAAAGGGGTTTTCCTAGGAGTGACCCAATGCATGGGACAGTGATTATCTCAGCCAACCCTATCCTATCAGTTTTGTAGGTTTGAATGTCCAAGGATGTTATTTTGAAACCACTTGTGTGTGTTTTAGATTAGAAAAAACTTCCATTGGTGCTTTAAAAAGAATATATGTTTATCTCATTTAAATTTAATTAGAAGGTTGAAGAACATTGCTTGATTGTGCTTGAAGGTGGTAGGTGATTATGCTCTCACCTTGTGCAAACTAGGTGATCAGAAAGCTAGACCCATCTATTTTGTGTTTTAAACATTAGAGGGGCTTGCCTCGAAAGAGGGAATGACTCCAACTTTGTTTTTGCTCGGGCAGGTATATAAAAGGATGAGTCTAAATGATCAAGTCCTCATGATATGTAGGCCTTAGCCATGTAGTTTCATTCAAAAATGGGTACCTACCTTTTCTTTTAAATGTATAAGAGCCCCTAGTAGATTGTTTAAAGCCTTAAGTGGCTTGCTATATGCTTATGGGGTGTCGTGTTTCTGAGTATCTACTATAACCCTTTTGTTTAGTGGCCAAAATGCATCTTTTTGCTAGCACAACAATAGTCGTTGCAAAGGAATCCACATTCCTGTAGTTCTTAGTAGAGGTGATAAGTCTGCCATGGGAGATTTATGGAGGCTTGAACCCTGGTTGACCCAAGAAGTGAGTGCAATGTAAGAGGGAGCCTATGTGGCCAAGCTTCTGGATTCACCTGTTAAGAATAAGTGCGGTTCGGGAAACCCATGTGGAATCTAGCAAATATACTCCTTGCCTAACCTAGCGTTGTACTTCTCTTCATTGTGCATGTTTTCAAACAAAATATTATGTTTTCCAAGTGTTTTCTAAGACATTGAACAAACAAACACTTTTGAAAAAATTGCAAAAATTCACTCAAACTAAAAACAATTCTAAAAATTGGCCAAAATTGCAAACAAACCGGACCTTCATTCTACATGCAACGCATTTTCTTTTCTGTGCAACACATTCACTATTCTATGCCACATTTGACAATTTTTGTAACACGTTCGCTCTGCTAAGCCACATTTTCTACTTTGTGCAACGTACTTCCTATATTACACCACATTTGAGTTACAGAACATCACAATTTATTTATTGAGCCACATTTGTTACCTATAATGCTACATTCATTGAAACTATGATGCATCTGACAAACTACAACACATCTGTGACCTGAAATAATGCAATTTCCTAGAAAAAAAATGTTATAGTCCAAAACTTGAGTCCAAACATTTTCAATCTTTTGTCAAACATCTTTTTCGAGTGGCCTTTTTTAATAACTAGACAAGGAATTGCTCAAGCCCTTCATTGTTTGCATCTTTTAGCTTGCATTCTCCCCATAGGTCCATTTTTGCAAATTTTATTTGCATCCTTAGAATCCTTCATCATCATTTTCAGCCATAAACCAGTCTTTAGATCCTCATATTATTACAAATTTTGGAATAGGAAAACTTACCATACTTTCCAATATCATTTCCTTCAAGAGTAGGTTAGCATTGGACTTAGTCAACATTATTTCCCTTAGTCATTGTACTTTTTTGAGACCTTTCCAACTCATAAGTCTAGTTAGGAAACCTCATTTTGTCATCTTTTCATTTGTCATTTAGTCATACAAATAATTCCTTTGATGATCCAAATTGAGACATAGATTAAGCTTTGGGTGGTTGAGTAAACCTTTTCTAAAATTCCATCATTACTTAGACCTTTGCATTTGCATACCTTAGACCTCATTTTGCATACCTTATTCCAAAAATACAAAAAAATAGTGTCATTCCTTTCATCTTAGTATTCATTGTCCTTTTGCATTTTCCATTTCCCTTAGACAACATTTATCATAGTTGCATTTGCATCCCTTATTCAAAAAATCCAAAAATACAGTGTTGTATTATTCCCATTCATAGCCTTAGTTGTCATTTCCTTCTTCCTAATTTGAGAAACTCCTTATATGGTTGAGACTAGGCTTCAAAGAAAAAGAAGACAAATGGCCAATTTTGGACAAGACACCAACACTTATAACTTTCCTAATGACATGAATCAAAACATGAACCAAGACACATCCTTCATTAATCCTTTCAGTGAAATAAGCATGTGATGCAGGAGCATCCAAGGTGTAAGAGCAATCTTGCATCACCCAAAAAAAATAGTGTTTCTTGAACCAATAAGGGATAGATTTGGTAGGGTTACTATTTTTGTAAGTTTGTATTTATGCATAGTTGGACATGAAATATTATACAGATCTCCAGAATGGTAGATTGAAACCAATGGCGAAGAAATCACTTCAATACCATTTATCATTTGAGAAATATTAAAATTTTGATTTTCAAAAATCCTAGTAAAATCTTTTAGGTCAATTTTGAGGCACTTAGAGGTGTTGGATGGGCCTGAAAAATTGGTGGAAAAAGAAAGTACTTAGCCTTTAGGCCCTCCTTTTTGGCACAAGATTTCTTGAGACCTTTGTTTTCCTTCTTTCATTTTGTTTGTGCCATTATCTATTGTTTTGGAGTTTTAGATTGTAAGGGGAGTTCCCTTCATCAACAAGCCATCTTCATCACATAACCCCTTTGAACCATTCATATATAGAGATGAAAATAGACATGTATTTGTGGAAGACTTAGAAGCCACCACACAAAATCCTGAAGTGGAATCCTATAGTGGAAGATTTAGTCTTACATGATTCATAAAGATATATAGCCATGCTTTCACACCAAGGGGCCAAATTTCCACGTGGCTTGACCATTAACACTCTAAGAGTAGCATCACTTGATCATAATGCCAACAAAAACAATTCAAACAGTACATCCAACACTAGTCAACCCGAAAACAATGCAGACAATACCTTTGTTGGCACCACCTCACAAATTGCCACAAGCACTATCAATGCTACCTCTAATGACACATCCAATCAAAATACTTACAAAACAATAAATGCAACATCCATTAGAGGGATACCAACTATGTCACAAGCCATTTCAGAATCAATTCCAACAATGTCAACAATGTCTTCACAATCAATTAGAGCTACCTTTGGATCCTCAACAATTGGGGAAAGCTCTTCAAACCCCCTATTTGGATCTTCATCTAGTGCCATGGGAAAATCATCATCAAATCCTTTTATTGGGTCTTCAAATAATTCCCTGGGAACATTCATTCAACCCCTTTGGGGGAAATAAATGATGGATTTCCATTTCAGGACTGCAACCAAATGTTAACACATCATCACAACTTAACACCAATACCCACATCCCTCAAAGGAAAAACACCAACATTCCCCATGGAAAATTCTACCAATTTGGACAAGGAAATCAAATTACATAACATATGACTTCATTTGGACACCAAAATATTCAAGGTCAACACATCCCACAAATATCGACTAATATGGCTGGAGGACACATTCCCACATATGCATCACACATCCATACCCATCAACATATCCCTAATCAAAACTTTCAATACCAACAACATTCAAATCAAAACACGTTGTACATCTCACAACAACACATTCCACAACAATATCAAAATGCATCTTCAAAACAAATGGGGACTCATGGAGTAGCTATCATTAGCATGTGTGATGCAACGAACAATCCCATAATTGACACACTTATAGCCCAAATCACGACCTTACAAAAAAAGTGGAGAGTATGCAAATGAAACAGAAAAAAATGCACACAACATATGACCTATGTCCATATCCTTTCGACACAAGCCTATACATGCCACCATTCCCTCCTGGATATGTGGTGCCAAACTTCACTAAATACAAAGGCAAGACAAACCCCCTTGAACACATTCAAGAACTCACAACCAATTGCATGGACATTTCCTATGAACATACTTACTTGATTCGACTCTTCCCTAAGAGTCTTCCAGGCCTTACACTTGAATGGTTTGCCAAAAAAAAAAGGGAATAAAATCATGGGACAAACTTGCTGACAAATTTGTATGAAACTACACCTATAACATTCACAAAGATGTCTACATTACCAACTTATGCACACTTACACAAGAAGAAGTTGGTGAGACTTTCATTCCATTCTTCCAAAGATGGAGAAGTTTAGCAAGTCATTTCCATATTGACATACTCAAGAAAGAAAAAGTCGACATGTTTGTCCAAAACCTCCTAGGCCCATTGAAATATGGCTTGCATGTCCATTGTTGTACAACCTTCAAAAACTTAGTCAAAAAGGGTGTCCAACTTGAGAAGGCCCTTATTGCTAAAGGAGAACTAAAATATGGCCCCTAAGAACATGAACACAAGCCCATCTGCAGAAAAAAATAAATATTGGGTCAAGAATAAACACATTACCAATGATGGCATTGTTGATGCTAAGGTGGTAAACACAACAGGTCTAATACTCACTCTTAAAGGAGCTCAACCACAAAACAGACCAACGTTTATACCGACACCTATTGCTAATTCCATTCAAAATAGTCACAAAAATCAAAATAGTCAAAACCAAGGGTAGCCATGATAGACCATGCAATTCCCAAAGAGATGCACATATACTCCCTTAGGTGAACCAATCGAAGACATCCTTAAGAAGCTCCTTCAAAATGGTGTCATCACATTAGAAGACCCTAATCCATATGACCCAAGAAAAATTAAGCCATCATGGTGGGATGAAAATGATTTCTATGATTACCACCACACTAAAGGGCATAAAACCTCCTCTTGTTGACAACTAAGAAATCTGGTACAAAACCTCATCAAAAATCACACAATTGATCTAGGTGGACAAGAATTTGCGTCAAACGCAGACCATACTATTCACAAAAACTCACTACAGGACCACGATTCGAATAATCCCTCTACGTCAGGTCCTAAGACTAATAATAATCATGTCAATTATACCCGCACTGCCTTCGACTATTCTAGTGGAACCATTATTAATCACCATCGAGCGATTGTTGAATATGTCAATACCTTTACTGTCAAAAGAGCACTTGAATGTAATGTCACTACCTATGGTGGAAAAGTCACCATAGCTGGTCCTCCTCCCCCTAGGTAGCCAAAAATCATGATACTCGGTCCATCTTCCTAACAGTCACAATTAGGTCCATTCGCCAAATAGTTGCAACCTAAGGGATAGTTCAACCTCATTGACCAATTAGGAAGAACACCTACTCAAATCTCTATACTTGAGTTGCTACACATGTCTCCTGCGCACAAGGCCATACTTGACAAAACCTTACAAGAGTCTTTTGTCCCCCATGACTTTGATTTCAACCAATTTGAAGCCATGGTTGGATACCTAACCACTCCACATCACATAACATTTTTTGACCATGACTATTCGTCACAAAAATCTAATCATAACGACGCATTACACATCAAAGTCTTTATTCATAAGCATAAGGTCAGACGAGTTTTAGTAGATGGTGGAGCAAGACTAGACATATGCTCCCAAAAATTGGTTAAATCTCTAGGCTTCTCTGATGCTTGTGTAGACACTACCAAGAACATTGTTATAAATGTGTATGATGATGAGGAATGCTCCTCTCAGGGTATTAGCTCTCTTCCTATCTGAATTGGGCTGGTTATTGTAGATACGACATGTCAAGTCCTAGATCTTGAGCTACCATATAACATCTTGCTTGGTTGACCATGGATCCATGCCTTAAATTCTATTCCATCCACCTACCATCAATGCTTGAAATTTCCTTTTGACAGCACCAAAATCACCATATATGGAGACTCCAATCCATTCTAGTATTGCACCAATCTAAGGGGTATTTCAAAACATCAAGTGCCCATCAACTGAGAAGTTTTGAGCTCCTTTTCTTCCAAATATGTTAATCCATCCATATCCACTTCCACATATTTTGCCACATCATCTCCCTCTATCTTGAAAGGATAATACTAAAGTCAAGTTCTAGGACCTGGGCTATGGAGAATTTAAATTGAACATGGCATACTGCATCACCAAAATACCCAAGACTCCTAAGGCTTATGGTCAACTTTGTTTCAGAATGGAGCCTAAATAAATTTTCAAATTTCCTCTATCACAAATTTTTATAAAATGGGGTGACATGAACAAAGAAGACATTGAAGACCTATCAACTTGGATTTATAAAGACCCAGAAGATCAATCTCCATTACTAGTCCAGACACATGGAAAATGCTAGGACATAATGAAGGTGAAAGGCTATGATGGAACTAGTGGCCTTGGTAGAAATAAAATTGGAATGCAAGAACCTATAATTCCTTCTCAAAGACCAAAGCATCTTGGGTTAGGGTTTGGGCTACCCGAAACTGATGATCAACATACCAATGTACTTTTGGGTGAGAGTGTGAATGCTTGGGAAAGTGTTGAAACTATTGAGGATTCCCCTACTAAAACTAACTCCCATGAATGGGAATTTGGATCCCAATGATCCCTAAGTGAATTTTTCCTTGATCAATTGCTCCTTGAACCTAGAGAACCTACTTTCAAAGAAATATTCTAGAAAATGTTTAAGATTGATCCTGCATAGAATAATGAAAACTCCAAAATCCCAAGGAAAAGAGAAGAATGGGGTAGATTATTTTTCCCTCAGAATGATGACAAGCTAGAATTATCTTTGGATTCCATTAACCATTCTTCTCCCACACCTATCCAGCCATTTGACCCCAATGACCATCATTCAGATTCATTTGACTCACTGAATGACACTACCGACCATGATTTTAATCCCTTTGTCCCATACTTTGCGAATGAGAATGAAAAGAGTGAAGGAGAATACTGGATAGAATCTGACTGGGAGTTGGAAGATTACAATTTCATTTTTACCCTTTTCGAATCCCTCTACATGATTTACACATCCTCCCCACCATTTACCAATACTGGTGATGGTATTTCCTTAGTCTATCCATAGCTAATTGATTGGGATCAACAAGGCCTGCTAGTTATGGACATATTTCAAAATGATGAGGCCATTCTAGAATTCATGGGACTTTGTGACAACATACCAATTGGAGACCACAAGGCTAGATTTTCTATAGAACTATATTTTGCAGCATATTCTAGGGATACTGTACCATCCTCTAGTTACAAAAATAAAATAAAAAATAAAACAAAAAAATGGCACGTCTTTAGGTGAATACCAAAAGGCACCTTCTGATGATAAAAAAGTAAAAATAAAGGATGTATTTGAGGGTGAAAACCTCTTCGAGGTGCCCAAGGATGGAGGATTGGACTTTCCCCCTATGACCTAGGAAAAAATTGGCAATGATCATAGAGGACACGATGGAAGTCAACATAGCTACAACAGAAGATCCCAGAATTGTCCTCTTTGTAGCATCCTTGATAGAGGAAGAGAAACCTAAATTTCACAAATTATTTTTAGAGCACAAGATTAACTTTGCAAAGTCATATGTCAATATGCTTGGGTTGGATCTAGAATTATTCTTGCACCATTTTACCTTACTTCTAGACACCAAGCTAATGAAATGAAAGCTACGACAAAATGCATCCTGAGATCACCTTGTTAGTCAAAGTGGAACTCAAGAAATGGATAGATGTGGGATTCATACAGTCAATAGACTATGTTGAATGGATATCAATTCTTGTACCTGTCACCAAGCTGAATGGTCAAATATGCATCAACACAAAATTTTGAGATTTGAATAAAGTATGTCTGAAGAATGACTTTCCCTTACCAAACATAAACATCATAGTTGACCTTATAGTAAGATATGAGATGTTGTCCCTCATGGACTATTTCTTGGGTTATAATCAAGTTTGGATTTCCCCTGAAGATCAGCATAAAACAACATTCACATGTCCTAGGAGTACATACTATTGGAACATCATGCCTTTTGGTTTGAAGAATGTTGGCACCACATACAAAAGAGCCATGACAACACTATTCTATGGCATGATGCACAAGCTAATGGAAGATTATGTGGATGAGCTTTTTGCAAAGTCTTTGAAACACAAGGATCACCTTAATGTGCTGGATTTTTTTTTTCAAAATACTGGAAGAATACAACGTTGGCTTAAATCCTAAGAAGTGTGTCTTTGGTGTGACATCAAGAATTTTTTTGGGATATCTCATTTCTCGTAGAGGCATTGAAGTGGATCCTACCAAAGTGAAAGCCATATTAGACATGCCACCTCCAAAAGGGATAAGTGAACTTAGGACATTGCAAGGAAGATTGCAGTCTATCCGATGTTTCATTGCACAACTAGCAGATAAGTGCCAACCATTTCAATATATCCTATGCAAATGCATCCCCTTTGTGTGGAATGATAAATTTTAAGAGGCCTTCCAAAAAATAAAGGATTATCTATTGTCACCATCTGTCGAATGAAAAGCTTTGATCTTATATATTTTTGCAACAACTTCAGCACTGGGGGAATTATTGTGAAAAAATGATCATGATGAAAAGGAATGGGAAATATACTACACTAGTTGGATATTGGTTGGATATGAGATGAACTATACACCTATTGAATGTGCTTTTCTAGTAGTTGTCTTTTCCATCTAGAAGTTAAGAGACTACATGTTGAATCACAAGACACAACTGGTAGCAAAGATTGATCCCTTGAAGTATCTCCTAGGTCATGCAACATTGATAGGTCGCTTGGAAAAATGGGTCATGATTTTGAGTGAGTATGACATTCAATATTGGGAACAATAGGCCATAAAAGGAAAAGTGATATTAGATCAACTGGAAGATGCACCTATACAAAGGGATCGACCATTGGTAGAAGACTTCCCTGATGAGTCCATATTTCATGTAGAATCTAAATCACCTTGGAAGCTCTACTTTAATAGGTCTCATACTATTCATGGCTCGGGACTAGGAATATTGTTTATCACACCACAAGGAGACTCCATCCCTAAGTTATTCCACATTGCTTTTCCATGTACAAATAATATTGCAAAATATGAGGCACTTGTCACAAGACTCAGAATGGCCATAAAATGGAAAATCAAAACACTTCATGTCTGTAGAGATTCTCAGTTGGTCATCAACCAAGTCAACAATGAATATGACACCAAGGATGAAAATTTAATGCCTTACAAATGAATGGTTGACTGATTTCAAATGTATTTCTACATACTTACTTTTGAACAAGTTCTTAGGCACAAAACAAGGTGGTAGACATAATGGCTACAATTGGATCTCTCCTAGACATTCCAAGCAACATGCCTCAATTTGAGTTCTTGGTGGAATAGCTTTTGGTTCTTGCATATGACATTCCAGAATAAAAAATGGTTTGCAAGCTTGTTGGTCCCAACTTCCCATGGTATCAAGACATCTATTACTATCTCTAGTCCCAGACCCTTCCACCGAACTTGTCCAATAACCAACGAAAATACTTTGTCTGTAAAGCTGCCAAATTCACCATCATTAGTGATAATTTATACCACCATAAATTTGACAATACCCTTCTTCGATGTCTCGACACTGATGAATCACAAATGACCTTATGTGAGGTACATGAGGGTATATGCATATCTCATTTGAGTGGCCCTTCCTTGGATAAGAAGATAACGAGACTTGGGTATTACTGGCCGACAATGGAAAAAGATGCACTTTAGTTTGTTAGAACATGTCGTCAATGTCAAAAACATAATGATTTGATTCATGCACCATCACAAGAACTTCGGTTGATTACTTCTTAGCCCTTCGCACAATGGGGACTCGACCTCATGGGAAAAATCCATCCTACCTCTTGCAATGGACACAAACTCATTATTATCACCATGAAGTACTTCACTAAGTGGATTGAAGCCATCCCCCTCACATACATAACCAACAAGCATATTTCCAAATTCATCCTCAGCTACATCATTTGTCGGTATGGTGTCCCATAGTCCATCATCACAGACAATGGTCATCCCTTCAAAAACCAATATATCTATGAGTTGTGTGAATGCTTTCACATCCAACAACATTTTTTCATGCCATACTACCCCCAAGGAAATAGTCAAGCTGAGGCATCCAATAAGACAATCATCAAAATTCTTAAGAAGACAGTCAATGATGTTGGTTGTGACTGGAACATCCAGCTTAACCCTGCTTTATGGGCTTACTATGCCAACATCCGCACACCTACAGGAGGCACCCAATTTTCCTTATTCTTTGGAGCTGAAGCCATCTTGCCCATTGAGGTTGAAACTCCATCTTTAAGAGTCTCCATGAAGGGTCTAATCAATGATGAAGAATATAGAATGTCATGACTACATGAGCTAGAAATGTTAGATGAATAGAGACAAAATGCCTTAAATCATTTATAGGCATATCAAAGTCATCTTTGTCACAATTACAATAGGAGAGTCATGGTCAAAAAAGTTTTAGATTGGTGACCTAGTACTAATGTAAAATCTCAAGAATCAGTCTAATAGAGAGAAACCTGCAAGTTTGAGCCTAATTGGCTGCGTCCTTATATCATAACAACCTCTTTCGGTTCTAGAGCATACCAGCTAGCTACTCCAAATGGTGAATAACTAACAGAGCCCATCAACAGTTTGCACCTTTGAAAGTTCTATGCATAGCATTAGAGAGCTAGGTTGAAAACCATCAAAAATACACATTTTTTTTTAAAATATAAAAAATTGTCACCTTGATAAAAACCTAGAAAATAGGCATCTTGGTGACACCAAAAAAATGAAAAAAATGAAAAATGACAAAAATAGTAAAGAGAAATAATTCATCCAATAGTGAAAGCCTGGTAAACAGGCACTTTGGATAAGTACCATGGTGAAAACCTAGAAAACAGACACCATGTGTAGTCGATCTTTGCTCCGCCATCTACTATCACTCTATCTACCTTAGTCTATAATAAATACCCACTTTCCTGACATGATCATGACACCTGTCACAAAAACCTGCCATTTCTTTCCATGGCTAACAAAGGTTGACATCAGGTCCTGCATACCATCTATTTGTCACCCCCAAGCACATCCTTTTGCATGTCCTTCAAACTTGGCTAGTCCTGGACCCGACTAGGTGCAATCCTTTATCACCTGACTGCAGTGGGTATCGCACATAGTCCTACAAATTGAAAATGTTTTGAAAAAAGATTAAAATATCAAAAAATGTCCTGAAAAAAAAAAGACAAAGAATTTGAAAAATGTCCAAAAAGGCGTAAAAATCAAAAAATGCTAATGAAAAAAACAAAAATTGAGAAAAATGTCCTAAAAGAACCTAAAAATCGAAAAAATGTCTTGAAAAAGAGACCTAATAAAAATAAGAAAAAATATCGAAATATCCTAAAAAAAGACCTAAAATTAAAAAAATATCTTGAAAAAGAGACCTAAAAATTGAAAAATGTCCTAAAAAAATACCTAAAACAATTGAAAAATGTCCTAAAGAAAATACAAAAAACTAAAATATGAAAAAATCCCAAAGCAGAGTCATAATTGGTCACATCAGTCATGTCAGTTAGTCCATGGCATTGTTGAACTACGTTGTCTCTACACATTTGCTACATAGGCAAGGCTCATCTTTGGGCCTCTGAGACATTAGGTCAGTTCTTTTTTTTTGTTCAAAATAAAATCATGACTCAATCTTTTGTCATCAAGGTAAAGTCATTGGTCATGATGAACTACGAGGTCTCTGAGTGTATGACGTAGGCAATGCCATCAATCGATGAGCCCCCGAGGTCGCACTAGGTCAGTCCATTAGGGTTCATGACACTACACTTGCACACACGTTACTTGTCTTCAAGTCAAACAAATTATTCCAAAGACAACTCATAAGACAAATACACAAACTCCTACAACAAACTATGACAATCATCTAATCAACATGTTAATTACATCAGTGTGTCAACATCGACATGTAGTTAATTATGCCAACACAAGTCAATTCTATGAAAATAAGTCAAACTTAGTCAAAACTGGCCAAACTATCAATTCTTAGTTATTCCTCAGATATGTCCTAAAGAATGGCCCCTATCATTTATTTATGCCTTAGGATGTGTCCTTCCTAGGCATTGTCATCATCATCTGCCATTTTGGGGTATCTTTGCAACATTTGAGGATCGATGCCCTTGACATCAACATCATTTAGGATGTGTAATTCCTAAATTTGGAAACTTTGGAATTCATCACCTAGATGTCGTCAAACCTAACAACTTCAAAATTCGCCATCTCGACACCATGAGAACTGACATCTCGACATCGTCAAACTTGGCATCTTGACATCAAAACATTTGACATTTAGACACACTTGGGAAACACTATCCTATCATTTTGTCTTTTGCTTTTTCATCATGCTACTAGTTTCTCGAGGGTGTCCTAACAACAAGATTTAGAGAAGTTGCATCGTATCATGATGATTGTCTTGTCTTATCTTTTTCAAAACAGTCATGTTGCTAGTTCCTCGAGGATGTCCTGACAATAGGATTTAGAGGAGCAATGACATTTCATGGCTTGTCTTTCTTGTCTATCTTGCTTTTAATTATTTCCTCATGATTATTTAAATAAATAAATTTTATTTATTTATTTAAATACGTCATTAATTTCTAAATGTCTTCTCATAATTAAATAAATTCTTTAATTTATTTAATTATTGTCCATCTTGGCATTTTCCCAATTTTAAATAAATTTATTTATTTAAAATGGTCTCACTTTCTAATTTTCCCTCTCTTAGTAAATAATTCAAATAAATTATTTATTGTCACATGACCCCGCCTTTTTGAATTAAATTAATTTTTAATTCAAAATAAAAAATTTCCTCCATAAATCAATTAATTTATGATATTATTTGATTTTCATGCTTTCTATTTTTTTGTGCCATTCTTATCTCCTTGTCACATGCAATCTTGTCCATTGATTTGATTTTCTAAAATCAAATCTTGACTGGTTCATTTCAAATTCACCCTAATGTTTCCCTAACCCTAATTGTGGGTTGTCACATTGAATCTCCATTCTTCCCTCCATTCTTCCATTCCATTCCTTCCATTCCATCCTTCCTTCCATTCCTTCATTCACTGAATTCCCCTAAGAAAAGAGACCCCTAATGGAGGTCAATCATGTAGGTTGAAAACACTTGGTAATATCTTTATTTGTTTTCATGTTATTTACTCCTTTGTAATTCATTGCTTACTTTGGGTTTTGTTTTTTTATGCACTAATCTGCTAACCTGCATATTTCCCTTAGTTACAGTCCCTTCCTGAATTAGAAAAATAGAAACCAAGGAAAAAGAGCAACAAGTACCACATTAGGAATCATAGAATTGAATGGTCTGCTTTAGAGAAATTCAGAATGATAATATTTGTAGAGAAAAATTGAAATGTCATGAATAGAAAAATTATAATACATTTTTTTTCACATAAACAAAGAGAACATAGAGAAAGGCAAGCATTACTTTCCATGCAACTTTAGCCTATCTAATCTATACAATGCACACAAAATGTACTGTATAGATTAGTTAGGGCATGGACATCCATCAAAAGCATAAAGAATAGAGGAATTTGATCAAATTTTGTAATTGTAACTTCCATGTTAGACATGTATACAAAATGTGGAGATATAGACAAGGAACGTGAACTATTTTACAAAACACCTCAAAGAAATATGGTCTCATGGCCTGAAATTATTGTAGCACATACTCAAATTGGATTTTTTTAAAGGACTTTATAAAATTTCAAGCAAAGTAACAACAAAAGAAAAAGATTTATGACTATTTATAGATGGAAGAAAGGGTAGTAGGAGTACGACCAGATTGATATCTAGATTCACCAATAGCAGAGCATATTTTGATAACACTCATCTTAGGCGAAGTATTAGGCACAAATTGGTAGTCATGTACACATACGAAGACAAGTAGAGATGAGGGAAAATAAATATTTTTATACATTGCTTCCTATTTTTCATTGGAGAAGAAAAAATATGTCTCATTGTTTCCAATAAATCCTCGTACAAAATGCAAGAGACAATTGTATCTAATCTTTCAATGAAGTTACCCATATGAACTACTGTTTGAAAGATATAAGACAAAATATTACCAAGAAAGTAAAAACTATTGGAATTAATCCCAACCACCTACCTACCTTCTTTATTACATCTCTAGCTCCTCTAATTCAAACTTTCTCTTCATTCACTAAATAGGATTGAAATCATATATGAATGAATTGCTAAAAATCAATTTTCAAATTATCCCCTGCTACACATTTAATTGCAATTATTTTTTTTATTTTTTCCTTTCTCTTGTTGGGTTCATACGTAGAGTTAGGTAGTCTTTAAAAATAGATGTATGTAAAAGAGAAAAACAAAGAGCATACGCTTGTGCTTCTGTAGGAGTAATTTAAAGAAACAACTCTTTAGAAAGGTAATTTTTTGTACAAAAATATGTGTCCAATTTAGCAGTGGTTTGAAGAAGTTGTCATTGAATAGGGGTCTCCTTTTGTACTATTTTTTGAATGAAGAAAGAGAAGCTTTGTTCTCTGATATAGCTTGTATATGTTTTCGAATGATATATCTAAACTCAAATATTTTGGATATATTCTTTGTTTTACTTTTGCATTCTCTATTTGGTTTATTTTATCCTCTACCTCTCCCCTTCACCTGGTATTAGAGTAGGTTTATCACAGTAAGCATTTTCAAGTAAAAAAAGGTGTTTTCAAAGACACAAGTATTCACAGTTATCAATGGAAGCAAGCACAAGCTTAACAAACCCACAAATCACATAGTTTAATGGGAAGAATTATTATTATTGGGAAATCACCATGAAGGATTTATTTTCTCTCAAGATATTTGGTATCTTGTTGAGAATGGATTTCTAGAGACAACTAATGCAACATCATACAATACTTTGACTCAAGCAGAGAGAGCAATTTCCCAAGGATTGTAACAACAAAAATGTCCAAACAAGCATGGGATATCCTCTAAACAACATACCAAGGAATGGAAAAGGTTAAAACAAAAAAGCTAAAAATGCTAAGATGGGATTTTGAAACGATCTTTATGAAGGATTCCAATTCAATAAACACTTTCTTCACACAAGTTAATGGTTTAGTTAACCAAATTAGATCTCATGGTGAGAATCTTGAAAATAGGAGATTTGTTTAAAATATTCTAAGGAGTTTTCCCAAAAAAATTGATTCAATTTTTGTATCCATAGAAGAAAAAAATAATCTCTTATAGATTTCAATTAATGAGATTCGTTCATCTCTTATTTCACATGACCATAGGCTAAGCAGGTCAACAAACACATCACTGGAGCATGCATTCAAGTCACAAGTCTCAATCAACCATGGTAGAGGTAGAGGTAGATCAAATTTTAGAGGAAGAGAAAGAAACTCTTACAGAGGTGGAAGAAGTAGCCTGCCAAGCTCAAGTGGGAGTGGCAACAATCAAAACTCAAACAAAATCCCATCTCAAAGTCAGTCACAAGGTCAAAGGTATGAAAAATCTCAAATTCAATGGTACTATTGAAAAAACTTTGGGCATTATTTAAATGAATATAGAAATCTGAAGCAATATGATTTTAGCAAACAAAATTCAAATTTCACAAAATAAAATCAAAATGAAAAATAAAAAAAAAAGCACCATGTTTTTGGCATGCAATGCTGCACAAGAAAATGAAAAGGATGTATGAGTTTTAGACTCAGGTTGTAGTAACCATATGGAAGGAAATTTAGAAATGTTTTCAAGTTTGGATGAAAATATAAAATCAAATGTTACTTTGGGAAATGACAACAAGGTAGAAGTTAAAGGAAAAAGAAAAACCAACTTTCTAAATAAACAAGGGGGAGAAGAAGTATATTTCAAATGTGTATTTTGTGTCGGTTCTAAATCACAATTTAATGAGAATTGGGCAACTTTTTCCAAAAGGGTATAGAGTGTCTTTCAAAAAAGGAGAGTGCATAGTTTTACAAAAAATTCCAAGTAACTGGCTCATTGCTGAAGTCAAAATGACAAGTAATAGAATGTTTCCCCTAAAGATTATGTCAGATTTGAATGTGGAATATGCTCAAACACACCCCACAATGAAATCACAAGTGGATAAAGAAATTGCAACAATCACACAAACAATCTTTCAAACAAAAATAAAAGATGAAAATTTGTTATGGCACCTAAGATTTGGGCATCTCAACTTTGGTGGTTTAAACCAACTAAATAGGAAGAGTATGGTAATAGGTTTGTCATTAATAGAGAAATTGAAAAGAGTTTGCAAAGGGTACATCTCGGGTTCAAGCAACATCGAGAATAATTTCTAGTGGGTAAGTCAATGAGGGCTAAAACACCTTTAGAAACATCCATTCATATTTGTGTGGATGTATGCAAACACCATCAATTGGTCAAAGTTTCTACTAGACTTTTATTCATGATTATTCAAGGAAAATATGTGTCTACTTTTCTAAAGAAAAATAATGAAGTGTTTGATTTTTTTCATCAGTTAAAGGCTCTTGTTGAAAATAAAAGTGGGTACTACATCAAAGCATTGAGAACAAATAGAGGTGTTGAATACATTTCAAAATAATTTCTAAATTTTTGGAAGGAACATGGAATTCATAAGCAATTCACAACTAGATACACACCTCAACAAAATGGGGTAGCTAAAAGAAAAAATAGAAGAATCATGGAAATGGAAAGAAGTATGTTGAAAGAAAAACATTTGTCAAATGAATATTGTGGTGGAAGCTATATCATGTGCAACCTATATTATGAATATATGTCCAACCAAGAGTTTGAAGAACATGATTCTAGAAGAACCATGCACTGGAAGAAAACAAAATGTTACTCACATGGGAGTATTTGAATGTGTGGCATATGAACATGTTCCAAATGAGTTCATTAGAAGAAAATAAGACAAAAAAGGAGAAATGTGCATATTTGTTGGATATAGTGATGAATCCAAGGCATATAAAATCTACAATCCAATAACCAAGAAAGTTATAATCAGTAGAGATGTACAATTCATAGAAGATGAAGCATGGGATGGAAGTTAGGAGAAAACAATCCATATTGTAGCCAACTTACCACAAGAAGATAATGAATTTTTTATACTAGCAAGTGTTCCATCAAATGTGACTCCTTCCACACCTATTCATGGTCAACAAAGTGGTCAATAAGTGACACCATCATCAAGTGTAGGGGAAGCCTCATATATTACAAGAAAACACTCAAAAATTACACAAAAAGCACCATCTACAATATAATTTTTTAGTGTAGGACCAACAAGTCCACGTTCCACATATTCTACATCAAGTGACATGTCAAATCCTACATTGGAAAGCTTAAGAAGATAAAAAATTAGAAGTATAAGAGACATTTATGAGCAAAATGGAGGTGAGAATAATGTTGGTTAGATTTCTCTTTCCAAATTTTATTCATAGGTAGAAGATCCAATTCATTTTGAAGATGCAATTAAACATGAAAAATGGGTAAATGCAAAGGATGAAGAAATTGATGCAATTGAGAAGAATCAAACATGGGAGTTAGTGAACCTTACAAAAGGAAAATATGTCATAGGAGTGAAGTGGGTTTATAAAACAAAATTAAATGCAAATGGTGATGTGCAAAAACATAAAGCAAGGCTAGTGGCTAAGGGATATTCACAATAGCTCGGGGTTGATTACAATGAGACATTTGTTCCTATGGCACCTTTAGACACCACGAGAATAATACTTGCAATAGCAACTCAAAAAAAGTGGAAAATTTACCAAATGGATGTAAAATCAGCATTTTTTAAATGGTCATCTTGAAAAAGAAGTTTATGTGGAACAACTACATAGGTATGATATTTTAGGCCAAAAAGACAAGGTTTATAAGCTCAAGAAAGCACTATATGGTCTCAAGCAATCCCTAAGAGCTTGGTAGAACATAATTGACTCTTACCTTTTGAAAAATGGCTTCAATAGGTGTAGCAACGAGCATAGATTGTATACCAAGATGAATGAGAAAGGTGAGATTATAATTTCTTGTTTGTATGTTGATGAATTGACATTCACATGTGATTTAGCAATTAATTTGTTCAAAGGAGACATGAAAAAATAATTTGAAATGACTGATTTAGGTCTCATGAAGTATTTCCTTAGCATTGAGGTGAATCAAAATGAAAATTATATATTCATCTTTCAAACAAAGTATGCAAATGATATTTTGAAAAGTTTAATATATTGAATTGCAAATCAGCGCCAACACTAGTTGGCATAGGTTTGAAGCTAGGCAAGGATGAAAAAGGATCCAATGTAGATCCAACTTTGTATAAGAGGATTTTTGGTACTCACATGTACCTAATAGCCACAAGATCAAACATAATTTATGGTGTAAGCTTGATTTCAAGGTTCATGGAGTCTCCAAAAGACTCACATTGGAAAGCTAGGAAAACAATTTTAAGATATGTGAGTGGAACAAGGAACTATGGTATTCAATATTCAAGATCAAATGAGTTCAAACTCATAGGGTATATAGACAGTGATTGTGCTCAAACCATTGATGATAAGATGAGCACTTCCAGTTACATTTTTAATTTTGGAATAGGTGTAGTATCGTGGGCTTCAAAGAAACAACCAATTGTCACTCTTTCATTTGCTAAAGCAGAGTATGTAGCAACCACAAGTGCATCATGTCAAGCAGTTTAGATGAGAAGAGTTTTGAAAGATCTCAGACAAGAACAAGAGGAGAGAATAAAGATGTATTGTGACAACAACTCAGCTATAGCATTGTCAAAGAATCCATTTTTTCATAAGAGAAGCAAACATATTGACACAAGATATCATTTCATTAGAGAACTAATCAGCAATGGAGAAATATTTTTGGATTTTTACAAGTCTCAAGATTAATTTGCAAACATTTGCACCAAGAAAAAAGGAAATAATTTTTTTTCTATCAAAGAGATCAATTGGAAATCATATATGGTAGTAGTTGTGAATAATGGGGGTGTTGGAATTAAACCCAACCACCTGCCCACCTTCTTTATTACTCTGTATTCCATCTCTCCTACTGGTATTTTTTGTTGAAGCATGCAAACTTACATCTCCAACTCCTCTAATTACGACTTGA
The DNA here is from genome assembly GCA_007258455.2 of Sequoia sempervirens. Taxonomy (NCBI): domain Eukaryota; kingdom Viridiplantae; phylum Streptophyta; class Pinopsida; order Cupressales; family Cupressaceae; genus Sequoia; species Sequoia sempervirens. The sequence goes on along the minus strand of VDFB02058242.1, from coordinate 288,324,545 downwards.
CTCTTTGTTCAATGAACATGATTGAAATTATATATGAATTAACTGCTATATCTCATTTTCATATTTTCCCCTACTACATATTTAATTGCAATTAATTGTTTTGTTTTTCCCTTTCTCTTGTTGGGTTTATACGAAGAGTTAGGTAGTCTTTTAAAATAGATGTATGTAAAGAAGAAAAATAGAGAGCATAAGCTTGTGCTATTGTAGGAGTAATTTGAAGAAACAACTCTTTAGAAAGGTAATTTTTTGTATGAAAATATGTGTCTAATTTAGAAGTGGTTTGAAGAAGCTTCCATTGAACAGGGGTCTCCTTTTATTCTATTTTATGAATGAATAAAGAGTAGGTCTATTCTATAAGATAGCTTGTGTATGATTTTTGAATGATATATCTAAACTCAAATATTTTGAATATATTCTCTATTTTACTTCTTCACTTTGTATTAGGTTTATTTTATCCTCTACCTCTCCCCTTCACCTTGGTAACTGACTATCAATATTTTTTCATTTAAGTACTACATCCAACAACATAAATTTTTGCTACTTATTAGTCAATGTAAACAATCCATGAAGCCTTATAATGTTGTATAGACATTCTCTTCACTATCTACATTTGAAAAAAGTTTTAGATTGAAGGCATGTTAGAAAGCCATGCATTCACTAAGTTTTATATGGTTTAAGGTTGGAACATTCTCCATCTACAAGTAGAATGAATAGAGTGACAAGGAAGCTGCATTACTTCAGATTTATGGCTAAAATTTTGGAAAATGAATATTATGATAGCCTCTTTATAACAAATTCATTTTCACTTCCTAAAATATTACTATAGCATCATTTTCTGAAATGACTAGGGAAAGAAAATGAATTAAGTTGTTGAATATTGGTAAAAAGTTGGCAATCTAAAATTGGAATAATTAATTATTCCAAACATCAATGACTTTGTTAAGTATGGATATTATTGATTGGAACCCCTAAAAAAAATAAAGAAAAATAAAAAATGGTCTAGAAGGTGGAGATTATTTGGACCTACAGAAAAATGGCTTCTTTCGAAATTAATCTATGCTTTTTAAATAGTTTAAACTACTTGAAAACAAAATATAAACATTTAATTTCTTAATTGAGTGGAAAATACATACATACATACCATAGTGAAGAGACTGGCCACTGGATAATGGATGCGCTGATCCAACATCCCACTTTTCTTGAGATTATTGCTTTTATAGAGAGCATTTTTCGCAATTAACCATTATACACACTAATAGATAAAACAGATATTGAGAAAGCATAGTTTGAATTATGCAGAACAACCACACTACACATCTAGGTTAAAAAATGGAAAGAAAGGTTTGCAAAGTAACAATATGCATCCAATATTATGTTTGTTGATGTTCTTTGCAGTATCCACTTCCCCTGAGAAAGTTGACGTAGATACAAGGGGCTCTGGGTTGTTTTTTGTAGTGTAGGAAAATGCATACCCTTGCATTTTCACACTTGTTTGGAACTACCTTGCTTTATTTATGCTTCTTTATGGCTTAATTGGTCCTATTTTGTGTCCACAAGCCCTATGAATTACATTTTTTTCTAGTTAATCACAAAATTCTCCAATGCATAAATGATAATTTAATGACTCCATCAGTGTGTCCCTAATTTTTGGGTCAGGACTAAAATGCCACCTAGGGCGCCTTTGTCCCCCAAGGCTGCCAAGACCCTGATTTTGAGATATTCTTATTGGGCCCTTTTTTGGTGTTTGTGCCCCAAGTTCTTAGGTCTAGGGACTAAGACACCACCTAGGGCATCTTAGTCCTCCATGAGTCATTTTTGGGATTTAATTTCAAATTCTGGTGGGATTTAGCCTCCTTTTTTTAATGAGTTCATATGTTTCCTTGGTATGATGTAATTTTTGGATATTAATCATAGATAAGTATAAATACAAGGTTCCTTCTCTCATTTTTCATCCTAACAAATCTATCAAGAATTCAAGAATCTAAGTCTTTTGTGAGAGCATTCAAAAGTAGATTTATCAAGCATTTGGAGCCATTTCAAGATTCAAGAATCATATCAAAGAGGTTTCTTGCATCATGTGTGTTGTTGTACAAACATTTGTGATGTAGTATTTTGATTCAGGCAATCAATTCAAGTCCTATCTATGAAGCATTCAAGATCCATATCCATTGCATCCATTGCACACAAGTTTACAGATTTTATAAGGGTTTGGTGAGTTGTAGCATTTCATGTTGTTCATTCACCATTTCCTTCATTATTATTATTTAATTTCAAGGTTTAATTACCAACAAGGTGTTTGACCAAGGAAAACCCCCATTCACTAACAAACAAGTTTTTCCCATCTTACATATTTGTGATTGTAGATCTAGGTTGAAGTCTTGAAGATCACTTGGAGTGTAAAGTTACAAAAGTTGTAAAGTTGCATTACAAAGTTTTCATCTTCACAAAAACTCACCTACATGCTGAATCTAGAGGTTTCAAAACATGAGTTCGGAAAGGAAGCAAGTGAAGACCTTGGAGGTTAGGATTCTATTCATAGTTTGTAAATATTTAGAATGGGACTAATACGCCATCTTGGGCATATTATTCCTCTTGAGTACATTTTAGAGAGATTCCTTAAGATCCATTTCTAACATTTGAAGACTTTGTATTTTCCCTGAAAAATAGTAGCTAGACTAATACACCATCCTAGGCGTCTTAGTCCTCCACAACACTTTTTGATAATTTCTTTACATTTTTAAAATACTCACATTTCCAGACTTCCTAGGTACACATATTGTATCTCCCTATTGCATAATTTCATTATTTACATCTCATTTAGCTTACATTTCTAGTTTTAGGTCATTTTGCATATCACATTGTGTTTTCCAACATTCTCTTTTCCAAGCATTTTTTTGGTGGTGAACCCCTTAGAATTCAAAGAACCCCATCCTAGGTCCTTCCTAATTGTGAATTGACTCACCTTGTGTGGATTTTAGTCAATCCAATTAGGACTCTTAGGATATTAGTGAATGGTTGGTGGGAAAATACTAACATCTTTAGGTATCCATTTTTCTCCTCATCATTTTGGTTAACCTGACTCTTTTTGAGCATTCATTTCATTTCTAATTTGGAGTCTATTAAAGTCCTTAGATCTACATTGCATTCATTCTTGCATTGCACCTTGCATTAGTGAAAGTGCATCTAGGGTATCTTGCATTTTGCATTAGTGAAATTGCATTTAGGGTTTCCTATATTAGCATTAGTGAAGTGCATATAGGTTGCATTTTTACTTTCTTGCATCATTTCATTCAATTAAAAAACTGAAAAGTGCGCTGTCCTTCATCTTAATTTCATTTAGAAACATTCTTATTCGTTTTAAAAGTGAAAAAAAATGCATTACATATTGCATTCAATTGGTTGTTCCTAGTTACTTTTTCTTGCACTTATTTGCACATTTTTCTATTTCTGAGCATTAGTATATTATATGGAAATCTATAAACACTATTGACATTCTAGAATTCACTTTTTTTCTACAAAAAACCTTTGCTATGACTAAAATTCCCTTCGTGGCATCTTAGTCCTTCTTAGTATTTTTGCTTCAGACATCTCTCTCTACTATTTGTTGTTTGCTTTAGCCTCCAGAACTTTAAACCTCACTAGGAGGACCAAGATGCCCTTCCTAGCATCTTAGTCCTTTTTGAATTGGATTCTCTAGTTTTTAGGACCTAAAAATGGTTTTCTATGTTTTTGTGGGCTGCCTTATGTTTTTTGTTTCAGTTTCTTAATTTTTTTTTATTCCAATTTGTTTCATTTCAAGTGTAATTACAAGCATAGGATATTGTGTTCATTACACTTTATATGGTTTATCCCTTGGATGAGTTGTATTACTTGGTGTCATACTACTAATACTATGGTTAGATGAAGTGTGAGACTCATGGAATCCTGCAATAAGATACTCATTATGGATCTTGGGTTATCAAGATCTCTTACTTCTAGTGTTGGCACTAGTTCACTAGGTACATGGACCATACCTTTGAAACCTCTTTCTCTATGCCTACCTTACCTACAAGTGTTCTGATGAGTGTCTGAACAATGGTTGATCATATTCCTCAAGAAAAAATAACGAAAATGCATGAAGACTTATCTCATTTACAATATAGTGTAAGTACTAAAAACATTTCAAACACTATTATACCTACCATAGATAACCTTCACCACATTATGGAAAGTGATGAGGGATAGGAAGTTGCACATAACATAGCTCAAATCTTTGGAAAACATCTTCCTTCCACCACTAATGGTTCTTAAGCTTCAAACAATATGCAAAACCAAGGAGGAAGTCAAAATCCTACCTATTCAACCATAACCTCAATTCCCACCTATACCAATCCTCAAATGACCACAACAATGCAACCAACTAGTAGTATCCTTGCTTCCTCAAAAATTTATAATAGTGCTCCTTACACCTATGTGGAATTTTACCTTATATCTCCTCCCATAATGAATCCATCCATTATTCCTTTGAACACATACATACCCCCACCATATTCATCTCCATTACACACTACAAGCAATGACCCTATAATTAACGACCTCTTACAAATCCTTTCATCCATCCAATGTCAAGTTTCCACCATAAATCAAAATCAAAATGGTCCACCTTCATACTATGTCAAGAGCCATCCATTTTCCTTGGAAATATTGAGAAATCTAGTGCCACAAGGTATAGAGATCCCTAGATTTGAAAAATATGGAGGAAAGGGAGATCCTTCTAATCATGTTAATGCCTTTACTACTTTGTGTAGTGACATTATCCTTGAAGACAAACTTTTGGCTAAACTTTTCCCATGATCCTTGAAAGACATTGCCTTTATTGGTTTTCTGCATTTATGAATAACTGAATTCATTCATTCAATGAAATTGTTAAGGCCTTTATTAACCATTTCCAAGTGCACATGGTCTCTAAAATTACATTGGCTGATTTGATGAGATGCAAGCAAAATGAGGGTGAAAAAGTCATTGACTTTATTTCATGCTACCAATCACTTTATTCCCAAATCAAAGTAAAGATTCTTGATTCCCACCTTCAAAATATGTTCATAGAAAACTTACAAATCAAGATAAGGGATAAAATAACCATGATGAAATTCCCCTCCTTCATACATTTATGCACTGGCCTTCGAGACTATTAGAATTCCCTAACTAGTAGTGAACCAAAAACCACCCCTACTAGTTTTGAAAAGACTGAAGCCTCAAACCAAAACACTTACCAACCTTTTAGAAGACAAAATAAAATTTTCCTTCAACTAAATTCCACCTCAATCTACCCAACTAGTTGATACCCAGGTAGCTGCTATAAAGAAGAGTAATCCTTATATCTTTGGGGATCCACAAAGACAATTTTCTCCCTTACCCAACACAATTCACAACATTATGACCCATCTCTTAAAAAAAAAATGCTTACCTTACATCTCATTAGACCTCTTGACCCTAGCAATCCATTACCTATGAGCTTTAGACACAATGCCTATTGTGCTTATCACCAACAAAAAGGACATGATACAAAACATTGCAAGTGTCTTAAACATCTTGTGCAAGACCTCATTGATTCTAATCATATCCAAATTGGAGGTGTAAATGACAAAGGTAATAAGTTTGTGGCTCCTCCAAACCAAAACTTGAAAATATTTCCCAATCCCATTCTCAACCATAATGTTTCATTTGTTAAGGCTAGTGAAACTAAGTCCGATGTGATGAATGTTGACACAAATAATGAGAATCTAAGCAATTATGAACAAATTCCTATGGATGATGATGAATAGATTCCTATGAATACTAATGCATAAAGTCCTATTGATACAATTATAGGAGTGGTTGACATCGAGCCTCATAAATAGAAAACCATTGACATTACTTTCTCTTTAGAAGAAACAATCAAACATGCACCTGATGGTCCTCTTTACATAGTTGGCAGAATCAATAACAAGCCCACTCCTGGGATTTTAACTGATCCTATCTGTGGAGATAATGTGATCACATACAAACTTTTATATGTACATTAACTTACTCAAGATAAATATGATAAACTAAAAGCATGGATTAAAACTAGGTAGGACTAAAGAAATCAATGTATAATTCTCTATTGTATCTAATTCAAACCAATTTCATGTGAAGTTAGGCTACAAATGGCTTCACTCCATGAATGTAGTCCCATCCAATTTCCATAAGTGCTTAAAGTTTCCAGTTGGCAATGAAATATTCACAATGAACCATAGTGTATTTAAACCCTCGTCTTCCATGGAAATTTATCCTTAACATTATTTTTTGGCTTGAACCTATGGAACCTATAAGACCCCATGAAGACTTCCTTTTCCCATCCTATAAAAAATAAAAGCAAATTTCATAGCCAAACTATCTCTTGAAAACTTTCCTTCACCCATGATCGAACCTCCACCCATGCTTCAACCTCTGCCACCTAAAGGAAACAATGTTGAGTCTAAAATCCTTCAAACAAAACAAGACCCATCCATGAACAATCCCTTGCCTATTTCCTACAAGAGACCTAGAGAAAACCAAACAAGTCCTAATCCACCTCCTAAGAAAATTTATAAAGCCAAAGATGAAGCAGTTGAACAACCTTCTATGGTTTCTTTTGTTCTTCCCTCACAAGAAGAAAAGGAACCTATGGTTGAAAAAATCATTCCTACACTAACACAACTTGAAAATCATAATAACAGAAACCATAATGATATAGAGCGTACGCATAGACATCATGCTATTTCTTGACAGATGAGTAATGACAACAACATTGAAAATAAAAATCAAAACTTGATAGAAGAAATAAATGATGACGGTCCTCTTTTACCAAAACAAATAGAAGCAATATCTCAACCACAACAAGGACCAACAACTTCTATGGATATTATCATTCATCCTATTGTTGTGGTTAACTTGGATGATGATGAGGAAACAACTAAAATCAATGAGGAAGTGCATAATGAGTTGAATTTATTATTTTCCTCTTCTATGAGCTTAAACAAAAAAACCATGGTGTTCCTCCTAAACTAAGTGATTCACCATGTTTTGAACCTGGTGATTCTAATAGTACAACACTTGATGTTGTCCCTCTCGCTAGTGATCTGAATTTTGCATATACGGAACAAGACTGGGATGTGGATGACCTGCTGAATGGTTGACTTGCATGTGGTTTACTAGTCTATTATTTCTTTTCTTTTTATTTTTTTCCCTTTTCATTTTCTTTTTGTTTTCTTGCATGTGTGTAACGTGATCACTCGTGATGTTCTATTTGATGTTTCTCTCTCTATGTAGATTCCTCTATTTGTACCTTCATTCTTCTATATGTCGTATACTTTTGACTTTTGATCGATCTTTTCTCTTTACTTTCATTTTTGTTTCTTGTGTTTTCCTTTTGGGGATGATGCAAGTTATCGAGACATTCATGTCTCTTCCATGTTGACCAAAAGGGCTTTCTTTTTCTTTGTTTTTGTTCTCTTTATGTCATTCTTCTAGTTCTATGTGTATTTGGGGAATGATGATAGTTTTGAGATTTCTTAAATTATTGCAGCAAAGAACATATTGAACCCAAATCCATAGATCCCTTATGTGTTTGGTGTTTTCATTTTGGGGACACCCCTCCAATTTTTTAACTTTCTTCTGCATGACACAACTTTACTTAGAAATGTATGTATTGGCATAGGGCTTTCCAAGTTGGCTCCCATGTCTTCCTTCTTTTATATATTTTCATTTGATACTTTAAAGTAATTTCTCACAACATGGTGTTAGAAATTTCTTTTAAGTGGAGGCATACATTGGCATTATTTTAGCTGATTTCACTTGATTTTTTTTCCCTTTCATGTTCTTTGATGTGATTTTCTTATTTCAAAAAATGTGTTTTCCTCTTTGTGGATACATTGGGAGTAAATTCCTTCAAGAGTGTGACCTATCTCAGAATATTATATTCCTCTTAGTGGTGATGTAATGCCTTGTATCCCTAAAGGGGTGAATCTTTTATCCTTTGATCGGTCCTCTCTTGAGACATTAGGAATGATGTCCCCTAAGAGTAAGACCTCACATGAACTAAGAAAACTCCCTTTGAGCATCCCTCTTTCTTATTGCATTTTTGTACCTTGTTAAAGTCATGGAGGTATGGCTTTGCTATGGTCCCTTGGGGCTCACCTAGTGAACACCTAGCTTCACTAGCCCATGTGAACATGCATTTTTGTACCTTATTAAAGTTGTGGAGGTATGGCTTTCTTATGGTCCCCTGGGGCTCACCTAGTGAACACCTAGATTAACTAGCTTGTGTGACCATGCATTTTTGTATACCTTATTAAATTCATGGAGGTATGACTTTAAAATGGTCCCTTGGGGTTCACTTGGTGGACAACTAGCTCCCACTAGCCCTCATGAGCATGTGTTTTATTAGCATAGTGGATAGTACGTTCCACTTGTAAATTTTTTAGTGAAACAACCTAGACCCAGTCCATTGTGTTCGATGACCAGTCGAAGCTTGATCTGTTGTAGTTTTTCATTTTTATTTTTCCTTTTTCCTTTCTTTTATGGTCTATGTTTGTGATTTGGTTATGGCTTCATATATCATTTGAAAGCATGTTCCTTTGTGCTTATGTTCATTTTTCCATAGGATCTTGATCATGTGGGCTTGGCTTGGGGGCTTGGACAACCTGTTGATTATTTTCATCCTATCTTGCTAACATTTCTACATTTGAACCCCTCTTGATTACATTCTTGGCTACTTTAGTGTGATTTTGAAGCAAGTTCATCCTCTCACTAAAATGGAGGCTAAATGTAGAGTAGGTGTACCATAGAAAAATGGCCCCTTGTCATTTTCATGGCCTTTTAGGTCTTGTTTCATGTTGTTTGATCTATTTTACTTTGATTTTATGTTGCAACATGTCTTGAACATGAATATTTAGGTGCTAAAATTCAAATAATGATGTCTTGTGAAGGTTTTGTGAAGTGTTCTAAGACATTTATACACTCTTCTAAACTCTATTCATTGCAATTCACCTACAAATTACATTTTCATCCCTTATCAAGTCTTATTTTGAAGTGTTGTAAAGTCTTGTGACAAGATTTCATGCTTTTCTAGGGACAACTTCACTATTTATCCCTTTCTTATGCTTTATTTGGTCCCTTTATGCCCTCATATGTCTTAATTAAGTGCATTCTTGAATGTAAACCTGTGAAACAACACAAAATATGACTTAATTCCCAACACCCACTTTTGAGTCCAAGGTGGGACCCATTCGCCATGGGTGGCGAATGAGTCCTCCTTGGCTCCAAATTCAAAGTTTTTTAAATTTCCTTTTGAGTTTTTATTCAAAATCACTTGATGTCGGCCTATGATGAGGTATGAATGGATAACTAAGGCACAAGATTGTATAAATAAGTGATTTTCACCTCATTTTAACCCCATTCTCTCATGCATTCACCCATTCATCAAATTCACTCAAGGATTCAAGCATTTACATCATCAAGTCAAGCATAAATCAGACATATTAGAGTAGCCATTGAGATATCTTCAAAATTCTCCAAGAAGGGTTTGGTGAGTATTTAAATTTTCATATTGTGTATTCATCATTCTCTTTCCATTTCATTTCTATTTCTATTTCAAGGGTTTGATTACCAAAGTGGGATTAGACCAAGGAAAACCCCTATATCCTAACCCTCAACACTTTTTCCCCTTTGCATGTGTTTTTGTATGCATATTTTATCAAATGGGAAGGTGAGAAAAGGTTTCCATATACCATAAAAGTATTTCAAGTGTCTCAAACCCTATTTCAAGCTTGGAGAGAGTCTACAGGTTGAGTTTTGCAGATTCAAATCCAGGGAATCTTTAGAAATTGAATTGTAGATCATAAGCCACAAAATCCTGTCCAGAATTCTCTATTTTCCAGAAGAGGACTCATTCACCATTTATAGAAATTTAGTCCCATTTCTAGGCTTGAATAGTGATTTTTGTAGATATGGATACTCAATTCCCCGAAACTAGTTTCAACACTTTCTAGAAAAAACATGACTCATTCGCCCAAAATGGTGAATTAGTCCCAGTAAGCATTTTTGTTGTCTTCTACAAATGTTTAGAGCCTCAATCCACCCTCTCCCAACTTTCAAGTACATCTCTCCAATTGGGTTATGTTCTATTATAGTTTGTTTACGTTTCTAGTCAAATAGTTTGAATACACATTATGTTTTCAAACACTTTTACATTAGATTAGAATTAAATTCCTTAGTTTGTATTTTCATTAGGTTTTCAAAATTTAAATACATCCACACAAACACTTCATACCCCTTTTTCCATTTCTTCTAATGAAAACATAAGCATTTTTAACCCTATTCCTTCCCTTTTAGGTGAAAGATCCTAGAAGGATAAGTGTCCAATAGGGTTCCAAAAATCTATGTTTCATTTTGGTGAACCTACTTTTTTGAACACCCTCTTTTCTGATTTGGAATCCATTAATCATCCTAGAGTTGCTTACATTGTAGTTTTCATTGTTAGATTTCATTCTAAGGTTTCATTTTTGCATGAGTCAAAGTGCATAATAGGTTGCATTTTTTCATCTTTACTCCAAATGTTCTAAAATTCTGCAATTTTCAATTAGTCTACATCATAAAACGTAGAAACCATACAAAAATTTCTCATTTTTTTTTAAATTCTAAAAAAAAGGTCCATACTGGGACTCATTTGCCGCCTTGGGCGAATCAGTCCCTTCTGACCCCTGAAACTCCATTTTCTAGAACTAAAAACTCTATTTTTAAGATTTTGTTTGGTGCCTTAACCTACCCACGTCAGTTGGTTGAGTTTTTGTAGCATTCATTTCATGATATTTAGCATAAAATAGCTCATTTCATGCATTGTTCAAATTCAAATTTTGCATTTACAACATTTCATTTTTAGCTTGTTACATAGTGTAATCAGAACATTACTTTGTTTGAAATCTAAAAAATTTTCATTTCATCCTATGTCTTTATATTGCATCATTATAAAGAGACATTATTTACATTCATGGCACTTAGAATTTTGCACTCTTCATTTTTTGCATTAGTTCCTAGCTCATTTAGATCAACTTCATTACACAATGAAAACAAGAAAACACAAACATCAAAAGAACCAATTAGAAGAAACATAACATCCAATCCCTTTAGTAGTGATGATTTTTCAATGTTATATGAAGCCTTAGATGACTTCCTCTCTTCTAAATCATCCACTAAAGCTTTTCCCCGAAAGGATGCATGCATCGATAATCATGATAATCATAATTATTCTTCTACTGATATCTCTCCCATTGGTAATGAAGATATCTTGATGAAAGAAGAAACAATCATTTTAGATCATGAAATCCTTGCTTGTCTTCCTTCTACTCCCCCTTGCAAAAAAAATATGACACACAAATTTGAAATTATTTCCACTACCTTACCAAGTCCCCTTTCATCTCCCCATAAATCCCCCACTTGTGACAATCCTTTAGTGGATACAGATACAATCATGAATGATCATGGAAAACACATTTGTGTGGAGGATATGATTGAAAGCTATGAAAATCCTACTTCCCCCATTCAAGAAGACATTATAGGACATTCTGATGTAGATAATCATGACAATCCACCCTTTTCTTCTCCTACTATCTTCTCTACACATGAAGAAGATAGTTTAGTGTTAGAAGATATCGATAGTGAAACTCATGAAAAAATTATTTCTCCCTTCCTTGATCCCATCATTGGTAACCATGAAACTCCTAGTTATTCTTCTCTTGATACCTTTACTATGAGAAATAAATCTATCTTACCAAATCCAATTATAACATGTGATGAACACATTAGATCTCCTCCTAGGGTCAATATTATGGCACATATGAATGATATCTTAGTAACAACCAACAACCATACAAATTCAACCCGTAATCATCACACTATACCTAACCTGATTCTTCCAAATCATAGTCTTCATGATTGTCCTTTCATAGCCATCAACCCATCCCACAAACCTTCACTCAACATCCATACTATCACCAACCATTTTTCCAAGAAACCTTTAACCTTCTTACATCCTAAATCAATACATAAATAACATTAGTTGCTGCTCCTTGCCATTTAATAGCTATAGGATCATAGCATTCTCACTATTACATGTTTTGCATCCTTTGCAAGGGGCGACATACCATCATCCACTTTAGGCTCACCCTTGTCCTACACTAAGTGGGGGAAAAGGGTTAGACAACTTTATCCCCTGTATGTCAATTGTCATTGTCTCTTTCGACTACCCGTTAACTTTCATGAACATATAAGAGCAAGCTTGAGATGTGAATGACATGTCTTAAGATTGACTCACATGTGACATACTCCCTTTCTTCATGATGCAGCTTATCGTAAACATCTTACTTGGCATAGGGATTTTTGAATAATCTCTCATGTTCTTCTCATCTACTTTAAAGCAATTGCTCACAGTAATGGTGTTAGAAATTCCTTTAAAGTGGGGGCATACATTACAATAATTCATTTTCCTTCTTGGTTCCTAGTGTAGCCTTGTCATTTATATCATGTGTTCATCACTTTGTAGATAACATTGGGTGTAATTTCCTTCATAATTGTGATCTATCTCAGCATATTGCATTCCTCTTGGTAGCTTGATGTGACACACTGCATCCCTAAAGATGTGAATATAATATTCTTTGATTGCTCCTCTTTTGGAGACATTAGACTGAATGTTCCCTAAGTGACTAACCTTGCATGAACTGAACAGGACTCCTTTGAACATCTTTCACATTTTACACTTTACGTTTTTACATTTTTGCATTTTGCACCTTTTTTCACCTTACATAACACAACTTGCATGCCTGTGGTACATGTCTTTTTGTTCACAACATTTTTCCTTGTGGTGCCTTGTTAAAGTTATCAAGAGGTATAAATTCAATATGGTTGAGTGGGAACCCCACCTAGTGGGATGAATTTTCCCCATAGCCACCTTTTTGTTTGTGAGTGCATACCAACTAGCATATGTATCTTACCTTTTTGGGATTTCTCACCCCGTGGACAGCCAGAAGTTTCGTGGCCCCAGAGTGAGTACATTTGGGGCTTCTCGCCTGACAGACTGCCATGAGTTCTATCACCCCAGAGTGAGTACGCATTCTATTTTTCAAACAATCAACCCAAATCTAATCCACAACTAGTTGGACTAACAATCTAAGCTTCAACTGATTCTTTTCAACACTTGTATGCTCCTTTGTTCTTATGCTTAGTTTGACATGAGAACTTCATCTTGGGGGCTTGATCATCCCTATTGATCATTGGCATTCCATCTTGCTAGCATAAGTGCATTTTAACCCTCTTCTTGATGTTCATGGCTACTTTAGTGTGAGTTTCAAGCAGGTTCATCCTCTCACTAAATTGGGGACTAAATGTGCCATAGAAAAATGGCCCCTTGTCATTTTTATGTCATTTTAGGTCACGTTTCATGGATTTTGATGTATTTTTCTTTTATTTTATGTTGTAACATTGCTTGAACATGCTTATTTAGGTACTAAAATTTAAATAATGATGTCTTGTGAAGGTGTTGTGAAGTGTTGTAATAAATTTCTACATTCTTCTAGACTCTATTCATTGCCATTCACCTAAAAATCACCTTTTCATCCCTTATCAAGTCCTATTTTGAAGTGGTGTAAAGTTTTGTAACAAGATTTCACACTTTTCTAGGAACAACTTCACTATTTATCCCTTTCTTATGCTTTATTTGGTCCCTTTATTCTCTCATATGTCTTAATTAAGTGCATTCCTTAATGTAAACCCGAGAAACAACACTAAATATGACTTAATTCCCAACACCCATTTTTGAGTCCAAGGTGGGACCCATTCACCATGCGGGGCGAATGAGTCCCCCTTGAATCCAAATTCAAAATATTTTAAATTTTCTTTCAGGTTTTTATTCAAAATCACTTGATGTCACCCTGTGATGTGGTATGAATGGATAACTAAGGAGGAAGATTGTATAAATAAGTGATTTTCACCTCATTTTAACCCCATTCTCTCATGCACTCACTCATTCATCAAATTCACTCAAGCATTCAAGAATTTACATCATCAAGTCAAGCATAAATCAAACATCTTGGAGCAGCCATTGACATATCTTCAAACTTCTCCAAGAATGGTTTGGTGAGTATTTACATTTACATGTTGTGTATTCATCATTCTCTTTCCATTTCATTTGTATTTCTATTTCAAGGGTTTGATTACCAAAGTAGGGTTTGACCAAGGAAAACCCCTATATCCTAACCCTCAACACTTTTTCCAATTTGCATGTGTTTGTGTATGTGGATTTTATCAAATGGAAATGTGAGAAAAGGTGTCCATATCCCATCAAAGTTATTCAAGGTCTCTCAAAACCTATTTCAAGCTTGGAGAGAGTCTATAGGTTGAGTTTTGTAGATTTAGATCTAGGGAATCTTCAGAAACAAAATTGCAGATCATAAGCCACAAAATATTGTCCAGAATTATTTTTTTTTCTATAAGAGGACTCATTTTCCATTGATGGTGAATCAGTCCCATTTCTAGGCTTCAACGGTGATTTCTATAGATTTGGATACCCAATTCCCCGAAACTGGTTTTGACACTTTATGGCAAAAACAAGACTCATTTTCCTAGAATGGCGAATCCGTTTGAGTGAGAATTTCTAGTGTCTTCTAGAAGTGTGTAGAGCCTCATTCCATTATCTTCCAATATACAGGTACATTTCTCCAATTGGGTTATTTTTTGTTACAGTTTGTTTACATTTCTAGTCAAATAGTTTGAATACTCATTGTGTTTTCCAACACTTTTACATTAGATTAGAATTGCATTCCTTAGTCTGGATTTTCATTAGGTTTTCAACATTTAAATACATCCACACACACACTTCATACCCCTTTTTCCATTTCTTCTAATGAGAACATAAGCATTTTCAACCCTATTCCTTCCCTTTCAGGTGAAAGATCCTAGAAGGACAAGTGCCCAATAAGGTTCCAAAAATCTATGTTTCAATAGAAAAATGTGCACCCTTGCATTTTCACACTTGTTTGGGCTTTCCTTGCTTTACTTTTTTATAATTTATCACTTAATTGGTCCTATTTTGTGTCCACAAGCCCTATGACTTACATCTTTATCTAGTTAACCCTAACATTCTCAAATGCATGAATGCTAATTTAGTGACTCTAGCAGTATGTCCCTGATTTTTGGGTTAGGACTAAAATGATACCTAGGGCATCTTTGTCCCCCAAGGCTCTTGGGACCATGATTTTGAGATATTCTGATTGGGTCCCTTTTTCGTGTTAGTGCCACAATTTTTTAGGACTTTGGACTAAGAGACCATCTAGGGCATCTTAGTCCTCCTTGAGTCATTTTTGGGATTTAATTTCAAATTCTGGTAGGATTTAGCCTCCTTTATTTAATGAATTCATATGTTAGCTTGGTGTGATGCAATTTTGAGATATTAAGCATAGATAAGTATAAATACAAGGTTCCTTCTACATTTTTCATCCTAAGCAATCTATCTATTGATGTGTGGTTTTTCACTTCTCAACATAGGAAGCACACAAGTTCACTACCTCTCTTGAAAGACAACCTCCCACAAGCAAGTTGCAGAAAATTATTCCAAGGTCTCTCCGGTGTCAGGTCATGACTTGGAAAAACAACTTAGTGGATTGGAGTGATTTTCTAGGAATCACAAGGGGCATGGATAATTCTGAATTTGGAAGGGGATTGGATCCTCAATTGTAGTTTCTAAGATTTTAGAGATGATGTGTAATTGTTGTAAGTTCAAAATAGCAATCTAAAACTCTACTTTAACACCAGATTTGGCTTTATAATGATGCTAGAAATTTTCCTAAGTTACTAGTTCCAAGAAAATTCAAAAGCGAAAAGGGATGAGGAAGCTCCTAGACCTGCAACTATCGATGAATTTTGATAATGGAGGAAGCTATAGTGTAAATCCTTTGTATAACTAAGTTCCACTTAACCAAAACACACAGTATCATGAAACTAGTGCCATCTTCTAAGGTCTATAGATTTTTCAGTTGTTCATCCACCATAAAGCATGAATAAGAGATGAAATTTAAGTGTTTAACAAGGAATTTATGTTCAGACTAGCTTTACACAACTATTTATAATCAATAACCAGCAAAAAGCATGAACATGGAAAGCATCAACACAATAACATTCTTTAGAATCAATGGACAACATCAACTAAATCACCAAAGCTACTTGAAAACACTTAGAACAACAAGCTAAAGTAACTTAAATCTATCAAACATGAAGAGATGAATCATGCAACATGTGATAAAGTCAAGAATCCACCAAAATCAATGAAGTTCTATTAAAATTTATGCAACTTGTCATTACAACTCAACTCTCCCTTTGAAAATGAGAGGAGACCCCCTATTTATAATTTTCCAAAGCACAAATGAATGGATAGGATTGATTTGAATTATATTCCTCAGATTCATTACAAGCTACAGTTTCACCTACCCCAAAAATTAACTAATATAAAATACATTCTTTGTCTTTTTCCTTATTTTGTCCTATAGTGCCTTGGCGCTATAACACTTTGTCTTGTAGTGGTTTGCTCTTTCTGGCTACAACTACACTATCAGGAACTCATCATCTATTATAGGAATTCCCTTGCTTTTCTGAATATTGGCATACTCTACAAACTTTCCAATCAATGCCTAAAGCTTGTTCCACTCCATAATATCTAATTAAAGCACTTGGAAGGTGAGCTTTCTAGATCTTCCAGTGATCAGCTCCAAATTCTTGGTGCACTTTGGTCTAGCCTTGATCACCTACTCTAACTAGACGAAGGCTCAAGCTGCAAAATCCATGAAGTCTGACGTTAGCCAACTATTTACCCTTGCTCCATTTTCTTATAAAAATATGGCCTCATCTTCTCTGGATCCAGTTCTATAGCAGGCATATTGTAATCTGTCATGAGTTTCAGATACTCCTTGCTATCTATCCTATGTTCCTTGACCCATTCAAGGTCAAGCTCTACTTTGTGGAGCACTCTCTCTAGGACATCTCTTCTGTGGTCTAGGCCCATCTTCCATGTCTCCACCAACCAATGATTATCCTTCACTAGGGAAAGCTCCTTCTCCCATGTCTTTTCGAGAATTTTGAGCATGGCCTCAAGCTTTGGATATGTAATCCTATATAGTTTTGGAAAGTTATGACAAATTCTCTCTATGCCCTCAAGCTACTTCTGCACTTCTCGAAACTTATTGGCTATTCAGATAGCATGGCCAATACCCATATCACCATTGTATAGCACCCATTTGAACCAATATGAGGTATCCTTAGTCTAATTCCTCATTTTCTCCATCTTGGAGAATTCTTCTTGGGGTAGAAACTGTGGTGTGGAGGATGTATTCAGGGTTTCTTCCTCTAGGGACATCCACTACTAAATGTAGGTGTTGAGGTTCACCACTTTTTCCTTCAATTCCTCCTTGGAGGATTGTACTTTGTTCATTTTCTCAACTATCATGGCTATCAATCCTTGGAATTCATCTATTTTTTTCTCCCTCATAGTAGTGCCCAAGTTGATGGTGGAGATATTGTAACTAGCCCCCTCTCCTTCTACATGATCCTCGATCTAGATGCATCAACTATTATGTGGGAATGGACCTTTGGCTTCTTCTCTTTTCTTGGATTTGTTTGTTCTCATGCCAAGATAGCCTCAAGTTTGGTCTTTGGATCCATGAGGATGGGGTATTTCTTTTGTAGCTAGTTCTACAACCAATCAGGCATTTGAGACTCCTCCTTTGGTGATTCATGATCACCTTACACTCTTTGTTCAAGTTGGGGCTGCTTTCCCTCATGACCAAGGACTTTGAGCTTTGTTCTTTCTTCTTCCTCATCTGAGTTCTGATCAGTATAACCCTTTCCTTATCTAGCTCTATAGTGGATATGTTTCCTTTGGTGACACCCTATATTAGTTGTGCCTCTTCTACTTCTTGCTCGAGATTCTCATGGTGTTCTAGCTCAGGGCTCTTTCTAAGCTCGACATCTTCTTTAGGTTTGTATTTTTCCTCTTCTATTTCAATCTCCTCCCCTTCCTTTTATTTCTTGGGAGGTATTTCCTCTTTCCAAATAGCGCCTTTATCTTTCCCAACAAATGGAGGCCTTTCTGTCACCTCTTTTCTATCATTAGTGTGATCTCTTTCTTCAGAGGGTCAATTCTCATGTTCAATTTCTGCTCAAACATATTTGAGTTGTTGGGATAGCTCCTCTTTGAACTCTTAATCTGAGTTCTTGATTATGTAACTTTCATTGAGTTCCTCTCTATCCTCCTTTGAAGACTGTAACTCCTTTTCCTCTTCGTAGGCCACCTCATTTATTGTCACATTTATTCCACCTTTAGGGTTCTCATGAGAATCATTCTTAAGGGGATCCTCTGACTCTTCAACTATCTCCTTCGCAACCTCCCTCTAGCGTCTTTCCATTTTTTCTGATATTTTCATTGTAACCTCCTTTTTTATGGCTTTATTAGAGGAGGGACATGGAGATTATCTACAGCTTGAGCCATTGTAGCTTGTACTAAAGGATTCATTAATACCCTAGAGAGTTCCATGGGTATATTTTGCATATGTCTCACAAAGGCCTCTGGTAAAATGAGAGAGGGCATGGTTGTTGTAGTAGCTAGGGGAATTGTAGCAGAAGGAGACAATGAGGAGGATTATAATGGAGAGTTTGTAATGGAGGAGAATCCCACACCATAAGGGGAGATATTGGTGAGGTGGAAGCTAGGTGGAAAGAGATATCCATGGTGGGCAGGGATGAGACTGGTAGTGTGTCAGATGTGGGAGTTAGAGTAGTAGCACTGGGGGGAGTAGAGATGATAGCTGGTGATAGTGGGTATTCAACCTCTTCTTTTCCTTCATGTTGAGGGTCTTCTTGAATTATGGGAATCTTAGTAAACCCTCCTAACTTCTTTTCCCTTTTAGAGGATTCCCCTTTTGTAGGTTTCATGAGTAGACTTTAGGCTTGTGTTTTTTCTTTGATACTTCTTTCCTCTTTCTTGATCATGTTGCTAGAGGACATTTCAATATTTCCTCAATCAAAGCAGTAGTTTCCCTATTCTCCCTCTCACTATGTTAGTGTAGCCCCTTGTAGTATGAGCTGAGTGATCTAGGCATCAATCCACTACCTTGTTCTATTCTCAATTAGCTTAGTTATGATATCCAAGTAATTAACCTCCTCCTCATCCCAGTCTATTAATAGTAGTGGCAAGTTAGCCACAACATCATACCTTGGGTATAGAATGGTTTCTTAATCCTCCATGATCTGGTCAAGAATTGGGAAGAGATTGATTGACTTACAAATTGAGTGATCATACACATGTAATGTCGCATGCACACTTCCTTATCATCTTGGAAGTTTGTGCAAAATTCTTCAATATGGGGCAAGTGGCATATTCTTTACCAAAAAAAATCTTTGTATGGGCATTCTATAACTGCCGAGAGACCTCCAATATGATCATCCAGTCATTCAAGTACTAGGGTAGCTTGTAAGGCCTCTCAAAGAATCCCTTTGTTCTGATATAAGTAAACTTTGGATACTGTATGAACATGTACTTGAATTTGTGAATGAACACATGAGCACTATGAGAAACTATCCTTTCAAATTCTCCTCCAAGAAGTCTAATTATATGCCCAATAAAGGCATCATTCACTCTATGATACTCCTTAAACTTTTGATTTTGTACTTGTGGATATTTATGATACACTTTCAGCTCCCTTCCCGAAGTTTGACTCTAAGCAACAAATAATCCTTTATAGGGGAACGATGCCTCTAGTAGGTACACCACATAAGAGGTCATATAAAACTATGACGTCTTCTTTACTACCATGAGCTAATTATGCAAACTATTGCTAGTCATTTTCATCTAGTGGAATTTGGTTTTCCCTCTTATGATCTCCTCAATAAAGTAGAACATCCATTCTGGGAAATAGGTAGCAATAGGAATTCTCATCACCGTACTCAAGAGAGTCACCAAGTCATGATAAACCTCATATAATTCACTATGGAACAACTCCTAGGGAACTTTAGTGGTATTTTCCCTCTTCTCTTTCAAACAATGTTGGTTGATCAACTTTTTGCAACCTTGGGGCTCTGCATTCCACATTTTTTCTACATACCCCTTCTCAGTTTCTTCCATAGGGTCAAACATGGGGATATGGAATGTTTCACATATGGAAATGGTTGACAAGTCTACTAGTAATCTTCCTTCATGATCAATAAATTTTTGGGTTCCCCCATGGTTGGCTTCTTTGCATATCATTACCATTTTCAAGGCTACAAGAGCGCATGGGAAGCAAGCTGCTTTGGAAAGACCGCTTCTTTTGATCTTCCTAGCATTGTGAGTGGTTGGGTTGACTATGACCCATTGTCTGAACTCATCTATATCTATATGTCCAAGGTTACTATCTGAAATCATGTTCTAGTCTGAAGTGACCCTAGAGGTGATATCGACCCCCTGGAATTGATATTTCATGTGACATTTGTCTTGTTTTGCTCTCAATGCCTTGGTGATTTTATTTCCTTTCTCTTTCTCTACGGATACTCCCGATGGTCCCATAGCCAATTCCATAAATCTTGTAGACACAGACACAATAAGAATATTCATGTGTAATGTGAGGGGAGTGTTAGTGAAATCTTGCAAAAACAAGGGTCAGATCAAACATCCCATCATTGAAGCTCATAAAATCCATTAAATTTTCATCGTTTAATGCTTGTTTGGGCCAATTATGAGGATGCGGGCCTAGGGGTACAGGAGTCCCTGCACTAACAGTCATTAGGAGTAACCTAGGGTGAAATGACTCTAGGGTTGCGGTGGCCTGGAGGCGGCCACCCGTAGTCAAATTTTTACCTTTATATTTCAGAGGTCGATCAAGGAATTAAGGTAGTTATGCATTTTTGTCATTCATCTATGAGATCCTTTGAGGTGCTAGTTTTATCATGCCACTAAGGAAGACTCGAAGGGTGTGGAAGCAAGTGACATCAAGGCTATTTGTAGCTCTACCATTTAGAAATGACATTCTAGAAGAGGAACCCCACAAAGGGAATCCCGCATTACATGATCCACTAGAGGCCTAGGCAGCTCGGGTTCACTCTTCAATTTTTGATCATTTAGGGAATTGTGTGTGGGGAGCTCTAGAATGCTACTAAGAGATGACCATTTACAACTAGCAAAGACAAGATGATGCTCCATAATGGGTGACCCACATTGGTGGGTCCACAGAGGACCTCAACATTAGTCATTTCATTTGCGAAGGACTAGACAATAGGAGAGAGCTTAGGTTTTGCTATGTAGAAAGACAAAGGGGTATGGCCATTTTGCAATGGTGGTCACACAAGGGCAGGCCACAGGTGGCAGTCCACTAAAAACTATCGGAAATGCATCTTCACTTAGCCATTTTTCAATGAAAGCTCAAAGGGAAAATTCACCATCAAGGTCCACAAGGTGCATGGGAGGTGCTGTCATAATAGTGATTTACAATTCCTGAGGAATGAATTTTAGCTGAAATCACATATTTTTAGAAAATATAATGATTTAAGCCTTAAAAAGTTCCATTTTAAGGATTTCAATTGAAGAGGGTTTGATCAAATCACCTTAGATCAAACCCCCTTGGATAGAACCTCGCTAGTTTTAAACCATACCTATAAATGCGTCTCCTTTACACCTATCAAAATGCTGATAAAAAATCACTTTTGATTTAGATTTTGGGGGATCAAATGAATTCATTTAAAATTTATTTCAAATGATTATGGTATTCCTTAGAAAAATCTATCCAATGAATATAATTTTAATATGTTTTGGTTTTGTTATGTATTTGTTTTTTAAGTTTGATTAAACATAGGTTTTTCATCAAAAATAAATTTCTTTGTTCTTCACATGTGGAAAATAAGAAGATTATCAAAAAAAAAAATTGAAAAATATGAGTGCACTAGATATTGAAGTCCATGATCCAACAAAAAAAATTAAATTAAATTTTGACATATACAAAAAAAGTTACGCATTATACAGTAGTGCTGTGTCTGAATTGTAATGCATTTGACTTCAAAACTTGATTAAGCAAAAAATATTCAATAAAAAACTATCTAACCAAGTGGAAGCACTAGATATCAGATTTACAAATGTAAATTTGATAGAATTAGAATTTTATCCTTCATGGAAAAAAAGTTATACATTATATGGTGTGCGTCACTTTTTAAAAATGTTGTTTTATGAAAAAATTCTATTTTCATGGGAGATGGAAAAAGAAGTGCAATTTGATTCCAAAAATTTTGAAAAAAATATTTTTAGAATCTACAGACAAAATTTGACGAGACTCTAGTTTACACCATCTTCAAATTCCTCACAGTTTAGCCGCTATAGGTGACTGAATGCGAAGATTTAGTTAAAAATAATAATTCCAGTGTCCAGTTTGGTAAAAAATTGTAAACCACCATTATGGGATCACCCGAAAGTCATCGACCATTTTGAACATGGTGAAGAGGGTGAGGCAGTCCACAAATGGACCCCCACAATTTATGGCTCATAAAAAAATCAAGGCTCGGGTTTTCTTCGGGCGAGATTAGAGGGTGACAAGAATAACACGTTCCATGACACGAAAATGAGTGTCAACTTTGCCATGAATGAAGGGTAATTGAATAGCAACAATGAGGCAGCGAAAGCATGTGGGAAACAACCCACAAAGGATACTTTTCCTTCAGCAAGCTTGAAAAACACAACTGTTGTGGGCCCAACATGGCAGAGCGACAAGGTTTGATGGTTGTTTATAAATGGTGGATAAAGAAGTTTCACCCACATGTGGAAATTTGGAAAAGTGAACTCATAGGGGCCCGTGGTTCCTATTTTTCACCTAGTTCATGGTGACAGTGAAAGAGTGACAGTTGCTTGCATGCACGAGGGGAAAAGACCTTAGATTTTACACTTGAAGTTTGGAGTTCAGAGAATAGAAAAGGGAAGTTTATGGGCTGCAAAGGCACAAATACCCTAGTGAAGAACGATGACTAGCGGTTGAAGTTCTGTAGAGTTCAAATAGGTCAAATTTGATGTGTTTTCTAGGTTTTGCTGAGATGGGTAGGCATGGATTTTGGTACTTAATTGTCTTGCTAAAGAAACTCTAAGGTTTTCTTCCCAATATTTTACAAATTTAAAAAATCCATTAGAAACAATGTAGCTTAGGATAGTGATGGAAAACTCACCTTATGATCCTACAAAATGTGATGAAAAATTCGATGAACACTCATTTTAAAATGGCTGAAGAGTTGCTCAACCATAGAGGCAGTGAAGGTTGGCTGGAGCTCTGAAAAAATCTCTAATAGACGAAATGAAAATGATAGGTCGAATTGGGGATTTATAGGAAATTATTCATTAATGACCCGCATTAATTTCCCATATGGTGGCCCATGAGGTAGATGGGCATGGTTTTCAAAGATGCCAATAGTTGGAATGTCTAAGCCTATGATGCGGAAGGCGGCCAGGTGATTGTCATTTGGCATCTTTGCAAAGGGGATGAAAATGGAGGATGTGGGACCCTCCATGCAGGCAGACGCCTCGGGTTGGCCACCACTAAAATGACAAAAGCAAGAGGGAATTGCATGTGGGAAACCTGCAAGGGTTGAGCTGCATGCAAAGAAGGATGGTATTTTTGAAATCAAAGGGAAAATTGCTAGTGGAGACCTACAAAAGAAAAAAGACTTAAGAATTTCCTAGGTGGTGAACTTGGTCAACTCAAGATGATGATTTTAGGACTCCCTAACCATTTGGAACTCAAAACAAGGGGCACACAAAATGACACAAAGGAAAAGTGATCTAATGAGAGTAGAAGAGAGAGGGTCCTCATTCTGAATGGGACGTGTGTGCTATAGGCACAACAAATGAAGACTCTATTGGAAGTATGCTCTAGAGTGTTCTAGGGATAAAGACTCATTCAAAACCCAGAATCTCCTATTTTGCAGACTAGAGGCCTACTTCAATAAGTGACCTAAGAGACTTGAAGGAGGATGGGATCTGTAGCTAAATCAAACCAGAGGGGTATCTTAGAAGTGTGTGCATATTGAGTTCATTCCCTTTCCTTAGAGACCATAACAAACAAGCTATAATCAGTCAAAGCAAGCTATGTAGGTTGTCTAACCCCAAAAGTAACCTGGACATTGCTCCACTACTAGTCAGGAATCCATAGCCCTGATGGAGTTGTCGTTGTGACCCGATGAACATTGCTCTATTTCCAATCGGGCATCCATAGTCCCGATAGAGTTGTATGCACACCCACATAGTTGCTTAATCTTAACACTTTCTTTCTTTTCTTCCTTTCATGATATTTTATTTTGAAATTCTTTCTTTTGCTCAATTGCATAAGCATTCATGATATTTTATTTTGAAATTCTTTCTTTTGCTCAATTGCATAAGCATTGAATCTCACCATGGGTTTGGAGTCACAGTGGTCACTAGAGCAGACTTAGGATATTTCACTTGCTCCACCCTCATAATAGGTGTTGTATAGTTCATCGAAAAACATTTAATGTGTTTTTTTTGCATGATCTATGATAGATGTGAAAGGATTCAACCAAGGGTTTTGTTCTAGGTGAAGTCTAAGTTCAAATAAGGAAACCATTTGCAGAAGTGATTAGAAATCCATAGTTGAGAGTGAATACTTATCCAAAGAACACACAAAGTGGGAAAAAATGTGAACCATCCATTGAATCGAGCATGACCACTGCATCAAGAATAGATGAACACTCTCAACAATGAAAAAAATCATGAAAGAAAGCAAAAGAGAGTGAACATGTGACAACAATGCAAAGGAAACCTAGGCTAACCTATATAAAACTATATACAAAGATGAGCTTAAAAGGTCATGGGAGGATATAATGCTTGAGATGCTTCTTATTGATAGGAAACAAGAAATCCTCTCCAGTTAAAGGTTTGAGACAAAAGGAATTATCTTCCAAAATATTAAAGATCTTAAAGGGGCCAAGCCATCAGAGCTTGTCAAATTTATCATTTCCCCCTTTCTTTTCATAGGTCGTGTCCCAACAAAGGACTAAATCAACAATCCTAAAGGCATTGACTAATGCTAGACAATTGAACCATCTCTTAACCATGCCCTGGTGTTTGGAAAACATTTCAATGCCTTGTCATAGACTTCTTACAAGTGTAACAATTCAAATAAATGAGCTTCTCGATGGCCCCCCTCCTCATAGTAAGTGTTGAGGAATTGAAGGATGGGGATCTTCAAGTGGACAAGAAAGATGGGCTCCAGACCATAAACCAAGTGGAATGGGGAATCACCTAGGGAAGCCTTATGGCTAGTGTAATCTACCCAAAGGGAAAAACACAGCTAAGTGTCCCAATCTTTGGGCTTTCTATCAAGCAGCTTCTTAATCCTTGTGATTAGTTATTTGTTTGTGGATTTGGCTAGGCCATTTCCTTGGGGATAATAATTGGATGAAAACTTAAGGGAAATTTCATAATCAAAGGCCCAACTGGAAAATTTGAGCGAAGAGAAGACAGGGCCATTGTTGCAGACAAGAGCATAAGGGAAACCAAAATGATTCAAAATAAATCTTTCATGCAAATTAGTGACTACCTTAGTTGTACACTATATACATGCTATTGTGTATGTCCATCTAGTACAATAATCATACATGGTTAGAATGTACCTATGGCCTATAGAGGAGGGATGGCTTACTAGGCCGATGAAGTCAAGACCCCATTGAGCAAATGGTCTTACCTCTAGAACTAGTTGTAGTAGGACAACAACATTTCATTCTCGGGATGTAGCAGTTTGGTACATGTGACAAGTTTGAACGTGATTATGTGCATCCTTAAACATCGTCAGCCAATAGTAACCATCCTGCAAGATTTGGTGAGTGATTGAAGGGCCATATTTGTGACCAGTACCAAATTTATCATGGAATTCTTTCAATACTCTTGTAGCTTCTTCTTTCCCAAGGAATATGAGGTAGACCCCTTCATGGTTACTCATATATAGCATATATCCCTATAGCATGTAGTTATTTCTTTTCCATCTCAAAGATCTCTTTTGTACCCCTTGTAGGTGAGGTGGGCACTTGTTATTCAATAGGTAGTAGACTATGGCATCATACCATTCTCTGGGGGAGATGTCCTCTAGTTGGTATTGCTATATAGTGAGCTCGAGTCTAGCCTCAACTAGTGTTTCAACTATCATTCAAGTGAGGGCCTACCCTCTAACTAACTTCATGGGCTGAATCTCTATGCCATACTCTTGTAGCAAGGTAACCCATTTTTCTCTTCTTTCTCCTAATTTGTTCTGCATCAACCATGTCTTCACTGCTGGGTCAGGAACAATTGCAAAAACCTTATTCCACAAGATGTAATGCCTAAACTTCTTTACTCCTTTGACTAAGGAATATGATTTTTTTTCCATGTTGTGGTATCTCAATGCAACATCTTTTAGTGAGGCATTCATGAAAGCAATTAGGTGTTCTCTCCCATCATTATATTTCTGAGTCAACATTCTGGAATAGGAATGGTTTGAAGCACATGAATCGATGTAGAATGGCTTCAGGTAGTCTGGGATGACTAGCACTGGTGCATCAACAATTTCCTTTTTTATTTCCTGGAAGGCTTGCTTTTCTTCCAGAGTCCATTCGACTTTGGCATCCTACTTTAACATAGAATTGAGTGGCTTGACTATCTCAATGAAGCCAATGATGAATTTTCTGATGAAATTGATCTTTTCGAAGAAATACATTAGTTCCTTCTTGTTTCCTGGGAGTTGATTCCTTAGAATCGCTTGAATGCATTCAAGATCTATCAAAATTCCCTTCTCTGAGATCACATGCTCAAGTAGCTTTCCTTCTATAATTTTGAAGATGCATTTCTTTGGGTTCAACAATATACCAAATTCCCTACACTTCTGGAAGACTCTGCACAAATCAAAGACATGATCCTCTCACTTCTTTTAAAACTCTATAAGATCATCCATGTAGATGATAATGCAGTTTCCAATCATATCTTTAAAGACAATATCCATTGCATGTTGGAATGTTGCGTTGATGTTTATTAAGCCAAATGACATTCTCCTATATGTGAAGTTTCCCCACTTGGTGGTGAACATTGTATTATGACTTTCCTAATAATATATCATAGCCTGACTATAACCAGAGTACCCGTCTAATAAATACATCATTTGGGATCCATTGACTATTTGCAATACTTCATCCAATGAGGGTACTAGATAATTGTCTTTCTCTGAGGCTCGATTCAGATTGCAAAAATCTACACACAATCAAATTTCTCCATTCTTCTTCCTGAGTGGGGCTAAATTGGCCACCTATGTGGAGTTCCTAACTAGAAAAATAATTCTGGCAAACAACAATTTCTAAACTTCCTTGTAGACGATGGGTTCCAATAATGCATTGATAGGGTGTTGTCACTGCCGAAAAGGGCCTCACATCTGGCTTGAGAGGGATAGTGTGCATAATGATTGATGTGTCATATGTTTTTAAATCCTTGTATCTCTAAGCAAACACATCATGGTATCTGTATAGGGCATCAACGATACCTTTCTTTTCTTCTGGCATGCACACCTTACCAATGAAAACATTGTTAACTTCTTCATCAGTCCCTAGGTTGTGGGAATCACATTGATTATCATTAGAACTGTTCTTTTCTTGTTGATCTTGATCTCTGATCTAATCTAAGTCAAATATTCATTCAAGCTATACCATTCCTTGTGGAATCGTATTGGTTTTAAGGTTGATGACTCCTTCTATGTCAAACTTTGCCTCTTCAGGCTTGACCTCATCAATTATCTAAGTTGCAAATACATCAGAGCTTATGATGAAATCCAAAATGTGCTTATCATCATTAAACACTTGGAAGTTGGTAACAATTTATGGCACCGACGAAATGG
This sequence comes from Sequoia sempervirens, assembly GCA_007258455.2. Lineage (NCBI taxonomy): Eukaryota > Viridiplantae > Streptophyta > Pinopsida > Cupressales > Cupressaceae > Sequoia > Sequoia sempervirens. The sequence goes on along the minus strand of VDFB02058242.1, from coordinate 288,296,592 downwards.
AAGTAAGCCCAATAGTGAACTTTCTCAAGCCTGATAGGGAAAGGGGCCGAAGGGTGCTAGCAACCTGGGCTAAATCATTAGTTGTATGATTCTTGGAGTGAGGGACTAGTTGGATATTAAACGCATCTAGACTTTATATGAGGTCCCATACTTTGTGTCTATAATTTGCTAGTCAACTATCATGGCAAGAATACAACTTCTTAACTTGTTTCACCACTAACTTTGAGTCACCAAAGACTTACAACATTTTAACCATTTTCCTTAGAGCCATTAAAATACCATGGACCAATGCTTTGTACTCTGCCACATTATTTGTGCAATAAAATTGAAGCCTATGAATAGAAAAATACTTTTTACCTATGGGGATAATGAGTTCAAACCTAGCTCCCACTCCCTGCTTGGACTTAGATCCATCGAAGCACAGTGTCCAAAACTTGGAGGATTCTTTAGCTCCAAGGCTAATCATACATCCATCTTTCCTTATTTGCATATTTGCATCAACAACTTTCAATGAAGGCACAAATTCAACTTTGCTATGCTTTCATTGTCCCATTTAGGGTTCTTCCTTCAGTGAGACTTGTTTGCTGATATGAGCAATTGTTGTTTGACAAAGGCAACATTCAAATTCTGAGTGGGAAAATTTGTGTACCCTACACCAACTAGGAAATGAGAGCTCTTGAAAGTTCATCCTCACTCCTAAGTTGAGCTGATCTTGCACAAATTTTTCAATAAATTCTTGGAATCCATCCAATAATCCCAAATTTCCATCAACATTGGATTCCTCGTTATCTAACTCAACAAAAATTTATGTGCTTTAAGGTGTATAAGTTAAATCAGCATGAGGGCCACACAATACAAGGAGAACTTCTTCAGTCACCTCCTCTTCTTGGGACTCTCATTCTTCCTGATAGGCCATAGGAAAATAATTTCCTAGCTCTGTTTCAACAAACAACACCTCATTGGTATTGTTGTACTTTGTGATCATAAACTTCATATGTGGCTCCTGATCTAGGCAGATATGCTTGTGTAACCATTTCCATTGTAGCCATAGGTGAGAAAAGCCAGTTTCAATGTATCCATTTAATTCCCAAGTGAACTCTCTTCCTAGTATTATGTCATACGTGTCTGGGATATCAACAACTTGAATTTCAATGACCTGTTGTACCCTCAGGTTAGTAGCTATTTGCGTAGGGATCCAATTGGTTTCACCAATTATATTCACCTTTGTTTTATCATATTGGGTCACCTTTTGTAGAGGAGTAGGGACTATTCCCAAAGCCTTGCATACAACAAGAAACATGACATTGGCCAATCTTGCTGAACAAAGCAAATAGTTCTATAGGTTCTACCTAAATATCTCGATAGTATTGAGGAAGGGTGGTGTTTCTAACTTCCCTTGGAACAAGTCCATGGGTGTGTCTGCATGAGCTATTTGATTTTTATCTTTCTCATTGGTCTTATCCTTATTCAACACTTTATTTTTCTCCTTAGCAGGTTGCTTTCCCATTTGTTGATTTGAAGGCGCATCCATTTTCTTTCCAAATATTTTATTAATTACAGGCTCATTATGTGACTCATCAAAGGAGACTCTCTTAGCATGAACTACTTGTGTTGAATTGGAAGGGGAAGTCCCATTAATCATTCTATAGAAAGCATTCCTAACTACTAGGACTTTAAGCAATTTGAAGGAAAACTAGCATATTTTAACCTTCTTAAATTCTTCAGCTACATATTTGTCCATTTGTTCAATTTCAGCCTCAAAGGATTTTCCTTGGGAGGAGTTGGTGGACTAGTTTTGTATTTGATTTGGCTATTTATTTTTCTTAAAATATTGAGTGAGCACATGGGGGTATTCTGGGTTGTTGCTATCATTTGTGTTAGGTGGAGTGTTGAAGTTATTAGGTGGAATAGAGGTCATAAAAGGTCCTCCTACTTATCAACTCCTTAAATTATAAGGGATTGCTCTTTGATGGAACATTTGGACTTCAACCTCATGTGATTGTTCTTCATCTACTGGACCATCATGTATTGAAGTAAAGAGCTTGAATAGAGTTTCTTCACTACTTACCTCTTTTGCTTCTTCGTCTTTTGTGGTAGCGATCTCCTTTTCAAGCACATTACTTTCACTTCACGGGAAAGGAGCCTAATTAACCACAAGAATAGAAGAGTCATATGGTTTGTATGGGACTATATCTCAACAAACAACACCATTAATGACATTCTATACCTCTTCTTGAAATATTTCTGCCACTATCTAGAACTCTAGGAAATCCAACTCGAAGTTCCTATTCGTTTTATGGATTCAACACCATCCAAAAAAGGTTTTCTTGGATAAGTATACCCCACTTTTTTTTTTCTATGTTAATCTGATGGTCAAGAGGAGTAGGAATGCCCCCATTGTTTGGCCTTGTATTCCATGTCCGGTTCTATCTCTATGAAGGCCTACTTTCAAAGTTTTGATTGGAATTTTGTCATCTTTCACAATTCTACCCAAAAGAGGCACCCACCTCATGGTTGTCTCTATTATCCCGATTGAGGCTAGTTTGAATTCTTCATTGGGAAGCTTGTAGATAGTTGTTCTAATTCCTTAAGTGTGTGATCTCCATTGACATCTTCTTAATCATCTATGTTAGTTCATCTATCTCATCCTTCTCTGCATTGTTCGGCTGCGATGCTTGGTTTTGGATGAAAACTAGTCGCACTACTAGATGGTTTTGCTGAATGGGCAGAAACTCAAACCCTTGTAAATATGCCAAAAATTGAGGTGGTTGGGGATAGACCTATTGTTGTTATGGATACAAGTAGTGAGGCATGGGAGGCGCCTGATTCAATGGCTATCCTAGATGAGGAACCATGGTTAGCTATTGAACCTAATTCATAATGGGCATCTGATGTGCCAAGGCTTTGAGTGAGTCCTTGAACTTGCATTGGATGAGAGACTAGTCCCAAGGAAGGAAACAAACCAAAAATATTTTTCCCCAAATTAGTGCTTTCTATGACTGCTTCAGTGTAGGTGTCTACCAACCTAGTGGGTGGTGGGCACATTCTTTTCACCAATGTAGTGGTGAGGTTGTCTATGGTAGCATAAAAGATGAGGTATAAAACATGAACACAAGTGAAATATCATAATTTTAACCTTCAAGAAGTAATAGGGTAGTCATATGACAATCTTATGTTAATGTTCATGATAATTATGCTATTAAATGAGTGGTGATATTGAACATTAACAGAGGGCAGCTGTGTTTCATATATGAAATAATTGTAAACAAGGTTACATTGATAATGAATGTTTCTACAAATGAAGATGGCGTTTTGTTTGAGTTACCTTGGGATAAGGTCATAACACTATTTAATCCTACTAGACTATTTGAATAGCTACTTGATACGGAAAAAGGAAAATATTTTGCATACACTAATGTTGTTTGATTTTTCTGAGCTTATGAATGAACAATGTCTTGCAGTGTGGGATAGTGTCTTTGAAAGTAGGAATATCCTTAGTAACATTCAAGAAAATGCAACAGAACAAAGAATAATGGAATACCACAACCTTTTTGACAGAATACCCCTATTATATGAGGTCACATGAAATGTTTATTCCAAACAAATGTGGTAACATGAAACACCATGAAGGAAAGATGGATGTTGTGGAAAAGTATTTAGTGACTCTCAAGCAAATGTAACAACATGGAATATCATTTTTTTGCATATGCACAAGATGAATGTGTTGAAAAGATCCCAGATGGAGGAGAATGTCATGCTCACCTTGGTGGATAAAATGGAATGTTAAGAAGCCCTCAGAAACTTTTAGCAAATGCAACTTGCATAGCTGACAGAAGAACCAATGCACATGCTAGAAGGATCTATTGAACACCAAGGGAATCCTATGCATGGATCTATTGAAAATTCCTTATAAAATAGTCAGTAGATGTAATGAAGGGAATGCGACTCTAGGGAATGACCTAAAGTCAATACGCAACACTGTATGCTCAAAATGGAGTATCAAAGACTTTAGAAAATTTCAAGCAATGTTGAAAGGGATCAATGGAGCAATGGATAGGGTACTTCATAAAGTGAATGGCACAACATATGCACAAAAATAATTTGTTAAAAAGCTTAGAAACTTGTAAGCAACTGTAATGACATGAAGGATGCCACGATTGCAATGCGCACCGAACACAAATTTTTTAAGATTCTTTCAGACATTTTTGAGCTACATATAGAGGAGGTTCGATGGACAAGCTATGGTGTATGGGTGAAAAGGGCACCATCAAAGGCTAGGCCGATGCACAAAATAGACTTATTGAAAGACTTTGAAACTTTTCAAACAAATTCAGCCAAGAGGGTATTGATACCCATAGACTCTAGAGATAATGTGGTTTCAATGAATGCTATGAATGCAAGATGGTTACACACAATGGATTATTGAAAGGGCTTCAGAATCTCTACATCCAAGGAAATCAATATATGCTCCAGAGATAAATGTGTATCAAGTCTTTTTGCCACCATAGCTAGAGGTGAATACACCAGATTGAGGAAACTTGCCACCATTGCCAGAAACACACAAACAAATGAAGAGTTAGGGAAACAATGAAGAACAAGGAAATAAATGGCCAAGATCAAAGGTTTGTTCTAACAAGATCTAGACCATCACCTGCTGGTTCACATCTATAAAGTGTCTGTTGATTAATTGTTGTGGGATGGTGAGAAAGGAGTTGTGTGAGGTGGGGCCGGGAACAAATAAATAAACAAGTATACTTTACTATACCTGATGGAAATATTAAAGTATTTGGCCTTCCCCGCTATCTCGCAGGTTTAAAATATAAGCTTATTATTTCGTGCAGGGCAAACGAAATGAGACCACATGGAGTGTGGGCCCAGGAGAAAGTGAAAGGGTGTCGTGTGATTTCCCTGAGGATTTGAGTTTTAAAACCTTTCATTTTTATTTTAAAAAAACATTTAAAGCATATTGCTTTAAATTTAAAACAAAGGGCGATACATTTTAAAGAGGGCCTGATGAAATTAAAGGAAAAACAATTAAAGTTGAAATATTTCCCGATAGGCCAGTTTTAAAATGCAAATGGAAAATGGAGGGGAAAATTTTTTCCCTGTAAGGTGAAATATTTTAAATGTAAAATCAAGGATGTTGGCATTGGTAAAATGCTTTTACCTTAAGAGTGATTAAATATTTCAAATGAAATATTTAAAATCATTTCCACATGAAGAAATTATTTTGGAAACATTTTATTTGCTGGAGAATGTACAGGTGCAAGTTTTTAAATGGATGGAGATATTTTATAAAGTGAATTTATTCACTTTATAGAAAAAAATATGTGCTCGGAGATAAAATATTGCTCCATCATTGTAAAAGAACATAAAAGAGGATTTTCACAGGTAGAGATATTTTCCAGCAGTCAGGTGAATTTGGAGAGTCTCCACATAGGAAAGTTTTTTGTTGCTCAACAACTCACATGAATAAAGAATTGGAGGAAAAATTGGTTACAAATAGGAGAGATGAGAGATGCTTTACAATTTTTTTAATCAATGGGAATGGAGCTTCTAGATGGCATTTTCAGATCTTCTTCTGGATCCTTCTATTCTTCTATTTATGCCCTTATTCTCTCATTGTTCTGGGGTTTTGAATTATTGTATGGGGCTGGGTAGATAGAAAATGTTAAGTTCTGAGTCATTAGTTGAGTCTGTAAGCTGTAAACTTTGATTTCATGAGCAAATATCAGCTAGTTTGTGTAGATAAATCATGAATGTCTTCAAACTGTTTCAACATTCATGAATGTCTTCAAATTGTGTCCATACTTGTAGAGTTTACTGATATGAACTCAATAATAAAGAGTATCTTTGAGTTTGGCATCTCAAATTTCATGAGATTATTTTGTTTATTCATTGTTTTATTTCAATGAAATGGTTAAAATGCTTTGAGTAGATAATTGTGATTTCAAGTGTGCATGTTGGATTTGATAAGAAAAATTTGATTGATAATAGGAGAGAATCTATTGGTGTAATACATTAATAGTTGTAAATTGATTGGTTGAAGGTTGTTTGTTGATGAATTTTATTTATGCATTTGACTCCATGACCCAAAATTAGGCACTGGCCTATTGTTCAGCTTGATGCGTCTCATAAACATGTTTAAATTCAAAATCATTTTAAATCCTTGTTGTTGGTTAAAGTATTGTGTTGAGTTATTCTTCCCAATTGCTCAGTAAGTGCTGAAATACCAAGAATGTAGCCAAATTTGAGGTTGTAAGTACTTTATTTAGCATATTTGAATTGGGAGTTATCTGCTATAAAAAGCAATGTCTGTGTGTAAGTGAATTAAGTTTTAGTCATTGTATAGGTTGACCCACCTTGATTTTGCAGAGAAAGAAATGTAGAAGATATCAGTGTTTACCTAAATCTTATCAGTTGGCCAAATCAACCTTTGAGTATGAGCATAAGGCATTGGCTAAGTCTTTAGGATTCAATTGATCTGTTGATATTTGGAACACTAACATAATGGTGAATCTACTGGGGAGAATTCTCATTCTCTAGTTGCAGGTTGTTTAGAAGCAGAGTCATATCATTTGCATAGAGTCATTTATTTTCCACTTTGAATTTAGTTCAAATATTAAAGGATTTCAAACCTGGAGAAAGAATTTGTTGTAGTGAACCTGAAAGTTTCATTATCTGTGGTGCTCTGCTGGTGAAAGGAACTCAAAAAAGAAAATTACATGTGAAAGAACTTCATATTGCTTGAAGTTCAGTCCTCTAAGAAGAGAGGTGGCTACTCTGTTATAAGAACATGTAGAAGAGGTGAAAAAAAGTTCCAGATCTACAATATTTCTAGAACAATTTGCAATAGCTGCAATGTTTCCAAGTATTCTTCACTTTTGGTTTTCAAGAAACTTGTGTATGGAAACCATATTTAAACATTTTAGGAAAAATTTTGGTTCCCTATTTAGTGATTTAGCACTGACAAGGGGAAAGGATAGTAAATTAAGTTTGCACACTTTAATTTGCTAGATCTGTTAAATGTAAATTATAGTTCCATTGAAAGAATTTTGTGTAGTGCTCAAATATCTGCTAGTCTAGATGGTTATAATGCATTTGTATATCTTAGGGGTTTCCATCCATTTGCATTATCATATGATTCAAGCCCATGCCACTAGCATGTCAACATTTGTCATTGTTGTCCATCAGTCAATCATGATTGTGATTATGCACAATTAGATGAGCCTTTATTTGCATATATCCATGGATCATCAAGGTAAAATAGCCATACCTATAGACACCTTGATATAGCCTATTAAGAAGTGTCAGAAGTTTGATAATCTTCACACATTTTACACCCCAAAGTGCATGAATCCAAGAGTGCACAAGTCTAGGATAAGGCCGAAATGGAAGGTTGTATTTGAAAGAGGACCTAAAGAGATGGATAAAAGACACTAGATGTTTCAACAAGCTCAGTTAAGAGACAATCATACTATATCTACTTGTCAAATTGCTGCACCTTTTGTCAATTCTTTTGACCCATTGTATGCTCAATTAGATTTATCATGGGTTGATTACAAAACTAAAATTATGCCTACTCAAGTCTATAAGAGGATGCCTAGATTTAATGGATACAATGTATGTGAAGGAAATGCACATGTCAAATTTTTTTCCAACTTCATGGAGAAACATTCATTTGTACATCAGGATAGGTGGATGAAATTCTTTGTTAGATCCCTTGATGCAAGAGCTAAGGATTGGTATTTGAGTTTTCTTGAGAAGTCATTTCCTTGTTGGGATGAATTAGTGAATTCCTATAGAGAAGAATTTACAAGAGACCCTTCTGACCTTGTCACAAGGTTAAAGGAGATTAGAAAGCAAGATGAAGAGTCAAGCATTGATTTCAGTCATAGATTTGCTACTACTTTTTCACTAATCCAAGAGAATTTCAGACCTAGTACTCCAAATTGTATCCATATGTAGTTCAAATCTTATGAAGAAGGATTAAGTGCATTGTTAAAAGATTTTGAAATACTCAGTATGCAGATGGCTTTTTAAATTTTTAGATGGTTTGGAGAAACAAAGGAATGAATATATTCTAAGTTTATTGTCTTTAGTTATGGATAAACATATTGATTAAATCAGTAGCTATGTGAATGCAGATGATCAGAGGTCTTCAAACAAGTGCACACTTGAAAGGGTTGAAGATAAGAAGGATGCATCATTGAGTGATGAGGAAGTTGTCTTTGAACAACCTACAAAAGAAATGTACCCAACTATAATTTGTGGCCATGATTATGAAAGAAATGATGAGGGAAATCAAACATGTGAAGTTTCTTTGATCTCCCCTAAAAATGCTAAAATAGAGAGAAAATTCTCTATAAAAATTGAAGGCTGCAAGCATGAAGATAATGTCATGAATGATTTACCTCAATTCACCTTGTGCTGATAATACTTCTCCTTCAAGTGATGAATGTGATATTGAAACGAATAGTGGGATTCCAAGCTTTCCGAGCCAAGAACATGATGAATAGTATGAGTTGGACTTACTCTTTGAAGAAGAAATATGTGATCAGAAATATTGTGGTATAATTGATCATGTCAATCCTACATGTGTTAGATTTAGTTTTGATTCAAGTCTTCACAATGAGACAGAGGAATTTTCTGATTTAGGAAATGCTCTTTAGGATGTTAGTTTATCAGCTGCAAGTGACAAAGTGAGCAATGAAATTCAGTTTGCAAGATCATCCACAAGTAGTTGCAATGAAGAAACTATTGGTGGTTTTTAGTTTGATAGAGAAGATATTTGTATCTATCCTCAAAAGGATGAAAATGACAAGCTCAATGAAGACACCTAGTCAAATGTTGAGATGAAAAGGGATGTGGATTGTTGTTATGACAGCCCAAAAGTAAGAAGGAAGAAGCAAACAACCTATTCACTATGATTGGTGGTGACCATTCTTTTGAAAATGTTGTTGGCAATTCAATCTCTTATGATTAGGGAAGCCCTATTTATGATCATCCCATTGAGTTTTTAGATTTTGAAGATGATGACACCTTGATATATCCTGATTTGTAGTTTGATAGTGCATCCAATTCTAATGACGGTCAAGAAGAGGAAGTGGTTGAGAGAATAGATCAGAGTAATGGTCTATTGAGCAGTGAACAAATTTCAAATTTGTTGACCACTGAATATCACAAATGTGCACATGTGGATGACTCTTAGGTGTTGGGTGATCCCACAAAGCTGGTTTACAATTTATGGGAGGATTTGATTTTTGCTGAAATCACATATTTTAAGAAAATATAGTGATTTAAGCCTTAAAATGTTCCATTTAAAGAATTCCAATTGAAGAGGGTTTGATCAAACTACCTTAAATCAAACCCCCTTGGATAGAACCTTGCTAGTTTTAAACCATACCTATAATAGAGTCTCCATTACACCTATCAAAATGTTCATAAAAAACCACTTTTGATTTATCTTTTGGGGGATCAAATGAATTTATTTAAAATTTATTTTTTATATGTAGTCCTTATTATAAGCTTCCCAAAAATTAGAATTTTAAATAAATTTATTTTTATTATTATATTTATTTTTTATTTCTCGTGAATGTAGGTTTTTCACTGAAAATCAAGCTCTTTGTTCTACACATGTGAAAAAAAATAGATTATCAAAAAAAAAATTAAAAAATATTAGTGCACTATATATTGAAGTCCTTGATCTAACAAAGAAAAACAAATGAATTTTGATACATACAAAAAAAGTTACGCGTTATGTTGCTATGTCTGAATTATAATTGGTTTGAATTTGAAACTTGATAAAAGAAAAAATATTCAATAAAAAACTATCTAACCAAGTGGAAGCACTAGATATCAAAGTTAAAAATCTAAATTCAAAAGAATTAAAATTTTATCCTTCATGGAAAAAAATTTATGCATACGGTGAGCATCACTTTTTAAAAATCTTGTTTTTTGAAAAAAACTAGTTTTCAAGGGAGATGGAAAAAGAAGTGCAATATGATTTCAAATTTTTTGAAAAAATATATTTAAAATCTATAGAAAAAATGTCATGAAACTCTAGTTTGAATCATCTTCAACTTCCTCACAATTTAGCCAGTATAGGTGCCCGAAAGTGAAGATTTAGTTAAAAAAAATTATTTCAATGTCCAGTTTGGCCAAAATTTGTAAACCGCTATTGTGGGATCAGCCTGTTGTGGGCAACCCGTATTGACTTTGACAGTGATGATGATCTTCAAGATCCAAGGTATGTTGCATGTATTTCTGATCTTCCCTTCAATGATGAACTAGTTGATCATGATGATGATAATGTTGATGAAGACAAGTAGCCATTTGATGGTAGTGATGCATTGTATGATGAGTATAACAGTGTGCATGTTGATGCAACCTCAGAAATCTGTTTTGATGTGTTTAAATCTGCAGATGACCATGAGGATTGCATATCCAATGAGCCAATTCTTGAAGATTGTGATGAACATTTGGACAAGTATTTGTTTGCTGACTTGAATGAGCCTAGTCATGAGTCTTTGAATGTGAATATGGATGTTGATTTCAATAAGAAATCAGATTGTCTTTCTAAACCAAAATTGCCCATTGTTGAGAAAACTTTGGATGATGAAAATGTCAATACCTTATGTTCAAAAGATGATAATATAACTACAGATGAGGATAAGTTAGAAATCTCTGATGACTCTTTGTACTAGCATGATGAAGAATAGTTATAGAATGTGACAATAGAAGAGTGTATCTCTTTGCATACACTTGAAGATGGTTTGCATGATGAGCAAGGTCTTCTGGTAAGTTCTTATCATGGTTTCACCTTTGATATGCAAACCAGTGATCATTATGAGGTTAATAGTTCCAGCCATGTAGCAGAATGTGAGGGCATTTTTTGTTAGCTGGAATGTGTTTTCACAAAATGTGGCAATATGCAAAGTATTGAAGAATGTTGTCTTCAACTTAAGCATGATTTAAATGATAAACATGATAAGTTGTTGCCACATGATAGTCAGTATTCTGAGAATATTCCTAACTTTTAGATGCATAGTGATTTTGAATATGTTGATGATATTGAATATGATAGGCTGTTGGGAGGTACCAACATGTTTAATCAGACAGAGGTTGTGATCAAGCTATGATTTCATGTGGTCTTGATCACCATTTTCAAATGTTGCCACTTGATATAAAATTAGAAAATGAAGAGAGTGGTAGTGATATGTCCTATTTGATTTGGTTGCCATGTGATGAAAAAGCTGAACATAGAGAAAGTTCCCACTTGCACAAAGGCAACCTGATACTTGTGTTTGCAAAGGTGTGGTTGTCTGTGTTGTTATGGTTTGATAGAGGCAAGCATGAGTTAAGGGAGATCAACTATTTTTATAGAATTGTGTTTGAAAAAGGTAAATGTTGACTCCCATTTCTCATTTGGTTTCTTGGTGTCACCAGATGAAGTTGAAAAAGAAGAATGAATAAAGGAGTAGTTTGACAACACCTGATGGACTCAAAATTTTGTCTACTCCCCAGAGATCTAGAATCTTGCTATGCCCACAGGGGGCATACATCCCCAGTCGGAGACACTAATGGAACTCTCAAATTTTGCAAATTTGAAGTGCTCATTTCAAAATTTTGCCTCTGCACTCTGAGAAGTGCACCTGAAGAATCTGCCTAAGTGACCCACTTTGGAGGGTCGTAATTTAATACTTGTTGGTTTTCTTGCAAAACCCATTTCTAGACCCACTCATGTGTCCTATGTGAGTATGCATGTCAACTTTTAGCTTCCCATGATGAGTTTTGAATGAGTTTCAAAAAGTGAAGCTGGAGGGTTTTCGCACATTTCTGTTGTTTGCAAACATTTAGTTTTGCAAAGTAGCCTCCCATTTGAGCTTGCATTTTGCAACCAGTTGATCGTCAAGTCAAAAAAATTTTTGTTATCCATTTTCCATGCCTAGATGAGCTCACATGTCAGGTTATAGAGCCTCATGAGCCGATTTGCTATTTTTAACAAGTCAAAATCAAATGCAATTTATTCAATTTTGCACCTGCATTTTCAAAAACCTTTCTGAGATGTCAACTTTGACCTTCAATATCTTTTGATGGGTAATTATTCAAGGAAATTCCTCTTGTATAAATGCTCACTATACCAAAATGATCTATTGTGTCCAGTGGAAGCTCACCAAGAATTGATTTGGTATTTTTCCAATGAGGTGATTTAGTCAGTTTTAATTGATTCTGAATAGGCTGTTGTTGCAAAAAGTTCGAGTAAGAAACTTGGACAGTCAATAATTTTCACCTCATGATATATTTCATCGAGCCATCTTTTGAACTCCATTCTCGGGCCAAATTAATACTTTCTTGTAAGGTTTTGTGACTTCAGGAGGTCGTTTGATCAGTTTAGCAGGGTGATTCTAGAGCCAACCTGGACAGTTTTCACAATTTTGCAAAAGTGCCTGAAAGCAAGTTTTAAGGGCAACCCAGTTTGTCTTTTCATTTCAAATGCACTTAGAAGTTTCCTTAGATCAATTCAAGGAGAATTTTTTTTTTAAAACAAAAAAAAAATTAGCCAGGTCCACATGGGGACCCAACATGTTTTGCACATTTGTGAATTTCTGTGTTACATCAACATATGGGGGTGCACAAGTATAATTTCCTTCAAAAGGTTTGAATACAGGGTAAGGGTTATCTTTTATTCTAGTATGAGGTATAAAAGATAAGCACAAGTGAAATCTCATAAAATAACCTTTAGGAAGTAATAGGGAAATCATATGACAATATTATGTTAATGTTCATGATAATTGTGCTATCAAATGAGTGGTGATACTGAACATGAATAGGGGATAGCTATGTTTCATAGATGCAATAATTGTAGACAAGGTTACATTGACAGTGAATGTATCTACAAATGAAGATGGTGTTTTGTTTGAGTTACCTTGGGATAAGGTCATACCACTATTTAATCCTGCCAGACTATTTGAACAACTAAATGATAAGGAAAAAGGAAAATATTTTACATACACTAATGTTGTTTGAGTTTTCTGAACTCGTGAATGAACAACAATTTCTTGAAGAGTGGGATAATGTCTTTGGAAGTATGAATATCCTCAACAACTTTCAAGAAAATGCAACGCAACAAAGAAGCATGGAATACTGCAACCTTTCTGACAAAATACCCCTATTATATGAGGTCACATGAAATGTTTATTCCAAACAAATGTGGTAACATGAAACACCATGAAGGAAAGATGGATGTTGTGGAAAAGTGTATAGTGACTATCAAACAAATGTAACCCCATGGAATGTCATTGCTGCTACATATGTACAAGATGAATGTGCTGAAAAATCCCTGATGGAGGAGAATGTCGCGCCCAGCTTGGTGCATGAAATGGAATGTTAAGAAGCCCATAGAAACTTTTAGCAAATGCAACTTGCATAGCTGACAGAGGAACCAATGCGCATGCTAGAAGGATCTATTGAACATGAATGGTAGCCTATGTATGGATCTATTGAAAACTCCTTATAAACTAGTCAGCAAATGTAATGAAGGGAATGGGATGCCAAGGAATGACCTAAAGTCAATACACAATAGTGTATGCTTTAAATGTAGTATCAAACAATTTAGAAACTTTCAAGCAATGTTGCAAGGGCTCGATGGAGCTATGGATAGGGTACTCCACAAAGTGAATGGCACAGTTTATGCACAAACAAAATTTGTTAAAAAAGCTTAGAAACTTGTATGCAACTGCAACCGCAATGACTTGAAGGGCGCCATGATTGTAATGTGCACCCAACACCAATTTTCTAAGAAGCTTTCAAAAATTTTCAAGCTACCTACAGAGGAGGTTCGATGGACTAGTTGTGGTGTATGGGTGAATAGGGTGCCATCAAAGGCTAGGCCGATGCACAAAATAGAATTATTGAAAGACTTTGAAACTTTTCAAGAAAATATTGCTAGCAAGGTATTCATACCCATAAATGCTAGAGATAATGTGCTTTCAGCGAACACTATGAATGCAGGATGGTTATGCACAATGGATTATTGAAAGGGCTCCAAAATCTCTATGTCCAAGGAAAGCAGTATATGCTCCAGAGATAAAAGTGTATCAAGTCTTGTTGCTACCATAGTTAGAGGTGAATACACCAGATTGAGGAAACTTGTCACCATTGCTAGAAACACACAAACAAACGAAGAGTTAGGGAAACAGTGAAGACAAAGGAAATCAATGGTCAAGATCAAAGGGTTGTTCTAGTAATATCTAGACCATCACCTACTAGTTCGCATCTCTAAAGTGTTCGTTGATTAATTATTGCGGGATGGCGAGAAAGGAGTCATGTGAGGTAAGTCCGGCAACAAATAAATACATAGGTATACTTTAATATACCCAATGGAAATATTAAAGTCTTTGGCCTTCCCCGCTATCCCGCAGGTTTAAATATAAGCTTATTATTTCCCGCTGGATGAGTGAAATGAGGCCACATGGAGTGTGGGCCTAGGAGAAAGTGAAAGGGTGTCATGTGATTTCCCTGAGGATTTGAGTTTTAAAATCTTTCATTTTTATTTTAAAAACACATTTAAAGCATATTGCTTTAAATTTAAAACAAAGGAAGAAACATTTCAAAGAGGGCCCAATGAAATTAAAGGAAAAACAATTAAAGTTGAAATATTGCCTAACAAGCCAGTTTTAAAATGCAAATGGAAAATGGTGGGGAAATTTTTTGCCTCCTAAGGTGAAATATTTTAAATGTAAAATCAAGGATGTTGGCACTGGAAAAATTATTTTACCTGAAGAGTGATTAAATATTTCAAATGAAATATTTAAAGTCATTTGCACGTGAAGGAATTATTTTTGAAACATTTTATTTGTTGGAGAATGTGGGTATGTGAAGGATCATCATGGAAAAAGCAGGCCCTTAAGCGGTAAAAAAATCAAAAAAATCAGAGTTAGGAAACTTGCCATAAAAATTTGAATCAGTTATCTATATTATTTCAAAAATATGTAAGAATAGAATTTTTAGCAACTTGAATGTAGTTTCTAAACTACTAGGTTTGTTTAAAAAAAATAAAAAATCTATTTGGTGAAAATTTGAAATTTCAAAGCAGTAGTACTTAAATTTCAAGGAAAAAATAAGAAGTAGGTGTCTGTCTGACCACCCTAACAATAATAAAATGATAATATTTTTTAAAAAGATTTTGTATATAAGTAGAGGAATCATGTCCCGATGTGATGCATATATTTTTGTAAATTTTTCCAAGTAAATAATTAATTATGAATTTTTTATTACAACTTTTAAAAAATATAAAAAACTCATATGTCTAACCACCTTAACTTGTTCAAAACTTCATGAAATTCAATTTTTCTTTTTTTAATCCTATTGTATGCAAAGCATAGAATGTGACACATGTTTTGGATTCAAAAAATGTGATATCGTTTGAAAGCTATATATTTTTTTCAATCAGTCTATCAATCAGGACTTTAGTTGTAATTTGAATAGAAAATGAATAATAATTACTTATTAAATTCAAAGTAAAGCATAATTTATATTGGTGGAAATTTGTGAATCTCCTTTAAAAACCCTTTTCATTTCATCAATCTTGGGTAAAAAAGAAGTCATCAGCCACATACCCATCATGTTGCCACTTTTTGGCCCATCATGATACTGCACATACCCATGTACAGGTGCAAGTTTTTAAATGTGGCAAATAAAATGAATAGGATGGTGATATTTTATAAAGTGAATTTATTCACTTTATAGAAAAACATGTGTTGGGAGATAAAGTATTGCTCCAGCATTGTAAGAGAACAAAAAAGAGGATTTTCACTAGTAGAGATATTTTCCACTAGCTAGGTGAATTTGGAGATTCTCCACATGGGCAAGTTTTCTGTTACTCAACAACTCACAACAAGGAATAATTGGAGGAAAATTTTGTTGCAAAGAGGAGAAATGAGAGATTCTTTACAATTTTTTTGATCAACGGGAATGGAGCTTCCAAATAGAATTTTCAGATCTTCTTCTGGAGCCTTCTATTTTTCTATTTCTTCCCTTCTCTCATTTTTTTGGGGTTCTAAATTATTGTATGGGGATGGGTAGATAGAAAATGTTAAGTTATAAGTCATTAGCTGAGATTGTAAGTTGTAAACTCTAATTTAATGAGAAAATATCAGCTAGTTTGTGCAGATAAATCATGAATGTCTTCAAAGTGTTTCCACATTCATGAATGCCTTCAAATTGTGTCCATCATTGTACAATTTAATCATATGAACTCAATAATAAAGAGTATCTTTGAGTTTTTCATCTCAAATTTCATGATATTTTTTTGTCTGTTCATTGTTCTATTTCAATGAAATGGTTAAAATTCTTTGAGCAGATAATTGTGATTTCAAACTTGTGAAGGTTGGATCTGATAAGTAGAATTTGATTGATAATATGAGAGGATATATTGGTGTAATACATTAATAGTTGTAAATCCGCTGGTTGAAATTTGTTTGCTGATGAATTCTCTTTATGCATTTGACTCCATGACCCAAAATTAGGCACTTGTCATGTCATGATAATCATTGAAGGACATTGGAGAAGGATTGTTACCCATCCAAGCCATGAAGCGAGGCGAAGGTTGTACTTATTGTGCAATAGTAACTTATGGCTACAAAGGAGTAGAAATGCTTGAGGAATCTCCCTAGGATTGGAGGTAAAGAGCATGGGTAGCGACCTAGTTGAGGGAAGTGAGTGGCTGAAAGGAAATTTGTGGTGACTGAGAAGAAGGGGTGGGTGCTAGAAAGCAAGGAGGAGTGTGGCACAAAAGGATGGAAGGGAGAGGTGAGGATGGAGGAGAAGTGGATGGACTAGATGAGGCTGATGAAGTTGTTGCCCCTCTTTTAGCTCTATTAGCCTTGGTAGGAGGAGGTATCTCTTGAAATTCCCCTTTGTTGGGTGTAGATCTTAATATTCTTTGGAACCTCTCAGAGGAGAAGGATCCAATTTGATCTAGCTTAACAAAAATGTTGCCCTCCTTCTGGCACCAGTTCTATTGTGCTTTTTTGTACTTCTCAACACAGGCAACACACAAGTGCACTACCTCTCTTGAAAGGAAACATCCCACAAGAAAGTTGCAAAAAAAAATCCCAAGGTCTCTCAAGTGTTAGGTCATGACTTGTGAAAACAACTCAATGGATTGGTGTGATTTGTTCATAATCACAAGTCACATGGACAATTGTTAAGTTGGAAGGGGATTGGATCCTCAAATGGAGTTTCTAAGATTTTAGAGATTATGTGCAATTACTATAAGTTCAAAAAAACAATCTAAAACTCCACTTTTAACATCATATTTGGCTTTACAATGATGCTAAAAACTTTTCCTAAGTTACTATTTCAAAGAAAAGTCAAAATGGAAAAGGGAGAAGGAAGATCCTAGACCTACAACTACCAATGATCAATGATAATGGAGGATGCAATAGTGGACAACCTTCCTATAACTGAGTTCGACTTAACCAAAAAACACATCATGAAACTAGTGCTATCCTTTGAGGTCTGTAGATTTTTTAGTTGTTCATTCACCATAAAGCATGAATAAGATATGAAATTTAAGTGCAACAAGGAATTTATGTTTAGACTAGCTTTACACAACTTTTTATCTTCAATAACTAGCAGAAAGCATGAACATGGAAATCATTACCACAATAACATTCTTTAGAATCAATGGACAACATTTGCTAAATCACTAAAGCTACTTGAAAACACTTAGAACAACAAGCTAAAGTAACTTAAATATATCAAACATGAGAAGATGAGTCATGCAACATGTGAAAAACTCAAGAATCCACCAAAAACAGTGAAGTTCTATTAAAATTTATGCAGCATGCCATTACAACAACTCAACTCTCCCTTTGAAAATGAGAGGAGACCCACTATTTATAGTTTTCCAAATCCCAAATGAATAGGTAGGATTTATTTACATTGTATAGCTTAGAATCATTATAAGCTAGGGTTTCACCTAGCCCCAAAATTTACTAATATAAAATACATTCTTTGTCTTTTTCCCTATTTTTTCTTGTAGTGCCTTGGCACTGTAGCACTTTATCTTGTAGTGGTTTTCTCTTTTTGGCTACAACTACACTGTTAGGAACTCGTCATCTATTACAGGAACTCCCTTGCTTTTCTAAATATTGGCATACTCTACAAACTTTCCAATCAATACCTGAAGCTTGTTCCACTCCATAATATCCGATTGAAGAACTTGGAAGGTGAGCTTCCTGGATCTTCTAGTGATCAGCTCTCAATTCTTCATGCACTTTGGTGTGGCCTTGATCACCTACTTTGACTGGTTGAAGGCTTGGACAAAAAAATCCATGAAGTCTAGTGTTAGTGAATCTATTTCCCCTTGCTCCATTTTCTTGTGGAAATATGACCTAATCTTCTCTGGATCCAGTTCTACAATGGACATATTGTAATCTATCATGAGTTTTAGGTACTCCTCACTATTTTTCTTGTGTTCCTTGACCCATTTAGGGTCAAGCTCTACTTCATGGAGCACTCTCTCTAGGATGTATTTTTTGTGGTCTATGCCCATCTTCCATGTCTCCACTAGACAATAATCATCCTTCACTAGGGCCAACTCCTTTTCCCATGTCTTTTTGGGAATTTTGAAGATGGACTCAAGCTTAGGATATGTAATCCTATATAGTTAGGGGAAGTTATGAAAAATTCTCTCTATGCCCTCGAGCTTATTTTGCACTTACTATAACTTATTAGTTGTTCCTACAACATGGCCAATACCCATAGCACCAATGTATAGCACCCATATGAACTAATTTGAGGTAGTCTTGGTCTAATTCCTCATTTTCTCCATCTTGGAGAATTCATCTTGGGATAGCAACTTGGGTATGGAGAACATAATCGAGGTTTCTTCCTATAGGTATTTCCATTGTTGAATGTAGGAACTGAGGTTTGCCACTTGTGCATTGAGTTCCTCATTGGAGGATTGTTCTATGTTCATTTGATCAACTATTGTGGCTATCGATCCCTGGAATTCATCTATTTTACATTCCCTCATAGTAGTGCCTAGGTCAATGGTGGAGATATTGTAACTAATCCCCTCTCCTTTGTTCGTTATCGGGGTGGTGATCTACATGGTCCTCAATATGGATGCATCAACTATTATTTGGGAATGAACCTTTGGCTTCTTCTCTTTTCTTTGCTTCACTTGTTCTCATGCCAAGATAGCCTCAAGTTTGGTCTTTGGATCCCCGAGAAGAGGGGCTATCTTTTGTAGCTGCTTCTCCAACCAATTAGTCATTTGAGACTCCTCCTTTTGTGATTCATGATCACCTTCCACTCTTTTTTCAAGTTGGGGCTACTTTTCCTCATGACTAGGGACTTTGAGCTCCATTCTTTCTTCTTCCTCATCTGAGCCCTAGATCAGTATAGCCATTTCCTCATTTATCTCAACAGTGGCTATATTTCCTTTGGTGACACCCTGTCTTTGTGGTTCCTCTTCTACTTCTTGCTCAAGCTTCTCGTGGTGTTTTGGCTTGTGACTCTTTCTAAGCTAAACATCTTCTTTAGGTTTGTCTTTTTCCTCTTCTTCTATTTCAATCCCCTCTTCCTTTTCTTTCTCGAGAGGTATTTCCTCTTCCTGAATAGGGCCTTTATGTTGCCCCACCAATGAAGGCTTTTCTGTCACCTCCATTGTGGCACCAGTGTCATCTCTTTCTTCAGAGGACTACTTCTCAGGTTCAATTTACTCTGCAACATCCTTGACCTACTTGGAGAACTCCTCTTCAAACTCTTGATTATGTACCTTTCATTGAGTGCCTTTATATCCTCCTTTGATGACTATGACTCATTTTCCTCTTCGTAGGACACCTCATCTATTGTTACATTTATTCTACCTTTAGGTTGCTTGTAATATTCATCCTTAAAGGGATCTTCTAACTCTTTAGCTATCTCTCTTGTAGCTTCCCTCCAGCGTCTCTCGATTTCTTTTGATATTTTCATTTTAGCCTCTATTTTTGGTGGCTCTATTAGAGGAAGGATAGGGAGACCAGCTAAACCTCGAACCATCACAGCTTGTATTGTAGGATTGATTAATACCCCAAAGAGTTCCATGGGTATATTTTGCATGTCTCGTAAAGGCCTCTGGTAAAATGAGAGAGGGAATGGTTGTTGTAGAATCTAGGGGAATTGTAACAAAAGGAGACAGTGAGGAGGATGATAATGAAGAGGTTGTAGAAGACGAGGAATATTGCACCATGATGGAAGCTATTGGTGAGGTGGAAGCCAGGTGGAAATAGATATCGATGGAAAATAGGGATGAGACTTGCAATGCCTAAGATGTGGGAGGCAGAGTAGTAGCAATGGTGGCAGCACTGGGAGGAGCAGAGGTGGTAGGTGGTGATTTTTGGAATTTGGCCTCATCTTTTCCTTCATGTTGAGGGTCTTCTTGAATTGTGGGCATCTCAGTAAACCCTCTTGACTTCTTTTCCCTTTTGGAGGATTCCCCTTACGTAGGTTTTCTTGACTAGACTTTAGGCTTGGGTAGCCACTCTAATGCTTCTTTCCTCTTTCTTGATTGTGTTGTTGGAGGAGATATCCGGGTTTCATCAATTAGAGAAGCAGTTGCCCCACTCTCAGTCTCACTATATTAGCGTAGTCCCTTATAGTTTGAGTTGAGTGATTTGGGCATCAATCCACTACCTTGTTCTATTCTCCACTAGCTTAGTCATGATATCTAAGTCATTGACCTCTTCCTCATCCTAGTCTATTAGTGGTAGTGGAAAGTTATCCACAACATCGTACCTTGGGTCCAAAATGGTATCTTCATCCTCCACAATTTGGTCGGGCACTAGGAAGAGATTGATTGAGTTTACAAATTGAGTGGTCATATGCATGTAATGCTCCATGCGCACTTCCTTATGATCTTGACAGTTTTCCCAAGAGTCTTCAATATGGGGAAACTAGGTGTATTATTTTCTGACAAACTTCTTTAGTCTATTGTAGGGCTTCATTCTAGGTCTGGCTATGTGGAGATCCAGATTATACTCCACTATTTCCTTCTCTGAAGATTTTGTTCATTGGGATGCGAGAATAGCATACATGCCCTGACTGAAGGTGAGAGGGTAGGGAATTCCCACCCTATGCTTATTTCTCAATAAATTATGAGAATTTTGTAACTATTGGGAGATCTCCAATATGATCATCTGGTCATTTAGGTACCATAGTAGCTTGTAAGGCCTATCAGAGAAATCGTCTATTTTGATATAAGTAAAATTTGAGAACTGTATGAAGAGGTACCCGTATCTATGAATGAATGCATGAGCACTATGCAAAAATCTCCTTTCAAAGTCTCCTCCAAGAAGCCTAATTATATTCCCAATAAAGACATCATTCACTCTATGACAATCCTTCTTGAAGTTATGGTATTACAATTTTGGATTTTATCATACAATTTTAGCTCCCTTCCTAGAGTTTGACTCTGAGCAACAAATAATCCTTTATAGGGGAATGACACCACCAAGAGGTACACCCTATAAGAGGTCATATAAAACTACAATATCTTCTTTACTACCATGAGCATATTATGCAAATTGTCATTGAACTTTTTCGCCCAGTGGAACTTCGCTTTCTGTCTGATGATCTCCTCAATAAATTAGAACATCCATTCTCGGAAATAGGCAGTAGTAGAAATGTCCATCACCCTGCTCAAGAGAGTCACCAAGTCATGATAATCCTCATAGAAATCACTATGGAACAACACCTGGGGCACTTATAGTGGCACTACCCCTCTTCTCTTTCAACCAATGTTGGTTGATCAACTTTTTGCAACCTTGGGGGTTTTCCTTCCACATGCTTTTTGCATACCCCTTCTTAGTTTTTTCCATAGGGTCAAATGTGGGGATGTCGAATGTTTCACTTATGGAATTGGGTGAAAAGTCTGCTAGTACTCTTCCTTCATGATCAATACATTTTGGGGTACCCCCATGGTAGGCTTCTCTACATGTCATTAATAGTTCTGGGGCTACTAGAGTGGATGGGAAGCCAGTTGCTTTGGCAAGACCACTTCTTTTGATCTTCATGGCATTGTTAGTGGTTGGGTTGACTATGAACCATTGTCTAAACTCATCTATATCTATATCTCCAAGGTTGATGTCTAAAATCATGTTGTAGTCTGAAGTGATCCTAGAGGTGATATCCACCCCATGGAATTGATATTTCATTTGATCTTTGTATTATTTTCCTCTTAGTGCCTTGGTGAGCTTCTTTCCTTTCTCTTTCTTTGAGGACATTCCTAATGGTCCTATAGCTGATTCCATACATCTTATAGACACAGATGTAGTAAGCATATTCATGTGTAAAGTGAGGGGAGCGTTAGTGAAATCCTGCAAAAACAAGGGTCAAATCAAACATACCATCATTAAAGATAATAAAATCCATTAAAATTTCATCATTTAATGCTTGTTTGGGCTAATTATGAGGATGTGGACTCAGGGGTGCGGGTTTCCCTAGGTTGGAAACTATCATGAGTGACTTAGAGTGAAATGGCTATAGGGTTGCGGCAGCTCACAGGAAGCCACCCACACTCAAATTTCTACCTTCAGATTTTAGAGGTCGGTCAAGGCATTAAGGCAGTTATGCACATTTTTCATTCATCTACGAGATCCTTTGAGGTGCTAGTTTGATCATGCTGGTAATGCAGACTTGAAGAGTGGAGATGCAAGTGGCATTAAGGTTGTTTGCAACTCTATCATTTAGAAATGACATTCTGGAAGAGGAATCCCACAAAGGGAATCCCACATTGCAAGATCCACAAGAGGATTAGGCAGCTCAAGTCCACTCTTCAATGTTCAATCATTTAGGGAATTGTGGGTAGGGAGCTATGGAATGCTACCAAGAGATGGCCATTTACAACCAGTGAAGACAAGATGGTGCCCTACAATGGGTGACCCGCATTGGCAGGTCTGTAGAGGGCCTCGACATTAGTCATTTCATTCATGAAGGACTGGATGACAGGAGAGATCTTGGGTTATGCTATGTAGAAAGATGAAGGGGTATGGCTATTTTGCAACATTGGCCACATAATGGCAGGCTGCAGGTGGTGGCCCGCAAAGGACTACCCACAATGCATCTTCAATTAAACATTTTTTGATGAAAGCTCAGAGGGAAAAGTCACCATCAGGGTTTTCAAGGTGGACGAGAGAAATTCATCAGTCATTTCATAAACAACGAAGAGAGTGGGGTGGCCCATAGATGGACCCCCACAATGTCTGGCCCCAAAAGGAATCAAGGCTCAGGATTTTTTTGGGAAATTTTAGAGGGCAACGAGGACCGAAGGTTCCATGATGCAGAAAGGAGTGTCAATTTGGCCATGAACGAAGAGCAAGTGAATAGCGGCAATAAGGCATCAAAATTTTGTTAGAAATGACTCACAAAGGATAATTTTGCTTCGGCAAGCTAAACGAACATGACCCTTATGGGCCCCGCATGGTGGAATGATGAGGTCGAATGGCCATTTAGAAACAGCAGATAACAAAGTGTCACCCACATGCAGAAATCCATGAAAGCAAAACCATAGGGACCCTTAGGTTCTCCATTTTCACTTGGTTCATGATGATGATGAAAGAGTGATAGTCGCCTGCATGCATGGGCCCGCAAGGGGTAAAGGCCTCAAATTTTACACTTAAAGTTTAGAGTTTAGAGAATTTCAAAGGGAAGTTTGTTGGACGCAAGGGAACAAATGACTTGGTGAAGAATGAAGAAAGTGATTGAAGTTCTACAAAGTTCAAATGGGTCAAATTTGATGGGTTTTCTAGGTTTTACCAAGATGGGTAGGTGCAAATTTTGGTACTTCAGTGTCTGCCTAAAGAAACTCTAAGGTTTTCTTCCCAATATTTTACAATTTTACAAAATCCATTAGAAAGGATGCAACTTAGGGTGGTGATGGAAAAATCACCTGATGACCCCACAAAACTTGATGAAGAATCCCATGAAAACTCGTTTGAAAATGGCCAAAGAGTTGTACAGGTGCAGAGGTGGCAAAGGATGGTTGGAGCTCTAAAAAATTATATAACCGAA
This sequence comes from Sequoia sempervirens, assembly GCA_007258455.2. Taxonomy (NCBI): domain Eukaryota; kingdom Viridiplantae; phylum Streptophyta; class Pinopsida; order Cupressales; family Cupressaceae; genus Sequoia; species Sequoia sempervirens. The sequence continues at coordinate 288,272,529 of VDFB02058242.1, read as the reverse complement.
GGAATGAAAATGATAGGTCAACTTGGGTATTTTTAGGAAATTTTTCATTAATGACCTACATTAATTACTCATACAGTGGCCTATGAGGTAGATGGGTGTGGTTTTTGTATATGTTGGTGGTGGGAAGGTCCAAGTCTATGATGCGGAAGGAAGCCAGGTGATTTCCATTTGGCAGCTCTGTGGAGGGGACAACGATGGAGGATGCAGGACCTACCATGCAGGTGGATGCCCGGGGTCAGCCGCTGTTGAAACGGTGAAAGCAAGATTGAATCCTACATGGGGAAACCTGCAAGGATGGACCCGCAAGTGAAGAAAGATGCCAATTTTGAAAGTAAAGGGAAAACTACCAGTGGAGACCTACGAAAGCAAAAGACTTAGGAATTTCCTAGAAGGTGAACTTGGTCAACTCAAGATGATGATTTTAGGACTCCTTAACCATTTGGAACTCAAAATAGGGGGAACAGAAAATGAGGCAAAGGGAAAATTGATCCATTAGGGAAGAAGAGAGAGGGTCCCCATTTTGAATAGGGCATATGTGCTACAGGAACAACACTATCAAGTGTTCAGGCATACAATTCTTGTATGAGATAATTCAAGAACAAATTTATCAAGAATTTGGAGCCATTTCAAGATTCAAGCATCATATCAAAGAGTTTTCTTGCATTATGTTTATTGTTGTGCTAACATTTGTGGTGTAGGGTTTTGATTCAAGCAAGCAATTCAAGTCCTATCTTTGAAGCATGCAAGATCCATATCCATTGCAACCATTGTACACAAGTTTGGATATTTTATAGGGGTTTGGTGAGTTATATAATTGCATGTTGTTCATTCACCATTTCCACCATTATTTCTATTTCATTTCAAGGTTTAATTACCAACATTGGTTTTGACCAAAGAAAACCCCCATTTACAAACAAACAACAAGCTTTTCCCATCTTGCATATTTGTGATAGTAGATCTTAGTTGATGTCTTGAAGATCACTTGGAGTGTAAAGTTGAAAAAGCTGAAAATCCTCATTACAAAGTCATCTTCATGAAAACTCACCTACAGGCTAAATCTGAAAGTTTTAGAATCTAAGGTCTGATAGGAATCAAGTGCAAACCTTGGAGCGCAAGATTCTATTTAGAGTTTGTAGAAATTTAGAATGAGACAAATATTCCATCTTTAGCATCTTAGTCCTCTCGAGCACATTTTCCATAGAATCCTTCAGATCTAGTTCTAAACCATTGATTTTTGGCTCCTATGGACAACTCTTGCACTTCTAGGTTTTTTCACCTAAAAGGAGAGAGATAGGAGAAAAAATGCTAATGGTTCATTCAAATAATGTTATGTGTGATGTTATCTAACCTAAATGAAGTTAACTAAATGAAATTGAATGATTTAAATGAATGAAAATGAATGCAAAACTAAGATTTACACTATGTTTGAAAACACACTATGATATGCAAGCAATTAAGTGAATGAAGAAATTATGGAGAACAAAAAGGAACAAGATGAATCTGAGTGAACCTATATGAAGTGTGATTAATTTGGAGTGTTTTGGATGCTAGTTGAAATTACTAATTATTCGCAGTGCAAATCATTTGCATAGGGTGGTGAAATAGTCCTCCTCCCGGTGAAAAATTGTCAGAAGTAAGTTTTTATTTCTCAGGATCCAAAATTTGACAAAATTTAGATTTTTAGTCCTAATTTGGGATTCATTCACCATAGGTGGAAAATCGGTCCTCTCCCAAATTTCTAAAAATGAAGGAGACAACTCTACAACACCAGATTTGGAAATCACTACTTGTTAGGTTGCCAAAGTCAATTTTGTAGAAAATAGACAGAAAACCTTCTCCAAGCTTGAAATAGACTTAAGTTGACTTGAAGCAGCACCTAGTTGAGTTGTAAACCAATCATCAACACCAAAAATATTGTCAAAGAAGCATACCTAGGTCTGCAAACAAACATGCAATAGGGGGAAAGTGGTTTAAGGTTAGTGAATAGGGGTTTACCTTGGTCAAAACCCATTTTGGTAGTCAAACCTTTAATAAAATAATGAAATGCAAAGGAATGATAAACTAACAACATTCAATTGCTATCAACTTACCAAAACCTTTATGATGCAAGTCTGAAGTAATGTGCTACTTCAAAGTGCTTGAAGAGTGCTTGAAAGGATGTTGTAAAATGCTTGAATGCTTAAAATATGAGATGAAATGCTTGAATGAGTGCAGAGATTGTAGGAGATGTAAAATGAGGTGAAAATCACATATTTATACACACTTGTGCCTTAGTTACCCATTCATACCTCATCACAAACCGACATCAAGTGATTTTGAATAAAATACCAAAAGGAAATTTAAAATATTTTGAATTTGGGGCCAAGGGGGACTCATTTGCCACCCATGGCGAATGGGTCCCACCTAGGACCTAAAAAAAAGTGTCAGGAAATATGTTGTATTTAATGTTGTTTGTTGGGATAATACTAAAAAAAAACTTAATTAAGTCATATGAGGGCATAAAGGGATCAAATAAAGCATGAGAAAGGGATAAATAGTGAAATTGTGCCTAGAAAAGCATGAAAGCTTGTTACAAGACTTTACAACACTTTAAAATAGGACTTATTGATGAATAAAAAGGTGATTTTTAGGTGAATTGTAATTAATAGAGTCTAGAAGAATGTAGAAATGTGTTACAACACTTCAGAACACCTTCACAAGATGTCATTCTTTGAGTTTTAGTATCTAAATAAGCATGTTCAAGCCATGCTGCAACATAAAATCAAAGCAACATAGTTCCAACACCATGAAATAAGACCTAAAAGGCCATGAAAATGACAAGGGTCCATTTTTGTATGACACATTTAGCCCCCACTTTAGTGAGAGGATGAGCTTGCTTCAAACTCACATTAAGTAGCCATGAACATCGAGGGGAGGGTTCAAGTGTACTTACACTAGCAAGATGGAATGACAATGATCAAGAGGGATGATCAATCCCCTAGGATGAAAAGCCCACGACAAGCTAAGCATAAGAACAAATGAACACACAAGTGTTGAAATGAATTGGATGAAGCTTTGATCGTCAATCTAACTAGTTGTGGATTAGATCTAGGCTAACTATTTTAAAAAGAGAATGTATACTCACTCTGGGGTGACATAACACATGATGGTCCATCAGGTGAGAATTCCCAAATGTAATCACTCTAGGGCTACAAAACTAGTTGTCTATAGGGTGAGAAATCCCAAAAAGGTAAGATACATACGATAGTTGGTATGTACTCACAAAAAAAAAGTGGTTATGGGGAAAATTCATGCCACTAGGTTGGCTTCCCACTCAACCCTATTAAAGTTATACTTGTTGATAACTTTAACAAGGTGCCACAAAGGAAAATGCTATGAACAAAAAGAACAAAGGTACCACAGTCATGCAAGGTGGAAAAAATGTAAAAATGCAAAAATGTAAAAGATTTAAAAGAAGTTCAAAGGAGTCTTGTTCAGTTCATGCAAGGTCACTCACTTAGGGAACATTGTGTCTAATGTCTCCAAGAGAGGACCAATCAAAGAATAATATATTTTCAACTTTGGGGATGTAGTGTGTCCCATTCGGCCACCAAGAGGAATGTAATATGCTAAGATAGATCACAATTATAAAGGACATTACACCCAATGTCATCCACAAAGTGACGAACACATCATATAAATGAAAATGTTGCACTAGGAACCAAGAATGCAAATGAATTATGGTAATGTATGCTCCCGACTTTAAAGGAATTGATACACATCATTTTATGAGCAATTACTTTAAGGTAGAGAAGAAAAGAGAATGCAAAAAGAAAACAAGACATGAGAGCCAACTTGGAAAACCCTATCCCAAGGTATATGTTTTGAAGTTAAGTTGTGTCATGTCAAGGAAAAATGAAAAACAAAGAAATGGAGTTGTCCCCAGAAAAGAAAGCACACCAAAAACATAAGGGATCTATGGATTTGGGGTCAATATGTTTGTTGTTGCAATGTTTTTATGAAAGATCTTAGAACTATCATCATTCCCCAAAGCACATAGAACTAGAAGAATGGCAAAAAGAGAGTGAAAAAAAAACAGAAAGAAATATTTTTTTTGGGTCAACATGGATGAGACATTGCACTCTCGATGCCTTGCATCATCCCCAAAAGGAAAACACAAGTGAAATAAAAGAAACGAAAAAGAAAAAAGAAAATGAAAAGTATTTTGGATCAGCATGAAGGAGACATCTCATTCTCAATGCCTTGCATCATCCCCAAAAGGAAAACACAAAATAAACAAAAAAGAAAAGGAGAAAAAGACAAGGAACTTTTGGGTCAAAATGGGAGAGACATAGGGTGTCTCTACACCTTGCATTAATCCCCAAAAGGAGAATACAAAAACAAAAAAGAAAAAGACAAAGACCTTTTGGGTCAACATGGAAGAGACATAGGGCGTCTCTACGCTTTGCGTCATTCCCAAAAGGAGAATAGAAAACAAAAATAAAAAAAAACACAATGTACAACATATAGAAGAAGAAAGATATGAGTAGAAGAAGTGTACAAAGAGAGGGAATATCAAACGCACGATACGGGGGAACACAATACACACATTAAAAGGAAAATAAAAAGTGAAAAGAAAAAAGGATACTTAGGTGAATGCAAGTCAACCATCTAATAGGTCATCCACCTCCCAATCATGTTTAGTCTAATGCAAAGGCGGTTGAATGTCCAAAGGAAGAATTGCAAGTGCTGAACCAAGAGTCATATCGATTTCTTCAATTGGTGGAGAGGATGCATCATTTAATCTCATTGTATATGAAAATAAAGAATTTAAATCATTATGCACTTCTTCATCTATTTTTTCTATTTTCGCATCATCATCATCATCATCATCAAGATTAATGACAATAGGAGGACGATGGGTGATTTCTAAGGATGGATGGATCAAAAGTGGACGTTGTTGGATTGGTTCAATTTTTTGTGAAGGTTGCACTGGAATTTCATGTGGCAGGTCAGGAGAAGGAAGATGGTCATCTATTACTTCAGTCAAAGGTAAAGGTTGATTTTTTTATCTTCTTCTATGCAAGATTGATGAGTAAGGAGACGATGATGATGCCTTTGTTCCCTAGCACCACGGTTTTGTTTAATTCTATTTTGGGGTTGTTGAGGTGTAAAAGAAGATTGAGTTATCATAGCTTCATCTACTTCCAAAGAGGGAAGAACAAAATAAATTGAAGAGGATGGATCAACCACTTTCTCTTTGGCTTTAAACAATTGTTTAAGGAGAGGAGGCATGATAGGAGTGGTTTCATTTTCCCTTGGTCATTTAAACGATGGTGAGAAAGTATAAAGGGATGGTTGTTCAAGAGGTTGTATGGTTTTCTCAATATCAGACTTGGGTTGAAGCATGGATTCGTCTATGATAGGAGGTGTGGAAGTGGACAAGGATGAGTTACGAAGAGACAATTTGGCTATCTTTTTGGTTTTAAACTTTTCATAAGAAATGAAAAAGAAGTCCTTTCAAGGTGTGATAGGTTCCATAGATGTAGGCCAAAAGGCTTCTAATGAAAAGTTACCTTTGGAAGATAAAGGATTAAATCCACTATGGTGTATGGTGACTATCTCATTGTCATGTCGAAAATTCAAACACTTGTGAACAACTGATGAGACTGCTTTCATTGAGCAAAGCCAAGGGTGGCCTAGCCACAAATGAAATTGGCCAGATTGTGGAATAATTGAAAATGTTACCTTCAAAGTTTTAGGTCTGATTTGTAAGGGTAGCATGATTGATCTAATCATAGGGCATGCAAAAATAGTATGTGCCTTAATACATGTAGTTGGTTTATTATATTCATCTTGATATAGCTCATATAATACTAGAAACTCCTCTATGATCACATTCTTGCCACAAGTAGGATCTATTAATATCCCATTAGTGGGATTATTATAGATTTTGTTGGCTATGTAAATAGGACCATCAAGAGGTTTTTGTAGTATGTCTTTAGAGGAAAAGGTGATATCAAGAGACTTAGTGGTTTGGCCCTTATGAGGGATAACCTTTATCGTAGCTACTAGCTCATCCATAAGACTTTTTGTAGTAACAGGGGGAGGTGTATCATGGTGTTCATTGTTGGTATCAACAGTCATTACATCAATGGTTGAAGGTTCACTAGCCTTGACAAATGAGGTAGTATGTTTAGGCATGGGATTAGAGAAAATTTGCAAATTCTAGTTAGGGGGTGCAAAGGACTTATTGCCTTGATCATTAACACCCATAATGGACAGATGGCCTAAATCAATGAGGTCTTGAACTAAATGTTTGAGATGCTTGCAATGTTTAGTTTCATGTCCATTCTGGTGATGAAAATGAAAATAAGCATTAGGTTTGAAGGTGGGTGGTAAAGGTTGGTTTGGATCAAGCGATCGGACGGGTGGAAAATTTAGTAGGCATTGTTGAATTAATTGGTTAATGATATTATGAAGGGTATTGGGTAGGGGAGTAAACTATCTCTTCAGGTCCCCATAGGTATAAGGTACCACTAATTTAACAACTTCCACTTGATTTGGAATGGGTTGAGTTAGCTATGGTTGAGGTTGAGGAGGTAGATTAAACTACAAAAATCCTCTATTTGGTTTGCAAAAGTTATGTTGGTTATTTTGGTGTTGATTGTTGTGTTTAGGTTTTCCTGCTCGGTTAGAAGTGGATTTTGAATCACGAATTGAAAATGAAGTATGCTATTCACACAATGTTGTGCATAGATGCATAAACGAAGGGAATTTCATTATTTTTAATTTATCTTGATGGTGTGTGTGGAATTTTTTGATAAACATTTTTTGCAGATGTGTATTAGGAATCTTGACATCAATTTGAGCATACACATATTGGTATCATGAGATAAAATCCGTTACTTTTTCATCTGTGTTTTTTCTATAGTGCATAAGGTCAACCATTTTCTTTTTAGGTGTCATGTGAACTAGAAAGTGACTTATGAAAGAATCCACCAATTCATTGAATGAATGGATGGACTGATTAGGCAAGTTGGAAAATCATTCTAAGGTAGTATCTTTCAAGGTCCTTGGAAACATTTTGGCTAAAAATTTATCATCAAGGAAACAGTCACTACACAAAGTTGTATAGGCATTAACATGGTTGATAGGGTATCCTCTTCCTCCATATTTTGCAAACTAAGGAATTTCTATCCCTTGTGGCATCGGGATACGTAAGATTTGTGAGAATAATGAGCTACTACAAACATGATATGTAAGTGGAGCAGATTGACCTTGGCTAATGGTGGAAAATTGATGTTGCATAGATGAAACGATGGTAAGGAGTTGTGTAAGAAAGGGATTGCGGTATGTGGGTTGAGGTGGAAGTGAAAATGGTGGAGTTTGGGTGATATGAGGTGAAGTGAAAGGAATACTATAAGGTGTGAAGGTGGTGGAAGGGACCTGCAATGCTACAAGAGAAGTGGGAATGCTAGTGGAAATCGGGAAAGAAGTAGCTTGAGGCATAGTTGTATGGACTTGTGGATTGGTATAATTTTGTATGGAATCTATGGTTGAAGGGGGAGGAACTTGAGGTACTCCTTTGCTTACATGAATGGTTGTGTATTGAGTGTTAGAAGTGGCAAGTTTATTGTAAATATTGGAAATATTCTTCATCACTTGCAAGCCATCATCACTTTCAATCAAACAATGAAGATTATCAATGGCAAGTATGGTAGTTTGGGAAAAAATTTCAAGTGACAAGTCTTGTTGTAAATGTGCAAATTCTTCATGAATACTAATGACCTTGTCTTGAGGAAGAGAGTTGTTTTGGTTTTCAACATTCATTGGATGAAAAGGTGAAGGTATAGAAGTGGTATTGTCAAGGCCTAATGCACCATTGTCCATACTAGGAGTAGGAGCTCTTGAGATCCCAAGGTCCACAACAAAAAGTGATATCATGGGAAGCCATGAGTCTAGAACTTCTTCTCACCAAAGTATTATCAATGGGGTACCAAACACTCGCGCAAGTAACACAAAGGAGGGGTGAATGAAAATGCAAACTAATCTAAGATTTTGAAATAAAAATAATATAAATATTGCTAACTGTAATTGAGATCTAACTATAGAAAATAGAAATGTAGACAAATGCTCGAAAAGTGCTAAAAATGTTTAACAAGTTCAAAGGGACTGATTTTCCCTGGGTGGCGAATGAGTCCCAATATGCAATTTTTTTATATTTTTCAAAAAATTTAAGATGTTTTTAATGTGCTATAAATGCAAAAAATGATGCAAAATGCATATGTTTACTTTTTTCAAGGGGATGCAATGGAAAAATGAAATCTAAATGAAGATTTCACTAATGCAAGATAAAATTTCCTAAAGTGAAAAAACAAAACAATGTACTTATTGAATGTTAATGAAAATGAAAACTAGGATAAAATATGCAAATTAAATCAGAAATGAAAAGTGTTCAAAATTCAGGTTCACCAAAATGAACCGTTGATTTTTTGCTCCTATGTACAACTCTTGCACTTCTAGTGTTTTTCACCTAAAAGGAGAGAGATAGGAGCAAAAATGCTAATGGTTCATTTAAATAATGTTATGTGTGATGTTTTCTAAACTAAACAAAGCTAACTAGATTCAATTGACTTATTTAAATGAATGAAAAGGAATGCAAAACTAAGATTTACACTATGCTTGAAAACACACTGTGATATGCAAACAATGAAGTAAATGAAGAAATTATGCAGAAGAGAAAGGAACAGGATGAATCTAAGTGCACCTAGATGAAGTGTGATGAATATAGAGTGTTCTGGATGATGGTTGAAATTATTGATTCTTCATAGTGGGACTCATTCGCCCAGGGTGGCGAATTAGTCCTCCTTCTGGTGAAAAATTGTTGGAAGCAAGTTTTTGTCTATCAAGATCTAGACTCTGACAAAATTCAGATTTTCAGTCTTAAGGTGGGACTCATTCACCATAGGTGGTGAATCAGTCCTCTCCCAAATTTTTGAAAAATTAGGAGACAACTCTGTAACACCAAATTTGGAAATCATTGCTTGTTGGGTTGTCGAAGTTAATTCTGTAGAAAATGGACATAAAACCTTCTCAAAGCATGAAATAGACTTAAGTTGACTTTAAGCACCTAGTTTACTTGTAAACCAATATTCAACACCAAAAATCTTTTCAAATCTGCATACCTAGGTCTACAAAAAAACATGTAATAGGGGGAAAATGGTTTAAGGTTAGTGAAAAGGGGTTTTCCTTGGTCAAACCCCGTTTTGGTAATCAAACCTTTAATAAAATAATGAAATGCAAAGGAATGATAAACTAACAACATGCAATTGCTATCAATTTACCAAACCCTTGATGATGCAAGTCTGATGTATTGTCAATGGCTGCTTCAAAGTGCTTGAATAGTGCTTGAAAGGATGTTGTAAAATGCTTGAATGCTTGAAATATTAAATGAAATGCTTGAATGAGAGGAGATTGTAGGAGATATAAAATGAGGTGAAAATCACATATTTATACACACTTGTGCCTTATTTACCCATTCATACTTCATCACTGGCTGACATCAAGTGATTTTGACTAAAATCCTGAAAGGAAATTTAAAATATTTTGAATTTGGGGCCAAAAGGGGGCTCATTTTCCACCCATGGCAAATGGGTCCCACCTAGGACCTAAAAATAAGTGTCGAGAAATATGTTGTATTTAATGTTGTTTGTAAGGATAATATTGAAAAATACAATTAATTAAGTCATATGAGGGCATAAAGGGAGCAAACAAAGCATGAGAAAGGGATAAATAGTGAAATTGTGCTTAGAAAAGCATGAAAGATTGTTACAATACTTTACAACACTTCAAAAGAGGACTTGTTGATGAATAAAAAGGTGATTTTTAGATGAATTGTAATTAATAGAGTCTAGAAGAATGTAGAAATGTCTCACAACACTTCACAACACCTTCACAAGATACCGTTCTTTGAGTTTTAGTACCTAAGTAAGCATGTTCAAGCCATGTTGCAACATAACATAGTTCCAACACCATGAAACAAGACCTAAAATTCCATGAAAATTAGAAGGGGGCATTTTTCTACAACACAAGTTCTGATATCCAAAGACTGTGTATTTGCCCTGAAAAAAATAGCAACAAGACTAATACACCATCCTGGGCATCTGAGTCATGCACAAATTTTTTTGGTAGCTTCTTTACATTTCCAGAATCCTCACAACATCTCAAGACTTCACAGATACACATGTACTATCTTGTTGTTGCATAATTTCATTATTTGCATCTCTCATTTAGCTTACATTTCTAGTTCTATGTCATTTTTCATATCACATTGTGTTTTGCAACATTCTCTTTTCCAAGCATTTGCTTGGTGGTGAAACCCTTAGAATTCAATGAACCCCATCCTAGGTCCTTCGCAATTGTGAATTTACTCACCTTTTGAGGTTGTTAGTCAATCCAATTATGACTCCTAGGACATTACCAAATGATTGGTGGAAGAAGAGTGATATCTTTATGTATCCATTTTTCTGCTCATCATTTAAATAAGATGATTTGATTGTTGTTAGTTACTTTCCAAATAACCCTTCTTGTATAAAAACAATAATCCTCTTTGCACTTTGAGATCCACCCAGAAACACTTGGAAATATTTTTTGGCAAATATTAAATTTTGGGAAGGTGGAATTTTCTATGTTATTGTTGTAACTACCCTAGTTCCAATATATATAAATTGTGGAAGTGACAAGGCAGATGAACTATTTTTCAATATGCCAACCATTCCACAACATGCCCACATGTCATTGCTAAGAATAGCAGAAAACATCAGGGAGAAGCTCAATGTTTAAAATTCCCATTTTTTTAGTCAATTTTTTTCAAATTTCATGCTAATGAGCGAAAAAACTAGGAAATCAACCAAACATTTAGTTTCTCCTCATATTCTCTAAAGTTAAAAAATTAAAAACCTTGTGGTATGTGTGTACGACTATCGAGGAATAGAAATACCTCATGATGAAAATATTTGAGAGCAAGAAATAACATGCAGAGAATGGCAAACTTGTTCATTTGTGTCACTCTTGGCTAGAGAAATTGATATGCTAGCAGTTTAGTATGATATCTTATATGATAACTGGGGATTCCTTTTCTCTCTACCTCATTTTATTTATTTATTCTCATGTCTCATTATATGAATATTTTAATATAGTTAATCTAATAAAGCATTAGAATTAGTTTTCATATAGTTAGTATAACTAGCAGTTAATATAATTTTATTTAATATATATTTATTTTTTGATTTCAATGATATATAGTGTAAGAGAGGGGAACCAACCATGTCAAGGCTCCAAGTCATGGAGAGTTGAGAGTTGAAGGATACCCTAACTTGAATCTAAAGGGATGTTTTGGGGTGAGGACCGATAATGAAGAGCACTATGAAGTACTTTTGTCACTCTACAAACCCGAAAGTTTACTTGGGGCTAGACAAGCTGATTTCTAGAGTCACACTAAAATCTCTCTAGTGTGTTGGCATCTGTATGGCTAGTAAACATAATGTACAGCAAAAAAAGACAAAAAATTATTTAATAGTTTAGTTAAAGGATTTTAATGATGACGACACAATGATAAACTACATAAAGTAAATGTGAAAATAATGAAATAAGTAGATAAAGACTAAAGTGATGAAAACCAACTCACTAAAATGCCAATTCACTAGCAAGCTCCACACACACGTTCACCTGCACAAAAGAAAGAAGGGGAAAATTGTTGGGGCTGTATAGGGGTTTTCCTCAATCAAACCCTTGCTTTGGTGTTTCCACCTCCACAAACAACTAGAAAGCAATAAAGTAGAAAAATATGATAAACAAGATAGAGAGAAGTACAATGAACACTACAAAGAGAAAAGCTAATCGATAAAATCACAAATGAGAGTAATGAATTATTACTACCTCCACCCAATGGATCTCAAGGCCAATGAAGAGAGAATTCAAGCAATGAAATTGGAAAAGTCACCATCACCGCAATAATGGTGAAGGGAGGTCTCACAAGAATGCAAGCTCACAACTTTTTTGGTAGCCTCACACATACAATGCTCAAGATGAGTGGTGAAAATGGACTACTAGAATGCTGAAGAGATTGAGAATTTTCATGAGAGAGTGAATGTGAATGAAAGATAGTTGAAGTAAAAAATCTTGAGAATGTGAAGAGGTGAAGTGATATGTGAAATGAATGATTTTGAAGGCCAAAATGGAAGAGGAGTAATTTTTTGGGTTAGTTGATCACATAAAGACATTACAATTTGACCTCAATCAGGTGTGTAACATCCCTATGGATTCTAGACACAGGAATCTATTAGGGATGAAAGCACGTTGCGGAGATGTCTGCATGCCACGCTCATGTCCCTGATGAAAATTCTCCTACTGACACCCAAAAAACATGCCAATTGGATGTATTTTGGATGGGTGATGTGGAATTTCACCTTTGGATTTGTTTTTCTAAGGTGAGTGTATGTGAAAGAGGAATTTACATAAGGGGTGAAAATTCACTCCCATACATTTTTCCCCCACTTTATTGAGCGTGAATATTGATGAGCACTCAGTAAAGTAGATCAAAGAGATAGAGATGTATACTTTAACTATCAAGGAAGAAAAACGTGATCTGGTGAACTCAAAAATGTGGGGCAAGAAATGGACTCCACAAGTACTCTCTCTTGAGGAGGTCAGAACAAAAGGACTTTGTAGCTCCAAGGAACTACGAAGTTGCATAAAGTAAACCAAAGTTCCTCAGACCAATGATGGAAAAATCCTGCATGATGTAAATTCCTTACAGGACCGCAGACTTGCAAGAAGGAATCCTCCAAGTACTCTCTCATCAAGGAAACCAAGATGTAAGGGGGGAATCTATAGAGTCAGACTCAAAAGTGGCTTCATTGGCACACCTACAAAGAAACATGTTAATTTACAGATAAAAAAATTTAGAAAATAACAAGCAGCCATGTACGCAAAAAAAATAGATAGTCACATAGATAGTCAACAAGTTGAAAGGATTTCAAAGGGATCCCTTGGGAACAATTCAAAAGAAGATGAGTCCACTCAATGGATACACTATTTGAAAGTATAAGAATGCTTTTCACAAATTGATTCATTATCAATAAATCCTTTCGAAAGGTGTTCACTTCATCAAGGAATTCGAAAGGAAGAAAATGACCCCTCGCAAGGGGAAGGTTGAGGCTTCTCTTGTAGGGAAAGTTTCTCCCTCCTCAGAGGAAAGATCCTCAAGTTCTTTATTTGCAAACCCATGATGATAGAAACACCTTCCGCTAGGGGTCGAAGTTGAGAATGCAATTTTTTTAAAAGTTTGCAAAGATTTTTGAGAAAAGATTTGGTAGCAACAAATGCATTTTCTAAAAATCATAGTTGACATGGTAGCCTCTCTTAGGGTGGTGCATGTTGAATGCAGAGGCACACAACATCCTTAGTAGAGAAAATAAAAAATGCAAAAAGTGATTTTGTGGCCCACGATACATAACGAGATGTCAACATGGTGGTATTTTTGCACACACAAGGGACAACACATAGGCACCACAACATCACAACTCAGGAAAAGAAGAGAGAAAGATAAGAAAAATGCAAAAAGAAAAAATGATATCGTAGACAAAGGACACAAGCATGATCTAATATTTTGGGGTCAGAGTTGCTCAAATATATAAATATAGTAATAGTATATAAATGAATTGTCATCAAACCCCTACTATATCAGACCATATGAAGTATGCATGAGAAGACGAAGTAAAAATTAAAAAATTGGGTCAACATGGGAGGGAAGCCTAAGTGCCCCCAACACTTTTGCATTGTCCCCAATCTTCCAAAAAACCAAAACACATAACATAGGAAGAATGGTGCCACATATAGAGGAAGTTTATGACACATAATCACTCGTGTATCCAAGCATCTACAAGGGTGACAAGGGTCATCTAGGAACACATAATGTAAGCATGGGGGAACACATCACAAAAAGCACACACCTAATCTAAATGTAAAGAAGAGGCCTCCCACTAACACTCATCGACTAAGAGGTCATCCGTTTCCCAATCTAGATCATTAGAAGGGAAAGGAAAATGAGCTTGTAGTGGCAGAATCTTAATGGGAGGAGCTTTTGACCCTTCCATAACAAGGTACAAGGAAGAAGGCTCCACAAGGTCTTCTCTACTCAACTCTTGTGGAACTATGGTTAGCAATTTCCTAAAGATTTTTGAAAAGGCTAGGAGCTTGTCCATAAAGTTAAACATGCACTTTACGGGAGTGTCATGTGGTACCTTAATGGATGGGGAGGAAAACACCCAAGATTCACTACTAGGATCACTGAGTGACTTGGGAGAAGTGATAAACTCAGGGGAGGCCAAAACTTGCTATGTCACTAAGATGGTACAAGCTTGCAGAGGACCAACCTTTAAAGAAGGTGGGCTCCTCTTATGCCCTCCATTGCTAAAAGGGCCGACCTCTACATTCTACTTCATTAGAGGATGTGAAAACCCCATAGATGAGGCAAGAGGTGCAAAGGAGGAGGAGAAAACCACAATAGACACCACCGAGGTATTCAGTATGACGATGGGTTTAGGGAATGCAGGGATGTCAAACAGGTACATCAAAAGAGGTGGCTCAACTAAAGGGGTGATAAGCACCTACACCATTTTAGGGTCAGGTGCACTCACACTCATAGAGGGAGCCAGAAGTAGGAATAGATTCGATTGAATAGAAGTAGAGGGGAGTAGAAGCAGATGGGAGGAGAGAGGAGGACATAACTAGAGGCTTGAGATAGGGGGTCAAATCCTCTTCCTTTTGATGAGGGCGCAGCCCGAGACTTAGAAAATAACCCACAAACAAGAGAATAATTTTATTATTCATAAAATGGAGCTTCTTACATGCAGAAGATCTCAAATCCCCAAGTTCTACAACACATGCAAGTTACAAAAAGCTACAAAATCACCCTTTCGCAATATGCGAGCTTGTCCCCAAAAAGTTACCCAAAAATTAGAAGTCCACCCATAAATAGAGCTCCTCTTTAGTTTGGAGCCAAAAAAACATTCAAATTTGAGTTTAGGTAGTTTGGCACCGAAAAATTACAACTTGAAGTTCAAATTTCAAAAGAACATTTGCAATTGTATCTTCTAGAAAGTGCGCCAACTTCTCGGGGCCATACCTTTTGATCCGGGACTCCGATTTGCGAACCGTTTGAACCGTTGTAAAGGTCTCAAATTCAATAATGTGATCAAAATTTTCTATGCCAATTTTGGTAAGTTTTGGGGCCGTTCTGAGAACTCTAAGTGCCTCAAATCTAACTCAGAAGATTTTCAAGTGCAAATCTAGGAAACTAAAACTGCAATATCTTTCAACCCAGGAATAGAAAATAAAAATTGGGAATTGGGAATTTCATTATGATGAAAAGGGTATCCAAAAATGTAAAAACATCCAAAAACTAAGAAAATTGAAATTTAACTATTTTTGGGTGATGCAAGATTGCCCTTACACCACTGGATGCTCCTGTATCAAACACCCAGGGTAATTTGAAAAGTGACCCGTCACATCTCAGATGGCTAAGGAAAACCCAACTGGTCAACCACTGCCTTAGATAGCTAGGATGAATCTTCCATAGTCCTTCCTCTCCATTTCACCAGATATTCTTCATACTACCTATTTCTGGTACTCCTTCCTACATGACTATCTAAGATTGTTTCAATCTCCTCCCTTTCTGAAGTAGGTGCTGGAATGCCATATTTCCCTATGGTTGGTGCTTCCTCCATTCCACCTTCATGATAATCTGTCAAATTTGAAATGTTGAACATAGGGGAAATGTTGATTCCATCAGGCAACTCTACGTCGTATGCATTCCCTGAATCATGCTTCTTCAAAATCTTACAGGGACCGAATTTCTTCATCTTCAATTTGCTATAGGTTCCCACGAGAAACCTTTCTTTCCTCAAGTGGACCATTACTTCATCGCCAGTTTGAAACTCCTTATTCCTCCTTTTCTGATCTGCCTTAGCCTTATATTACATATTCATCTTATTAATGTGTTCTTGTACCTTCTCATGTATATTCTTGATGTGCTCTATAAAATCTTCGGACTCAACACTTATTTTCTTCTCTTGGTCCATATTCCTCAATTCTGGAGCTGTTCTGGGGCTACCTCCATACACAATCTAGAACAATGATCTACCAGTGCTTTTGTTGACAGAATTGTTGTAAGAAAATTTTGTCTAGGGTAAGATCAAGTCCCATCCCTTCACTTTATCTCCTACCAAACATCTCAGTAGGTTACCTAGACTCTTGTTAATAACCTTTGTCTACCCATCTTTTTGTGGATGGTGTGCAAAACTGAACTTCAACTCTGTCTTCAGCTTCTTCCACAAGGTCCTCCAAAAGTACCCCATAAATTTGGTGTCATGATCTAAAACAATACTCTTTGGCAGACCATGTAGCCTCACCACCTGTTTGAAGAACAAGTCAGCAATGTGGACTGCATCATGGGTCTTTTGACATGGAATGAAATGTGTCATCTTTGAAAACCTATCAACCACCACAAAGAATGAATCATTCCCTCATTGTGTCCTTAGCAAACCAAGAACAAAGTCCATACTTATATCCTCCCATGGCCTCTCTGGTACAGGTAAGGGCTGATATAAGCCTGTATTCTAGCTCACTCCTTAAGCCATCTGACATACCCTGCAACTTTGTACAAACTTCTTCACATCCTGTGACAACTAAGGCCAATAATAATTCTCACTAATAATGGCAATGGTCTTATCCTGACTAAAATGTCCTACCATTCCTCCACTATGCTTCTCCTTGATCAGGTTCTCCCTCATGGAACTCCTTAGGATACACAATTGACTTCCCTTAAATAACATGCCATCCTAGATTATGAAATCTAGCCACCTTGTCCTATCCATTGTAATAGGTTCCTTGCAAGCTTTCCAAGCCTCTGTGAAATCAGGATCTTCTGCGTACAGTGTCTTAATTTCATTGAACCCAACCACTTCAATCTGCATCTTTGTCATCAATGTATGCCTCCTACTTAAGGCATCTACAACCCTATTTGACTTCCCACTCCTATGTTTCAAAACAAAGGTATAACTCTGCAAAAACTCTACCCATTTCATATGCCTCTTATTTAATTTTCCCTGACTATTTAGGTACTGCAAGGCTTGATGAATAGTATATAGAACAAATTCCTTCGGCAACAAATAATGTCTCCATTTCTTTAATGCTTGAACTATTGCATAAAATTATTGATCATATACATAATACTTTCTCTTGGCATCATTTAACTTTTCACTTAAATAGGTAATGGGATTACCTTCTTGGCTCAACACTGCTCCAATGGCACAACCACTGGCATCACAATCCACCTAAAACACCTTGTTGAAATATGGGAGGGCTAGAACAGGTTTCTCTATTACCTTCTTCTTCAACAGTTCAAAACTCTTTGCCGCTCTAGTGATCTACTTGAATTCTTTTCTATCCCCTCTCATTGTTTCAGTCAGGGGTCCACAAATACTACTGAAGTTTCCAATGAACTTTCTATAAAAACTAGCCAAGCCATGGAAAGATCTCACCTCGGTAGTAGTTCTTGGGGTAGGCCATTCTAGAATAACCTTCACCTTCTCTAGGTCCATCTTGAGACCTTCTGCTATGACAACAAACCCCAAGTACACTAACTCCCTCTTCACAAAACTGCACTTCTTCAAATTAATCAATAGTTTCTCTTCTCTTAACTTCTCAAAGGCTCTCCGAATATGCATCGGATGTTCATCCAACATCTTACTGAAAATCAAAATATCATCTAAATACACAATAACAAAACTTCCCATAAATTCTTGTAGTACCTCATTCATGAGTCGCATGAATGTGCTCGGTGCATTGGTTAGCCCAAAAGGCATGACTAACTACTCGTACAGGCCCTCTTTGGTCTTGAAGGCAGTCTTCAATTCATCTCCCTCTTGAATCCAGATCCAGTGATATCCACTCTTCAGATCAATCTTTGTGAAGTACCGAGCTCCACTCAAACAGTCCATCAGGTCATCCATCCTTGGTAGGGGAAATCTGTACTTGATTGTTATCTTGTTTATGGCTCAAGAATCTGTACACATCCTCCACTCTCCATCCTTCTTTGGTGCTAGTACTGTAGGTAATACACATGGACTCAAACTCTCTCATATCAAACCCTTTCTCAACAACTCTTGAACTTGTCTGTTCAACTCCTCATTTTCTGCTGAAGTCATTCTATGAGCTGCCTTATTTGGAAAACTAGCTCCAGGAATCAAGTCAATCTGATGACTGATCTTCCTTATTGGTGGTAAACCCTCAGGTACATTATCAGAAACAATATCCTAAAATTCATCCAACATCCTAGAAACTTCTTCTGGAACCTTCTCACTAGCCTCCTTACTCACTATAGGAATCAATGCATAACACACATGCTCATGCTTCATACCTTCTAAATTTTTTCTTCCATCTACATAACAAATTCTAGCACTACTGCATACCTTTTCTTTGATCTCCTTTAGGGGTTTCAACTTGTGATGAACCCCACCCTTTTTCAAGGAATAAGTGTTTGCATGGCCATCATGTATAGCTCACCTATCGAACTACCATGGCCTCCCCAACAACATGTGACATGCATCCATGGGGATGATATCACAAAGTACCTCATCATGGTAGCTCCCGATCTTGAACTTTACTAGGCACTGCTCATTGACCAAAACTTTGTGGTCTTTCTGTAACTAGGCAATCTGATACAGATGTGGGTACCTTTCCCTCATCAGCTTCAACTTTCCGACCATCTCTTCTGACACCAGATTATCGGTGCTCCCACCATCAATAATGACATCACAACATTTTCCTTCGCACTTGCACCTTGTGTGAAATAGATTCTTCCTCTATTTTGGTTCCTTTTCCTTAGTCACCAGGGCTCTCATAATCACTAGGGCTTCTCCCCTTTTAGCATCATCTGAATGTTCAGATTGGGCCTCCTCATCTACATGCGCAACCCTTCCATGACCTTCTAGCCTTTTGTCTGCCCTTCCTTGGTGTTGTGGACATTCATAGGCTCGATGCCCTTCTTCACCACACTAGAAAAATGTTCCTTTGAAACCACCTCTTCTAGATCCTTTTCCATATCTCCCTTGTCCTCTACCTCTTTGATCACCACTATTTTGATCACGAGGGCAGTAGAAGTTGTCATTCCTTTGGCTTCGGTTGGTACCCACATCTTCACTTTTCTTTTCATCATCATTTTGGCTTCTTGAAGGTCTTCCAATGCCCCTTCCACTTTGACCTCCTCATCCTTTTTGCTTTCCATCAAATCTTTTCTTCATCTTCTCTTCCACCTTCAGAGAAAACTAATACACAACTTCAATGGTGGTTATTCTGACTAGGGTTAACTCCTAAATTCTTGGTTGTAACCCATTAAGATATCGAGCTACCTTCTCCTTATTGGCCTCTGTGTGGCTCGTTCTGATGAATATCTTGTGAAAATATTTAGTATATTCTTTCACAGATCTACTTCCTTGCTTCAACGCTTGCAATTTCTTCAACAGATCTAACTCGTAGTCCACAGGTGTGAACTACTTCTTCAATTTCTCTACCATGCAATCCCATCTTGTGATATTTCCTTTTCCTCTTCAATTTTTTTCCAACTGGACCTCTTTCCACCAAATACCGGCATGGCCCTTCATCTTCATTTTTGCAAACTTAACCCAATCTAGGTCTTCTATTTCCTCATACTCAAAATATTCTTCTAGCTCATTGATCTAGTCGATCAACTCTTCTGGGTTCACACTTCCAGAATAACTGGGGACTTCTACTCTGGGTCTTTTCCCAATCTTGAAATGGCCCTTATTAGCCACATTTGGTCTTGATCAATTGCTTCTTCTTCCTCTTCTACATTTGAACCTTCTTCCTCTCCTTCATCCTCACTTTCCTCCCTCAGGTTTAACCCTCTTCTCAACTACTCTTGTAACGCATCAATCTGTCTTTGGAGGGCTGCCAATGCATCTCTTCCAACAGCATTTTTGCCACCTCGACCACCTCTGGCACCACCACGCCTACCAGGAATCACTCTTGGAGGTACCTTTCTTGACCTCGACCCACAACCATGGTCCTGGTGTGAACTGCCTCACGATCGGTGATATGTCCACATGCTCAAGAAAACCCGCTCTGATACCACTTGATGAGGGAGCAAGCCTGACACTTAGAAAATAACCCACAAACAAGAGAATAATTTTATTATTTAGAAAATGGAGCTTATTACATGTAGAGGATCTCAAATCCCCAAGTTCTACAACATATGCAAGTTACAGAAAGCTACAGAATCACCCTTTCGCAATATGCGAGCTTGTCCCCAAAAAGTTACCCAAAAATTAGAAACCCGCCCATAAATAGAGCTCCTCTTTAGTTTGGAGCCAAAACAACATTCAAATTTGAGTTTAGGAAGTTTTGGCCAAAAAATTACAACTTGAAGTTCAAATTTCAAAAGAACATTTGCAATTGTATCTTCTAGAAAGTGCACCAACTTCCCTGGGCCATAACTTTTGATCCGGGACTCGATTCACGAACCATTTGAACCGTTGGAAAGGTCTCAAAGCCAATAATGCGCTTGAAATCTCTATGCTAATTTTGAAAAGTTTTGGGGCCATTCTAGGAAATCTAAGTGCCTCAAATCTAACTCGGAAGATTTTCAGGTGCAAATCTAGGAAACTAAAACTACAATATCTTTCAACCCAGAAATAGAAAATAAAAACCATAAATTGGGAATTTCATTATGACGAAAAGGGTATCCAAAAATGTAAAAAAAATCCAAAAACTGATAAAATTGAAATTTAACTATTTTTGGGTGATGCAAGATTGCCCTTACACCACTGGATGCTCCTGCATCAGCTTTCTTTGCAAAGTGGCTTGCTCAACCACCAGAGCCTTTTTCTAGTGCTTCACTCATGTGCAATGTAGTTTTTGTGACTCTTTGAGCTAGAGGCTAGATGCTAGGAAGGGATATAAGGCTCCTGCTCAACCATGTGGGTTTCTATCGAAACTATGTCTCATGGAGGGATAGACTTATGAATGGGAGTAGGAGGAAGAGGTTGAAAAATAGTCGGGGGAGTCATCTCTAGCACCTTAGTAGTAGAGCTCTTCCCATTCACTACTTTAGGAGCAGGAATGATTGGAGGCTATGGAGGTCAAGACAAAAAGGATTCCTTGTGAGGAACCTTCCTTCTACCTTATCAAATGGGCCTAGGCACCATGGGTAGAACGAGAAGTTCGAATGCAAGACAGTTGTGCTTTTGCCAAGTAGGCACCATAAGACTCTCCCACAAATGCAAAGAAAAATTTGATGGTGCCATAGCAAGGCGAGAGGAAGAACTAGGCTAGATAGCAGAATAGGAAGAAGAGGAACCTTGAAATTGCTTCTCTTCTTCTCTTCTACCAACCATGGCGGCATCATTGTTAGCTTTCAAACAAGTCCTATGCAAGACAACATAAGGAGATGAAGGATACCTCACTTTAGGCATTAAGCACCTCTTTTTGTACTTCTCATAGGTTTGGTACAAGAGGTCCTTCCTATGTAGGAGTGGGCCAATGGGTGCAGGCCAAAAGTGATCTAAAGAATAACTACTACACATAATCGATAGTTTATAACTAGTGTGGTGGATCACATGCATTGAACTCTCATAAATAAACTTTAGATATTTATGCACAACCAAGAGAACTACATTCATAGCTACTAGCCAAGGGATACCTAGCTTCATTCTAAAGCATTTAGACCTCGAGATTATGTCAAAAAGCATATTCAAAAATTTAGGTCCAATAAGGGCTAACAATATGATGCTACCAATGGAGGTACAGAAAGTCCATTGCATATATGGATTGTTCTTACACATGTGTCCTACCCATATTTATGCAATAATTTTATTAAAATAATCTCCTCATTTATAATATTCACCTAATATGTCAAGTCAACAAGAGCACCTGCTACAAATTTTTAGTTGATTCATGCAGGGATGTAAAGAGGAGACAATTCTCTATTAAAATCCATCATCAGGTGTTGCGAGGTGAAGGTTATGTTAAACAAGCGTAGTACAACTAAGAGGGGGGTGAATTAGTTGTCATAAAATTCAAACTTAAAACTTCAATACTTATCAATTTCCCAACCACACTATTCTAATATTAAGTAAGAGCATGAAACACAAATAACAAAAAGTAAATCAACATAATGAACACCAGAGTTTTACGTGGAAAACCCAATGAGGGAAAAACTATGGTGAGGGTTAAATCACAATATAAAGATTATAAAACAAAGGCTCACTACCAAGGGCTCATTGCATAGAAGAGGACTCATTTTCCAAGTACAAATGCTCACTTCCTACAAAAGGGACTCACTGTCCATAGAAAGGACTCACCATCCAATAGGGAGGTTCACTTCCTACAAATACAAAAGAGAACAAAAAGATCCACCACAACAATTAACACATTCACATGATTGTAGAAAACTTTAGCTCACTATCTTCGACACAATGAAGAACTGTTGTAACAACTCACTCACACACACACACTTCTACTCTTATGATTTGTGGCTCACTTTCGTCACTTTAAATCTCACTTGCATACAATTCCTCACAACTCCACTTTCTTTTATACCATCCCCAACCTTAGAAACTATCTCCAAGTTCACCCACAAATACCCTAATTCATAAATTCAAAATAGGTTGGCAACTCAAAATTCACGTAGTGGAAAGCAATAAGAGTGGACCAATTAAAACATATCTCGAAACAACCACATGCTTCCATAATTAAATTTTATTCTTTGAATGAAGTGTAAAAACCATGTTGGAAAACCTAATGAAAACAAAAATGATCATTTATGTACATGCTTCCCAATAACAGGATGACACACAGACACCCTGACACACTTCCTTATGCACGATAATACATTTTAGAATCTTCCAGATACATCCACAACAAAACAACAAACTTCAATCACTGAATACCTTTCACCAGTCCATCTAGACTATATAAACTCATACTAAAATACTAAAACATGACTTCCAGATCACCAATCTTCAAACCTCTTTTCCATAGCATAGAAAAGACCTTCACAAGACATATTCCAAATTTGCAAGATTTGAAACAAAATAGAGGAGGATTGCAGAGCAACAATATTTCTCCCAGTCAACAAAAGACCAATTCTGCCACAATAGTTCATACACCAGTGAAAGTAATTTTCATGTACCATCAAACCAGAAGCTAAAACATAGGAGATATCACCACTAAATCACCATCATCAAACATTTAGATCTGCACAAGCATAGGATCAACATAGGAGAAATGCTGAGCACATACTAGAGCACATTTTGAACACTTCCATCACTCTGACTTCTCTTCTTTATTAATTTTCTCAAAAGCACTTGGAAACTTATCAAACGAACACATCTGCTACACCATAAAGATAGATCCATGTACTCACAACATCTCAACAACATCTCAACTATGCATGTAACAAACTGAACTATGTTGGCATCAATTACAATATTAATGAAAAAACCACCACACTTGCTCATACTTACAACAATCTCCCCCTTTGTCATTGATGGCAACACATGATGTGAAAAACCATCAAAGTTAAAAAAAATTACACAATATCTTGGGAGAACACCTTCTCTTCTTTTGTAGCTATTTTTTAGATGATTTTCTCTCTCCCTTTGACATCAATGGAAAAGATAAATAACACTGATTACTCCCCCTTAAGAGTACACTCATACTGTAATAATGGAAACCTTTTCTACTCCCTCTCCAAAGTAGACTCATCTATCAGTCCAAAAAAGATGAAGAATCTATGAATTCACTAGACTGATGCACCTTCATGTGCACCTATTGAGGAGGGCCAATGACCCCCAACCTCTCCCTAAAATGCTCGAAAGTATTCTTCAGAAGAGCCTCGGTAAATATGTTTCTAATTTTTTCCTTTGTGTTCACATACTCCAATCTAACCTCATTCTCCAACACCTTTTCTCTCAAGAAATGATATTTGATAGATATATGTTTTACTCTTGAATGGAGTAGGATAAAGAAACCTATGCCTACCTCATCCAAAAAACTTGTGCAGTAGGATGCTACAACAATATATCTTTCCTCTACAGTCGATAAAGGAACCAATTCTTTCTTTTTACTCAACCATGAAACTAATATTTCACCAAGAAAGAAAGCACCACCACTGGTACTCTTTCGTTCATCTACACATCCAGCCCAATCAACATCTATATAAGCACTCAGGGTGAAATCATCACTCTTAGGATACCATAATCCATAATCTAGTGTACCTTTAAGATATCTAAATATCCTCTTCACCAATGTAACATGTGCTTCTCTAGGATTTTCTTGGAATCTGGTAGCTAAACATATTGCATGCATAATATTAGGTCTAGTCGCAGTAAGATACAAAAGTCCACAAGTCATATATTTGTATTTTCTTTGATTAGCCTAAGTCGATTCATCATCTTTCCTCAATTTACATTTGGTTACCATAGGAGTACAAAGTGGTTTGGAATCATCCATCCCAAACTTCTTCAATAGTTCTTTTACATACTTAGATTGTGAAATGAATATCCCTTTATCTGTTTGATTCACTTGTAGATCAAGGAAGAAATTCAATTCACCAATCATAGACATCTCAAATTCTTTTTGCATCTCTTCAACAAACATTTTACACATGCCTTCATTTCCACCAAAAATTATACCATCAACATATACAACTACTATCAACATTTTGTTACCTTGCACTTTGAAGTAAAGATTGTTGTCAACAAAACCTTTGTTGAATCCTTTTTTTTTCAAATATCTATCCAATCTTGCATGCCAAGCTCTAGAGCTTGCTTCAATCCATACAACACCCTCTTCAACTTACAAACCATGTCTGGTTTGTTAGATAACTGAAACACTTCAGGTTTCTCCATGTACACCTCTTCCTCCAATTCACCATTCAGAAATGTTGACTTAACATCCATCTAATACACTTTGAAGTCCTTGTGGGTAGAGAATACCAAAAACATCCTAATCACTTCCATTCTAGCCATGAGGGCAATTGTTTCTTCAAAATTTATACCTTCAACTTTTGAATATCATTTGCATACTAGTCTTACCTTATTTCTTACAACTTCTCCACTTTCATTCAACTTATTCCAGAACACCCATTTCGAGACAATCATATTTTTATTCATAGGCCTAGGGACTAGTTACAATGTTTGATTCTTTTCTATTTGCTGCAACTCTACTTTCTTAGCTCTCATCCAACTCTCATCTTCATATGCTTCACTTACATATTTAGGTTCAATTTTAAATAATAGACACAAATTTACCTCAGCTGTAACTCTGCTTCTTGTCTTCACACCTTCACTTTTATCTCCAATTATCTGATCTTCTAGATGATTTTTCAATACATACTTAGGAGTCCTAACAGTAGGTTCTAGTTCATTTTCTTCTTCTTCTTCTTCCACTTATTCTTCTTTCTCTTCTTATTTTCTTCAGGTACATGTCCACATATAGGATCATTAGGTTCAACTTCACTTATCTCAATAGGTTTGTGTATGTCTTCATCAACTTTTACATTAGCACTTTCAATAATATTTCTCCATCTTTTGTTAAAGCATCTATATGCTTTGCTAGTAGTAGAGTATCCAAGAAAACTTCCTTCATCACATCTAGCATCAAACTTTCCAAGATTTTCATCATATCTTTTAATATAGCATCTACTTCCAAATACCTTGAAATACTTCATAGTAGGAGTCTTACTAGTCCATAACTCAAAAGGAGTCTTTGTGCTATTGTATCTTACTTGATCTCTATTAAGAACATAGAAACTAATGTATATCGCGTCTCTCCAATACACATCTAGAACATTTGATTCTTTTATCATGGTTCTAGAAGCTTCCTGTACAGTCTGGTTTTTCCTTTCAACTACTCCATTGTGTCGAGGGGTTATTGAAGTAGAAATATATATTCTTATGCCATGATGTTAAAAAAATGCATTAAATTCACCAGAAGTGAATTCTCCACCTCTATTAGATCTCAAACACTTGATTTTCAAATTTACTTCATTTTCCACTCTTTCTTTGAATACCTTAAACCTATCTAGAGCCTGAGTCTTTTCTCTAAGAAAAGTAACCCATGTAGTTCAAGTATAATCATCAATAAGTAGCATGAAATGCCTCTCACCATTCAAGCATCCAGTCCTAGTTGGACCACAGAGATTAGTATGGATTAACACCAACATTTTGGTAATAGAGTTCTCTTTTCCCTTAAATTTGCATATAGTTTTTTTCCCCAATTAACAACTTCTACAAATAGCATTACCAGGTCTTATGATTCTAGGCAATCCTCTAGCAATCTTTGTTGCACTAATCTTGACTAAGTTATCAAAATTTACATGTCCCATTCTTTGGTGCCATAACCACATTTCACTGATTTGAGATACAAGGAAATGACCATAAAATCCCTTCAACTAGTAGATGTTTCCATGAGTTCTTCTTCCAGCAGAAATCATATCTCCATTTTTGGATCCATTTATGATTTCACATGTATTGTTCTAAAACACTAGTTTAAAACCATTGCTATAAATCTAATCAACACTCAAAAGGTTATGCCTCAAACACTTCACATAATATACATCATCAGTACTGTGTGCTTCATCAAAACCAATTGAACCTTTTGCATATATCTTATCTCCTAAATCATCACCAAACATAACTAAACCACCATCATATTTCTCAAGTTTAGTTAACTTACTCAAGTATCTCTAGTCATGTGATTGGAACATCCACTATCAATTACCCAATAATCTTCATCTTGTCTTTCATGAAAAGCAGTAACCAAAGTACCTTCCATCCTATTTCTCTTATTCTCTAGAGCCTTCTTGATTACACATTTTCTAGGTTTGGTAGATATAGATTTACTTTCCAAAGCTAAGAATAAGCATTCACTATCATCAACCTCATTCTTATATTCATCATAAAAAATTCCCACTTCTTCTTTAACATAGTACAACTTCTTATATCTCTTATCCTTTCTATCCTTATCCTTATAATCATTGTTCTTCTTATGCACAACTCTATTCAGAAATCTTGAAGCATAATGACCAATATTACCATAACTAAAACATTTAAAGGGCAACATACCTTTATACTTTCCGGTGCATTTCTTCAATTTCCTGGTGAAGTTTTCTTCCAACTCTTCAACACCATCACTATCTGGTTCCTCTTCAATCTTCAATGCCTTAAATGTCGTTTTTGTCTTTTCTTCTATCTTGTCTTTTTTTTGGAACTTTCTTAACTCAAATTCTTGCAAGGTTCCAAACAACTGTTCTAAATTTTAGTATACTTCTTAGGATCATACACTTCTTCAATAACAAAGATCTTATCATTGTAGCATTCCAGTAAGGTGATCAGGATCTTCTCAATTATGTCTTCATCTGATTATTTTCCTCCTTGATTTCTAATTTCATTTGCAGTTAGTTCAACCCTCTAAAAGAAACTTGTAAATTCTTCACCTTCTTCCATCATCAGATTTAGAAAAATATGCTTTTCCACTAGCTTCTTTGTCAATTTCACTCTTTCATTTCTTTCATACATGTCTTCCAACTTCTTCCAAATCTCATATGCAGTATCCAAGGAAAGAAATTTAGCTCACTCATATGTAGATAACCCCCTGCAAATAGCATACTTTTCCTTCTCATTATCTTCATAAGCAAATATCTCATCTGTAGTAGTAATATCAATATATGGGTATGTATACTTTTTCTCAATATCCTTCCAGGTCTTAAAACCAAGAGAGATAATGTATCCTTTCATCTATCCCTTCCCCTCATTGTAGTCAGTTCCATCAAACATAGGGATTGCCAAATTATACACCATCATATCTTCCTTAAGCAGTTAAGCTCTATGCCAAGGAGCCAAATCTCTTATACCAATTGTTAAATAGGTGCAGGATAACTAAGAGGGGGGTGTGAATAAGTTGTCACAAAATTCAAACTTAAAACTTCAACACTTATCAATTTCACAACCACACTATTTTTTATTAAGTAAGAGCATGGACCACAAATAACAAAAAGTAAATAAACATAATGAACACCAAATTTTTACGTGGGAAACCCAATGAGGGAAAAACCATGGTGAGGGTTAGTTCACAATATAAAGATTATAAAAAAAAGGCTCACTACCAAGGGCTCAATGCCTAAAAGAGGACTCATTGTCCGAGTACAAAGTCTCACTTCCTACAAAAGGGACTCACTGTCCATAGAAAGTACTCACTGTCCAATAGGGAGGATCACTACCTATAGATACAAAAGAGAAAAAAAATATCCAACACAACAATTAACACATTCATAGGATTGTAGAAAACTTTAGCTCACTACCTTCAACACAATGAAGAACTGTTGTCACAACTCACTCACACACACACTTTTGCTCTTATGATTTGTGGCTCACTTTCGTCACTTTGCATCTCACTTGCATACAATTCTTCACAACTTGACTTTCTTTTATACCATCCTCAACCTTAGAAACTATCTCCAAGGTTGGCCACAATTACCTCAATTCATAAATTCAAAATAGGTCGGCAACTCAAAATTCTCGCAGTGCATAGGAATAACGGTGGACCAATAAAAGCATATCTTGAAACAACCACACACTTCCTTAATTAAATTTTATTCTTTGAATGAAGTGCAAACACCAGGTCAGCCAAACCTAATGAAAACATAAATGATAATTGATGTACAAACTTCCCAACAATAATATGACACGTGGGTTCCATGACTCGCTTCCTTATGCATGATAATACAACTTAGAATCCTCCAAATACATCTGAAACAAAACAACAAACTTCAATCATTAAATACCTTTCACCAGTCCATCTAAATAATATAAACTCATACTGAAATGCTAAAACATGACATCTAGATCACTAATCCTCAAACCTCTTTTACAGAGTATAGAAAAGTCCTTCACAAGACATATTCTAGATCCACGAGATCTAGAATGAAATAGAGGACTGTAGAGCAACAATATTTCTCCCAGTCCACAGAAGACCAATTCTGCCAAAATAGTTCACATACCGATGAATGTAATTTTCACGTACCATCAAACTAGAAGCTAAAACTTAGGATATATCACCACTAAATCACCATCATCAAACATTCATATCTGCACAAGCATAGGATCAACATAGGAGAAATGTGGAGGACATACCAGAGCACATTCTAAACACTTCCATCACTCTGACTTCACTTCTTTATTAATTTTCTTAAAAGAACTTGGAAACTTATCAAACCAACACATCTACTACAACATAAAGATAGCTCCATGTACTCATAATATCTCAACAACATCTCATCTATACATGCAACAAAATGAATTGTGTTGACATTAATGACAACATTAATGAGAGCACCACCACACTTGCTCATACTTGCAATAGGGTATACCTGGATCACTACTCAGGCTACATAGAGGAAATAGGTAGATGTAGGAAGGAGGCCATCACATACACTAAAAAATAATCTCACAAAGCTCCCCAAATGTTCACAATTGGACAGTGACACAACTAAGGCTTCTTTCCGCAACACCTATGGAACCTTCCAACTAAGCCTAGAAGGGGTCACAGGTTGGGTTGCAAGGAGAAACACCTCACAATAGTCACACCCACAACACTCCTAAGAAATGAAGAAAGGGACCTTTAGCACTACTAAACAGAACCAAAATGGTTCATGTTGGGTTCACCAAAAATGTAAGAGAGGGGGACCAACCACAGCAAGGCTCTAGGTCATAGAGAGCTGAGAGTGGAGGGCTGCCCTAGCTTACCTCACTCTAAAGGGATTTTTTGGGGTGAGGACTGAGCATGAAGAGCACAATGAAGTACTTATGTCACTCTACAAACCTAAAAGTTAACTTGGGGCTAGAGGAACCAATCTCTAGAGTCCAAACTATACCTCAGACAACTCTCTATCTAAGGATGACAAGGTGACAGGTTGGTGTCTCTCTAGTGAACTGATGTTTGTATGGCTAGAAAACATAAAGTACAACAAAAATTGCTAGAAACCGAATTAAAAATCTAGTTAAATGATTTTAAGGAAAAGGACAAAATGATAAAGTACAAAAAGTAAATGCCGAAATAATGAAACAAGTAGAGAATGCCTCAAGTGATGAAAAACAACTCACTGAAATACAAGTTCACTAGCAAGCTCCACGCACATGTTCACCTACACAAAAGCAAGAAGGGGAAAATTTGTGGGGCTGTACAGGGGTTTTCCTAAGTCAAACCCCTAGTTTGGTGTTTCCACCTCCATGGACAACAAGAAAGCAACGAAGTAGAAAAATATGATAAATAAGATAGAAAGAAATGCAATAAACACTACAAAAGACAAAAGAAACTCTATAAAATCACAAAGGAGAGGAATGAAGCATTACCACCTCCACCCAAAGGCTCTCAAGGCCAATGAAGTGAGAATGAAAGCAATGAACTTGGAAAATTCACCACTGTTGCAAACGTGGTGAAGGGAGGTCTCTCAAGACTCCAAGCTCATAACTTTTTTAGTAGCCTCACATGTGAAATATGGAGTTGAAAGAGTGTCAAGTTTCTACAATTCTCAAGCTAAGTGGTGAAAATGGAGTACTAGAATGCTAAAGAGATTGAGAATTTCCTTGAGAGAGTGAATGTGAATGAAAGAGAGTTGAAGTGAAAAAGCTTTAGAATGTGAAGAAGTGTAGTGATGTGTGAAATGAATGCTTTTGAAGGCCCAAATGGAATCTTTAGAGGAGCCATTTTTTGAGACAGTTGGTCGCATAGAGGCATTACAATTTGACCCCAATCAGTTGTGTAATGTCCCTATGGAGTCTGGATGCAAGAATCTATCAGTGATGGAAATGCATCACATAGATGTCCACGTGCTGCACTCGCGTGCTTGACAAAAATTTCCCCACCGACACACAAAACATGTGTCAGATGGATGCATTCTAGATGGGTGATGTGGAATTTCACCTTCGGATTTGATTTTCTAAGATGAGGGTATTTGAAAGGGGAATTTACACAAGGGGTACAAAATCATTGCTATACATATAGATTTGGTAATCTTTGTATTCCCTATTATCACTTATTAAATTTTTGTTGCTCCATTAAAGTATGGTTTGATGTGGTTTTAAATAAAATAATTCTTATTTGAATCATATTAAGAAGTTTATTTAGAAATATAATGATAAAGACAAGTGATATTTGGTCAATTGAGCATTTTAATATTTATATAGGAGATTTTACATTTGTGTTTTAATTATTTATGACAATAGACATAGTATTAGAATCAAGATAGATGTTTAATACACTAAAATATGGTTAAAAATAGAGCGTTAGATAATTTGATCCACACTCAAGTTATGATAAAAAAAAGTCTACTTAAAATCATGATTATGAGGAGGGTTGGAATTTCAATGGTAGAGCATCCCATTATGTAAATGGGTGGTATCTTAACTATTCTATAGAAAATAACATTGTAATAGAGTAAAATTATGACTCCTAGGCACTAAAGTATGGGTAAAGAATGTGTTAGAGAAAATAGGTCATTCCTAAACCATTATAAAGAAGCCTACCTAAAAACCATAGTCACAAAGAGGATCAATAGCTCAATGGTAATGGATGTTAATATGTAAGTTGAAGGTAACAAAATATAGAATGATTATATTATTAGATGATAGATTGAAGGTAGTTTTCTAAATCAATCATTTGGTAGCTTCTTATATACTTCCTAGTATTCATTGATGTTTACAGCTAAAAGAATTTTCATTTGAAGAAAAATTACGAAAATTTTGACACTTAAATCAATTCAAAAACAAAAATGAGAAACTAAGTTTCTAATTAATTATGAGCCTCACATATATTGACAAGGTAGAAATTATATAGATTTTACTCTTAGCTTAAGGCATATATAAATATCTAATTATTTCTTGCACTCAACAAAAATTGGAGATGAAAAAAAGAATCCCACTATCAAGAGTTGTTGATATGCACTATTAAAGGAATGAACAAGGATAGATGTTTATAGTTACTAGAAACAAATAAAATAATGTAATTCCTCAATCAAGCACAATAAAAGAGTTAGGTTGGGTCATTCTTGATGAAATATGATCTCAACTAGAAATACCAGTGTTAATCAATTTAAATTATTAGGGAAAACAACCTATGTGTTCATTCTATAAAAAACGTGAAAAAAGAAGCTTGATTAAAATAATGTGAAGTGTAATCATTAGATCCTACAACCAAGAAACTAAATATAAGTATAAATGTGGCCTTCAATGATGAAATATAAAAAAAGGTTTATTAATTATATTTTCTAGAAAATATTTAACAAAGAAAAGTTTGAAAAAATATTTTGAGGAAGAAAAGAAGTAGATATTGATCCTTGTTTTAATTGCAATGACTAGATAAGAACAAGGAGGTGGGGGTGTTAAAATAAATGAAAGATAGTGATCTTCTTACAACTTGCAACTCAAAAATACTATGAAAACTAACTTGGAGGCTACAAGAAAATATAGAGTAATAAAAAAATGCATTCCAACAAATAATCCTAGAACTATGAGTATAGTGGTTCATGTCACAAAACTAATTGACCTATAAAAAATATTTTCAATTAAAGGATTCAACTAAGGGAATGCAAGTAAAATATAATGTAGTCACATCTAATCAAACTTGGGGTATTTTTGATCTTGTAGTTGAGAATAAAATCATCAATATAAAGTGGTATATAAAACAAAACAAAAATTAGATCACATCATCTACAAGCATAAAACTCACTTTCTTGAAAAAGGTTGGGCTAGGAAAGTAGACATCAATGTTATGAGGATACCTTTAGACAAATAAATATCAAACTCCTCAAACACATGTTCCCATCTTCAAAATAAATTGGATGGTGCATTACCAACTTGATGTAAAAATTGCATGTCTTAATGGGGATTTATAGGAGAAATTGTATTTAAAAAATTAAAATATTTAATTTGAAAGGAAAAAACAATTGATTGATAAATTTATTTTGTATGTAGGTTGAAATAAGAACCTCATGTGTGATACCAAATTGGATGAAAACTATATCCAATTAATTTAGAATAAAGAAATAAATTAACAACAATAATTAAAATATTTATTCTAAACACATGCAAACCTTAGATGCGACATTTATTTATATTTTCTTGATCTTTGACAAAGGATATTGAATAAAAAATGACAATGTTGTAGTATGCATGTATAGTCCATACTAATGCCTAATAAACTTGGTGGAAATCACTCAATTAAGGGTGAAACCTAGCTGAACAGTACACTTGACATTGAAAATACTTTCATTAGATTATTGACTAGGGCTAGTAAGCTAGTGATGGTTTTGGCACTGTATGTGCTTTCAAAGACCTGAGGTTATCTAAATTATCCTACTGAAGGTTTTTTTTTTTTGGTGAAAGGCTAAAACTTGATATATATATATATATATATATATATTAATATATAATAAAAGTTAAAAAATAAGGTTTGCAATGGTTCTTGACAACCAATATTTATGTCATGTTTACTTGTTGCAATCAAAACTACACCTGATTGACTAATCTCTGATGGTTTTTAGCGTCAAACTCTTTGTATCATAAAAAGGGCCCCATCTGTTGTATTATCAAAGAGTCACCTTAGTCGGAGTTTTAGCCTATAACATCTTGAGGGATCCCAACCTAATTTTAATTCGATTCCCGATCACCTGATAGGCCAACCTCTAATACAAGTCAATCCTTTGGAGTCCATGAAAGGGCATCCTCACAAGCCCATAATATCAACATTGACAAATCCTTAGAGACATATGATTAATAACCTCATAGGGAAAAAGTACAAAGTTGTGTCACACTTTTAGCCAACTTATTAGCACAACTGAATTTAAGTATTTATAACTAAAAATCAATTTTGGTCAAACATATGATCTAGTAAGATTCATTCTAGCTAAGTTAGATAATTTCACAACTTTTTCAACTAAACTTGTTGGCTAAAAATATATGGAGCACCACTTTGAGTCCAATTTACCAAAAAAATAAAATTATTTGAAAAACTTGAAGTTTCAATAACTCTTGCTAATGTAAATAACATTTTAAAAAATATATAAAAATACCCTTTTGTAGATCCATAAGTATAGTTTTCAAAAATATATTTATTTTAATAGTTTAATTATTTTTTATTTTTATTTCTTATTTTTACTAAAAGTAGGTTATCAACACAAAATATTAGGTTGATTACTATGCCAAGGAAAAATACTAAAACTTATTAAAAAAAATTGAAAAAAATGTGATGCACTAGATAAAAGAATCTATTTTAAGATGGTATATTTTTTTTCCATTTTACATAATATTTAATAGGAAAATTTACGTTTGATGAAAACAGTTGTTTTTTGATTCACACACATTTTAATATTTATTTAAAAATATATATTTATCAAAATTGGAAAAAATATATATCCATGCACTAAAATTTCAAGTTATAAATACATACAAAAAATTTGAAAGAAAAAAAAAATTACTATCAAAAGTTTGACTTCCCATGCAACTTCATTTTTATCATTTTATCAACAACTAAATTATAGTTTTAATTTATTAAAAAAATAGTTTAAAAAAAAAATTTTAATTTTTTTTTAAAATACAAACATAAAATATACTAAAAAATACATATTTTACTAGTTTACATCATTTCAAAATTCAAAACATTTATACCACTTTTTAGTGATTCAAGTTTAAAAATTGGATCAGCGTTGGTTGTTTCCTTTATAAAGTGTGAGATAGCTTTGTGCTTTTAGCCCACAAAGGCATATTGGGAAATAGGACTTATTAGGTCCAGTGCCATATGAACAATGTGTTGTGTACACCCGATGATCTGATATCGCCGATCTCACAAAGACTTATCGAGTGATAGGACCAATTGAGTCTAGCACCAAATGAACAATATGTTGTGTACACCCAATGTGTCGACAACCAAAAGCCTAATACTCCACAAAGCAAGGACAAAAAGTAGCTTCCAAAGGAGTCACCTATGGAAAATATGCATGAGGGACTGGAGGAACAAAGGAGCCGACACCCAAAAGCCTGATATCACTGACCTCACAAAGGCATATTAGGCCATAGGACCTATCATGTCTAGAGCCATATGAACAATATGTTGTGTACACCTAATATGCCAGTATCACTGGCCTCGCAATGGCTTGTCAGGTGATAGGACCAATTGGGTTTGGTGCAAAATGAACAATATGTTGTGTACACCCAATGTATTGAAAACCAAAATCTTGATACTCCATATAGCAAGGATAAAAATTAGCTACCAAAGGAGCCACCTGTGGAAAATATATATGATGGATTAGAGGAACAAAGGAGCCAATAACCAAAATCTCGATATGTTGTGTACACCCAATGTGCCTACAACAAAAAGCTCGATACTCTATATAGAAAGGATATGAAGTAGCTACCAAAGGAGTTGCTTAATATCATGCTCATGCTTTCCAATGTGAAAGTATATTTTCTAAGCTTTCTCAATCTATAATTTCTTGAAAATTAGGAAAATATTTTAGATTCATCATTATTTTCCATTATTGTTACTTATATTTTCTAACACCCCATATTTGCTAAATAATCTGCAAGCTTGTTCCCCTCATGATATGTATGTGAGATTTGGAATAGTTCAAATTCATCCATTAACTCCCACACCTTTTCTAAAATATACCTTAGATTCCTTTTATAACATTTCCTTTCCTTACACATGTTTACAATTACAAGTGAATCTCCTTCAATGTGAATCTTATTGATTCAAAATTGCCTTGCTAACTGCAAACCATAAAGAATGGTTAGTGACTCTGCCATATTATTCATACCCAGAGGAATATGAATTGATATAGCTTCTTTCAATTTTCCCCTAGAATCTCTAATGAAAACACCTACCCCTGAAGAGCTTGAATTCCCTCTAGATGCAACATCAAAATTAAGCTTGAAAAAACCTATCAGCAATGGGTGACATTTGATTAGGCTTCTATTCACCTTTAGTTTGGAAGGTAGTTTCATACTCCATTTAAAAGGTAGAATAATACCTTTCCAACCCTTAAGTATGCTTTGATCCGATGAGGTAAACTGAGAACTAACATTCTTTTGATCCTATACATATGCATTGATTGCTTCTGCAACTAACTTTTCAATTGTTGCATGAATAGAGTGATCTGGTGTTGAAACTTTTCTAAATATGTATTTATTTCATTCCCACCATATGGACCATATGATAGTAGTTCTAATTAGATGCCAAATACATAAAAAAAAATGAAGTATTATATAGCACTGGCCAAGAAGAAAAGAGATCCCATATGGAGTTTGGCGATGGAGTATGAAAACTCATATTTTGCATGACAAATTCCCAATAGCTTTGGGTGAATGAACATTGTAGAAATATATGATCAATATTTTCCACACTTACCATTAAAAAACACAATTAAATGGGTTTACTATACCCAATTTTACTAGATGATCACTTGTGAATACTCTTTTCCTCAGCAGAAGCCATGCAAAACTCCCCACCTTTGGTAACACCATATTACTCCAACAAAATGAATATTCTATTTGTGAATGTAAATGGTTATCCTTGTTAAGGACCACCTTGTAACCCTATTTGACTGAGTAATTTGCATCTTTTGAGGGATCCCAAATAATATGAACTACTTTTTTTGATAAGACGACTATTCTTGTTGCCATAAAATGATGCAGACAACTCTTTTGTTCATTAGATAACTAAGAATTTGAAAAATATTTCCATATTACTTTTCCTAAAGAGATCTCTACTACACATACATAATCAATTAATTTGGAACCCCATAAAGAAGGAAAAATTGGAATCACTGCTTGAAGGTCTTGCCAGTTTCTCAATGGTGGATGGTCATTCGAAGAGTCATCCCAAAAATTCACTACTTCCTAACTATGGACCTCCCAAGAAAAATAATTTGTGATTACTTTTCTGCAAGATAACATAAAGTTCCACATAGCAGATCCTGCATGTGGATTAGAGACTATGATAATTCTTGAAGGTTCTTGATTGTCGAGATACTTTTCCTACATAAGTGTGCACCATTTGGAATCAGGCTTAGTATACATCTACTAAACCAACTTCTCCCCAAAGGCTATATTATGCTTTGAGATATCATGCATACCTATTCCACCTTTGTATTTCTCCAATGACATAGAATCCAAAGAGATCAAAGGAATTTTTTTAACATCATTCATTTTTCCTTTCCATAAAAATCCCCTGATCACTTTCTTTGTTTGATCAATTACTGATCTAGGTTCCTTGAGGAAAGAGATAAAATAATTGGGGATTGCTAACAATACAAATTTTATTAAAAGAATCTTCCCTAATAAAGATAACTAATAGACTTTCCAAGCACATACTTTCAGCTTAATCATTTCAATAACATTATCCCAAAAGGATGATTTATTAGCACCCATAAAGAAATTAATAGCCAAATACTTACAAGGTAAACTTGCCTCTTGAAAACCGAGGACTTGAATAATCTTTCTTTTTAAATATTCTTTCGAGTTGAAGAAATATATTTTTGATTTTTGAGAATTTATCTTTTGTCCTAACAACTCAAAGTATCTATCCAGAATACTTTTTATTTTGCTAGCTTCATTAGCATTCACCCTTCCATATAGTAAAGTATCATCTCTAAAAAGATTTTTTGTAACAAAAAAACTAGTTTGTGGAATATGTATCCTTTGCCATAAACCCTGATTGTGCTTCTCTTTTATAGTCATGCTCAGAGCTTCTTCCATAATTATAAAAAGAAAAGGTGAAATAGTATCACCTTGTCTTACACCTTTTGTGGCTTTAAAAAACCATGAAGTAGTTCACCATTAATTAATATAGAAAAGAATTCTCTCGATAAGCAAGATAAAATCCATTTACACCACTTGTCTAAAAACCCAAACTTGCTCAAAATTTTCAAGAGGAAATTCTAATCAACCCTATCATATGCTTTCATCATGTTTAACTTTATAATAAATGATGGAAGATGATTAGTTTTAATAGAGTGAAGAATCTCATGTGCTACTAGAGCCCTTTCTATTATTTCTCTACCCTATCCTAGTGAAGGTATTATACTTGATGAAAATCATAAAAATGCATAACAGTGAAAGAAGTAAAGCTAGTGCTTTGGCTATAGGTACCTACAACATAGTATATGAAAGAACTATTGTTAATTAGGTAAATTTTGAAAGTAACTAGAAACTAATAATTGAACCTATTCTACACTTTTTAGTACTACAAGTTAAATGAATGCAATCATGATCATAAACAAAAATTATTGATAATTTGGTATGAGAATCTATCTTAATTGATGATGCAATTATGAAGTAACTACTAATAGAAATAAAAACTATAAATGTAGTGAAGGGTAGTACTTGAGTGGTGCTTGCTCTAGTGGTTGTCTCCACTAAACTAAACCAAATCTAAATATTCAGATTCAATTCAACCATGTAAACTCAAGATCATTCATTAGAAATTGTTGAACCAAGATCCTAGTACCTGAAAATCACAACAAGCAAACACATTAGAATATTCAAATGCAAGACAAGATCAAAGTTCCCCATAAAATACATTAGCAATGCTCAACATAGGAATAAAAACAAGAACACAATGAAAGAGCAAGAAGATATATCAAATCATATTGAAAACATGCAAACTCTTGATCTTATGGGGGAGTTGGTGCCAATTTGATGTGGAAATTGGCCCTTTCCCAACTCTTATGATGCAATTTTGATGAGTGATGAAGAGTGATCCACTTTGTTGAAGATTCAAGTGTGCTCCATGATGAAAAACCTACATAACCTAGCTAAGACTTTGATGAAATGGATGAAAATGCTAATTCTTCAAGATGAAATTGAGTATAATAAGTTTGCTCAAATTGTGGATGATCAAATGGGGAGAGAAACCTCTTATTTATAGAAAGACGAGATGAAGAAATTCCCAAAATGAAGCAATGTGGGACTAAGTTTCAACCAATGGCAAGATGCCACTTGTCAAGAGATGGATGGATGAAGAATGTGCACATTTTGATTAATGTGCCCATAAATACAATTAGGTGGAATTTGAAAATAATGAAATGACATTTAAGAGGGAAAATAAATGTCTTAAATGACACTTGGCTCAATGAAAAAGATGAAATAAATGTATTTTTGGAAGGACAAAGTCCACTTGGAAGGATTTCAAATTTGGAAGAATATTCCCCTATTATGCCATGTTGAGAGAAAATAGGGATTTAATAGATGAACTAAATCTATTTTCATGTGCAAGTGGAAAAAGCTAAAGGATGGGACATGGATTAGAATTAAATTAATCAAGGGTTACTTAATTTAATGAGGGATTAGATGATGTGACAAATTTGACTTAGATTTATGGGTTGATTTAAATCAAAGATTCAAGAAGAATGTGATTTAGATTTAATTAAATAAATATTTTGTTTTATTTAACTAAAGG
This sequence comes from Sequoia sempervirens, assembly GCA_007258455.2. Lineage (NCBI taxonomy): Eukaryota > Viridiplantae > Streptophyta > Pinopsida > Cupressales > Cupressaceae > Sequoia > Sequoia sempervirens. Next base: position 288,232,953 of record VDFB02058242.1, on the reverse strand, counting down.
GGATGATTGGTTAGATTAAATAAAATGAAGTTTTAATTTATTTAATTTAATAGAGATAGAATTTAGAGATTTAATCAAATAAAATGAATTATTTAATTAAATAAAGATAATTAGATCAGACTGATATAATTTCTTCCAATTTTTCCCCCAAAAATTTCCTCCAAAAATTTCCTATAAACATAATATCATACTCTAAAATTACACTTATTGGAAAACCATGTAATCTAACAACCTCCATGAAGAATGAATTGGAAACATATGTTGCATCATCTATATTATTGCATGTTATAAAGTGAGCCATTTTGGAAAATGAAACAACAAAAATAGGTTGCTCCACATTTTAGGAGATGGAACACAAGGGTTTAGGACCTATACCTATTTCCCTCAAGTTTCACTCAAGGAAACCTTAGAGATCTGTATCCAAAGGTAGAAAGGAATAAATATATCCTACAATAAGGTAACCTATGGTGTGATTAAAGACTAAAAGGGGATTCACAACCAAGCTAGGGATTTGAAAGACAAGAAATATAAATGACATGCAAAGTACTATGAAAAACCTAACTAAATGACCTAAGAAATGAAATTGAAAATCAAGATAACAAACTAAGAATAAATAGAGGTGTGCCTAGAAGAATGGTGAGGGAAAAAAAAGGTCAAAAACCCTAAAATATTGTTGTTTAATGCCTACTAGGACTCATATGCTAGTCTGGGTGATTTAGACCCAAACTAGGGTTTATGTGCCAAAACTAGAATCTTAGAGTGGTTGATCTAAGTTCACTGAAATCTAGAAAATATGTTGTATTGGTACTCATATGCCACAAGTGGTGTATCAATCCCAATTTTCTTTTTCAAAGGTTCAAGACCTAAATATGATCTCCTATCTCTAATCTTCCTTCCAAGCTTTCTTTTTGTGTCTGAAACTCTAAATTGTGACTTGTAGGTGACTTTCTGTGATCTCTCAAATAAGGTGACAGCCTTACAATTTTATTTAATCTTGCAACTCAATCTTCATATGATCTTCAAGCTCCAAGACACCTAGATCTACAATCATACATCTACAAAGAGAAACATAATTTTTGATTATTAGGAAATAGGGGTTATCCTTGGTCAAACCCTGTTTAGGTTATTAAACCAAATGATGAAATCATGAAATCAAGAAATGAAACATTAAACATGAACAATGATACCTTGAATTATGTCTTGGAATTTAAATATGCAATTTAACATGAAGTGGCCATGAAGAATGTAGATATTGATCCCAAATTGGATGTGAAACAATGCTTGAAAATGGATCTTGAATACTACATCACAAAACTAGCTCAACAACATGCTTGATGCACTATTCCTTTGACATGTTGATGAATCTTAATTTTTTCTACAAATGATGAAATATATCATTGAAGGCCTTAGAAATTCTCTTGTGAACTCTCTTGACACTCCTATGAAGTCTTATAAGAATAAACTAGCTATTAGGAATTGTCTCTTGAAATTATTAGGTAAAATTGAGTGAAATAACCTTGTATTTATTATTGTTTATGCCAAATTCCTTGAAATTACAACACTACAAGCCAACATCAGATCTAGGAGGATAAAATATTAGCAAGAATTTTAATTTAATTTAGGTTTAAGTCACATGGAACCCATACACTAGAAATGGAGTATGAGTCTCATTAGGCTAAGATATGGGATATAATTTACAAAAAAGGCTTATATTGATGTGAAATCAGGATTCAAGCAGTGAAACTTAGGTGAGACTCATATTCCCAAGGTGGTGTACGAGTCCTATATCACTAAATATGGGCCATACAATCCAAAAATACATGAATTATCATTGAATGTTGGTAAATGTTAGGATTATCCTTGAAAAGATGCATTAATTAAAGCTTGTGGATTCAAAATTAATCCAACTAAGGCATAAACAAGCCCAATTTATTAATGCAACCCTAGATTAGTGTGAAAGTGTAAATGTACACTTTACAACACTTTAAATAAGGCACAACTAGGTCCACTTACTTTACAAGGGCCCAAGACCTAATGTGAATGTGTTAAACACATTACAACACTAAATCAAGGCAACATTAAGCTTAATTTAACAAGGAGGTCCCAAATAAGGGAAAAAATGTAGAGTCATCATTACAAAAAATATCTTAACAATTGCAAAATTAGAATCCTTACCTCACGACATTCTTGGTAGTCCAATCAAAAAATCCACACTCAAATCCTCACATGACTTCTTTGATATGGGTAATGGATGATATAAACTTGTATTAAGACTCACTCCTTTGGAATATTGACAAAATTGACATCCTTGCACAATTTTTTTGATGTTTTCCTTCATCCTTGGCCAAAATTATTTTTCACTAAGTTCTGCCATCACTTTATCAGCTCCAAAAAGTCTAGCTAAACAACCAAAATATTTTTCTCTAGTCATATTTTTCCTTATTCATCCTTGAGGCATGCATAATTGTTTCCTTTTGAATAACATTCCATATTATATAAAATTATCCATCCATGACATTCTATCCACACTTGTAGGCTTGATACATGTTATTCATGTATCCCTAAAATCCAAATCATCTTTGTATAATTCTTTTGTGGGATGAAATGTAAATAATTCAACTCTCAACTCTCATTTTAGTCAATAATGCTACTTTTGAACTTAATGCATCTACTACCACTTTTGAATTTTCACTTATATTATTGATAACAAAATTATATCCTTGTACGAATTCTACCCACTTCATGTGTCATTGGTTAAGCTTGGTTTGACTATTAGTAAATTCCAAAGAATGATGGTTTTTATAGAGAATGAACTCCATTGGAATAAAATAATGACATCACTTCTTTAAAGCCTACACAATGACCTAAATTTTTTTATCATAAATAAAATACCTCTTCGTGGCATCATTAAAGTTTTCACTAAAATATGTTATTGCATTTGTCCAATTGCATAAGAACTTCTCCTATCGATCTCCCACTTACACCAAAATCCACTTGAAACACCTTTCAAATATCAAGCAATGCTAACATTGATTCTTCTATGACCTTCTTCATCAAAATATCAAAAAAAATATATTTTTCTACTATCCACTTAAAGCCAATATTGTCTCCCCTTATGGTTTCAATTATGGGTGCACATATCCCACTAAAATTTTTAATAAATCTTCCATAGAAACTAGATAAACCATAGAAAATTCAAACCTCATGCACACTCCTTTGTGTTGGCCATTATATAACATGTACCTTTTCTAGATCTATTTGCAGCCATTGTTGTGATATAAAATATCCCAAATAAACCAATTTATCCTTCATACAACAATAAATTTTCAAATTCACTAATAACCTTTCCTCCTTGAGCCTTTGTAAGACTTTTATAATATATAGGAAATGTTCCTTTTTGTTGATATTAAAAATTGGAATGTCATCAAGATAAGAAATCATAAAATTTCTTTAAAATGGTTAAATGAAGCATGGCTCATGGAAATAGAGAAATATTTTGAGATAAGGAATTACTCTAAAATAATCAACATCATTTGGGGAGTCTTCCAACTATCTAGGGAAGCATTCACATTGTGGATGAACAAAATATGGAGCTTGGGTTAAGTTTCTTAAGTCTCACTTGGAATGAATTTGTGGAAATTTTTTGAAAGCGGTGGCTACCTCACCTTTACTATGATCAAAAGCTCATGGAATTTTTGAATTTAGACAAAGAGATTCCTCAGTAAATGACTATTGGAAGAAATTAACTTGTCTCCTAAGGTACATTCCCCTCTACCAAAAAGCAAGTAGTTTTTCATTAGAAAGTTCATCATGGGCCTCAATTCCCAAATCAAAGGAGAAGAAGACATGCACAGTCCTATTACTATGGGTGTACTGTATGAGAAAGCTATTAAGCAAGAGAAAAGGCTTAAATATATCTATTCCTTCAATGATAGGAATCAAAAAAAAAAAATTAATTGGTTGCAAGCTAATCAAACCTCTAAGAAGCCAAGTGATGGGAAAGAATTTCAAAGGAATGAAGACAAGGGATTTCACAATATTAGGAATGAGCCTAGAGGATACTATAGGGGAAATAATAACAATGACAAACCCATTAGGAATGAAGATAGTTCTAGGAAGCCAACATCAAGGTAGGGGCTGTTGAGATGATGTTTTACACATGGAGGAGATCACTACATAAATTAGTGTCCCAACAAACCACCAAGGATGCAACCACATGTAAATCCTCTACCTCCTAAGTGAGCAACATTCTTGCAAAGATTCATGTGGTGCCAGACAGCTGATAGGTGGAGTATCAAATTACTCCTATGGAAATCCTAGGTACTTTGTTTGGTAAATCTATTTCATTTGTAATTGATATTGATGCTACAAAAAAAATTATTTCTCCTAATGTGGCTAGTAAAATTTCTAGAAAATATGGCTATATGAAAAATTCTTGGATTGTTGAGTACGCAAACCAAATAAGAGCTAAGGAGGAGCATTGTTTATTTGATGCAAGGGTTGGAATTTTGAGTTTCTCTATGGAATTAATTTGTGTGTAGCCCCCTAGGTTCATATAATGTCATATAAGGAATGAATTAGCCATGGAAGCATGGAGACAATATAGATTGTTGTGCTTAAACTATAGAATATTTAGATGATCTTTAGAATTAGGTATCCTTGCAAGGAACACCTAGAGAAGAGAAATTGCAGAAAATCTCAACTATAAAAATGCATAAAGATAGAAGAAGGGGTGTGAGCTTTTTGTTGTGAAAATGAAAAAATTAGAAGAGTGCAATGAGTTCATCTCTCAGGATAATGTAGTGTACCATAGACCCCAAGATCTACAAGAAACCAAGGATTGGGAGATGCTGGAATCAAGAAAATAACATAAAGAGAAATATACTATCCTAAGGGACTTTGTGGATGTATTTTTATTGTAGTAATGGAAAAGTTATCCATTTTCCTTAATTTGTGAATAATTATCATTGAATTAACCAAATTTTTCCTATGTCTAACGTTGTAATGTGTTGTAACACATTCACATTGACCTTGGGCCCCTTTTAATAAAATAAACCTAATTTGTACCTTATTTTAGGTGTTGTAAAGTGTTGTAACACAATTTCACACTTATCTAGGGTTCTCCTAATTAATTGTGTTTAATTAGAGTTAACTATCCCCTTTAATTCAAATCTAAGCCTTATTTGTGACAACTTCTAACGATCCATCCTAAAGCCCAACATTCAAATTTCATAACATTTAATTGGTTAAATTCAAGGTCCTAGAAAATGGTGCTAGGACACATTTTCCTTAGGTGGTGAATGGGTCCTCCCTCTATAGGACCCCATCTTCTTTGCATATTTCACATGAGTTTTTGATGTTCTTTCACTCCCCGAAGGTATGGTCCTAGAAATTTATGGCAAGACCCATTCACCCTAGGTGGTGAATGGGCCATCCCTTAATGAGGACCCCCTTTTTGAATTTTATTCTAGTAGGATTTTAATAACATTCATTTCTAGATTTGGTGTTGGCTTGAATTGTTTGAATTTCAGGGTTAATCTCTTTGATTTAGTATACATCTAGGGTTAACTCACATTTTTTCTCCTAGCAAGTTTACAAGACATCATAGAAACTTCAAGAGAGCATTATAGATAACTTCAAGGGAAATTCAAGGGAATTTCAAGGCATATTATCAAAGTTTTATTACATCAATTCAAGATCCTTTCATCATGTCTAAGGCATAGTGCATTCCTACATGTTGACATAAGATAGTGGATGTAGAATTGAGGATCTGCTTGCAAGCATTCTTTTACATCTAATTTGAGATCAAGGTCTACATTCTCCATGGATGATTCATGCTAGTTTGTAGATTTACATTCCAGGAGATCTTCCAAGGTATATCATCAATTACATATTTCATTTTTCATGCTTCAATTTCCTTATTTCATCATTTGGCTTAATTACCTAAATGATGTTTCACTTAGGAAAACCACTAATCACTAATAATCAACAAGATTTTCCTTCTCTTGAGTGTGTGTTTTTAGATTCATAGGTTGAAGATCAAGTGGAGAAGAATTTTAGAGCAATATTGTCAAAGTTGTCAAGTTACAAGATTGACCTTTATAGTGTAAGAATAAAGAATTGAAGCTACAAAATTTATTAAAGGTTTTCGGGAGTTGGCAATTGAGGATCTGAGAGTGCATAAATCAAGGAAAATAACCCAGATCTCAGTTTCAAAAACCCTAACAAGGATCCATTCGCCAATAAAGGCGAATGAGTCCTATGTGCCCTAAAAATAAGCTTCTTGCAGCAAGGTACACATCATTTTTGAGCTCTAAAAACTCCCCTCATAGTTGTTATAACAATTAGGGTTAGTTTCTAATTGTTATTTGCATCTTATCATATGAAAAATCACATAATAGTAGGGTGAAAAGTGTAGTGGTTTATCATCTTGATCTATTCTATTTGGTAAACCCTATTTTCCCCTAATCATTAATGGTGAACTTGACATTATTTAATATTGCAATTTTCTTATGTTTTAAGTCTTTAATTGCATCGTAGGTTAGATCTAATTTTGGGTTTTTTCCTTTGCATTAAAAAATTGCATCTCATTTAGGGTTTAGATTTGCATTGTTTTGCATCTCTCTAAATCTGAAAAATAAAAAATAAATCAATCATTGTTCATATCATTTAGATCTCATAAAATTTCATTTGAAAATCAAAACAAAATTACATTTCAAACTAGGCCCTTGCATTCATCTTTTCAATGCATTTTCACATTGCACTTATGATAAATTTGAAACTAAAACTTACTGCCTTAGACCTGGAACTGACTGACATTATTGAAAGCTTGAAAATCATCCAAAAATAGTTTCAAAACCCTAATCAAGGACCCATTTTCCTTTCCTTGTGAATGAGTCCCTATTCAGGTCAAACCTGAACCTTCTGGCATCTGAAAAACTATTAAACTCAAAAACCAACAAAAACATCTAAAAAATATCTAACCAGGGCTCATTGGCCCTTAGTAGTGAATGAGCCCCAATTAGATTCTAATTTGAAATTTCTATAAATTAAAATCTTATTTTTAGGCTTATGTTTACTATTGTTACCTTCCTATTTCAAATTTTTGATTTGTTGTTTCATCAAATTCATTACATATAACTTAAATTTCTTTATTCAATGCAATTTCAAGAATCAAAATTGCATTTACAACATTTCATTTTTAGTTTTAAGCTTAATGTAATCAATAAATTTCCCTGTTTAAAACATGAAAATTGCATAGTTTAATTTTTCATGATAGCATGTTTTCTTTTCAATTATTTACTATTCATAGAGTATCACATGGCTTGTATGATTCTATTTTCCCTACTCATTAGCATAAGCTAGGAAAATAAAATAAAACCTTTGAAAACATGTTCGATCCCACCTAGTATAAATAAAATTTGTAAGAATGTTATAACACTTGAGAGGATGCAAGAGACAATCATAACAATAATACTTGTTCTTCTCTCGATACCTCTCTTGTTACTCATGAAGGTATCTTGGTGAAAGAAGATACGATAATTGAGACTCTTGATTGTCCCTCTCCTCCTCTCCTTTGGGAAGATATTATGACACAAGAAGATGAGATCATAAACACATTTCTGAACACCACCTTACCTATTCTACATTCATCTCTTTCTTGTGAGAATGTTTTAGTGAAAGAGGATAAAATCATAGATAACAATGAAAATAAAATTTCTCCTTCTCCTAATATCCCTAATTTTTGTGAAGAATATAGTTTGGTGTTAGAAGATACACTTGTTTTAAGAGTCATGAGAATCTTGTTCCTCCCTTCCCTAATGCTCCTCTCATTTGGAAAGATCTATTTGGTAGGCATGAAAATCATATTTTTTCTTCTCTTGATTCCTTCCCTATTTGTGATGAATCTTCTTTAGTAAATATAACCATGGAATGTGATGAACATCTTAAAATATCTCCTACTAGGGAAGATATTAGGGCACAAGAGAATGACAACTTAGAGAAAAAGGATGAAATAATGAACAATCATAACAATAAAATTAGGCCTTCTTCTAATATCTCTACTATTGGTAAAGAATTTATTTTGATTGATGAGAGTCATGAAAATACTATTTATCTCTCTTCACCTAGGGAAAATATTATGGAACAAGACAATGCCATCATTGATAAGAAAGATAATCCAACCATTCATAAATCCCTTACTTGCGATGAAGTCATTTTAGAAGAACCAACCTTTTAATGTCATGAACATCTAGTTTGTAGTTCTCCTAAAAAATATCCTCCTAGGGAGGATATCATGGTGGAAGAAAATGAGAACATTGACAATACCAATTCCTTAGGAAAAGAGGATAAAGTGACATTAGACCCCCCTTCATTAGAAAGACATCAAGCCAAAACTGCTCAGATTATGAATGCAAAAGTGTTTGTTAGATCCCTCTTGATTATTGGGCCTCCTAAATACCCAGTTGGACATCCTAAAAATCCTCTAAATATTTACCCACCCTCACAACAACCACAAAATCAATAGAAACCTATCCTCATCCTCGAACCACCTAATAATAATGTTTCATAGAAACTAACTTATAGCACCGTTGCTCATGCATATAACACTAGGAACAATCCACAACCATGAAAACCAACTCCAACATCCCTCTTGTTTCCTAACCCTCTCTTACATGACCCTCCTTGTTTTCCTTTAAAAAGTGGAAAGTAGTACAATTTTTTTGAACAACTAAAGAAAAATCCTACTAAGATATCCTTATGGTAGCTCATTTAAGCTTCCCCTTATTATCATAACAAGCTTGAAAGTTCTTTACAACAAGTTCCAACTGTTCCTAATGTATAATCAAATGATGTGGCCCAACCCAAATTCAAGCTATAACACCAAACAAATTAGACATTACTTTCCATCAATATGAATTACCTTCCTCAAAAATTTAGAAGAAACATGAAACCTTCAATATAATAGTCTAGGTTAATCGAATTGTGATAAAATAAACCCTTGTTCAGAATGTTCCAGCCCTCAATGTGTGTAGTGTGAGCCTTTTGGAAAATATAAAAATGAGTAGGAGTGATATTAAACTAGATTATTTATATATCTGTGGATTGTATAGTATAGGAAAACAACTACTTGGAGTCATTTGATTACCTATTAAAGTTGGAAAATTAATATTACAAACTTTGGTCCACATTATGCCTAATGATCTTTCTTGCAATCTCCTCTTAGGAAGACCATGAATTCATGCAATGAAAGGGGTGCCTTCTACCCTCCATCATGTAATGAAGTATGTCTATAACAACAAATTTTATACACTCAAGGCCGATCCTGAACTTGAAAGTTGTTTGATTGCAAAGAGAGAAGGACAAGATCCTTTGAAAGCATGGGAATCAACTACAAAAGTAGAATACAATATCATAAATAAAGATGATTAGGGTTGGAATTAGACTTTATAATGACATTCATGGGAGGATAAAAGATCATAAACAAATATTCTGAAAAGGGAAAATAAAAAGAAATAATTCCAACACAAAACTCAACACAAAATTCAAAAGCATCCACCTCGACCACTTTACAAGAAACAAATAGCACAACAAACTTTGATGAAGTTGATTATGAGCAACCACCAGACCTGAAAGAAATGAAAAATCCTTATGGAAGAGGTTATGAACTTATGAGATAACTTGGTTATAGTGGAAAAGCATGTTGTATTAGAGAACAAGGTATATGTGTCCCTATAGGACCTAATATTCAAGAAACAACTTGTTGTCTTTGATATTGTCCCTTGATAGAAATCAAACCATCAAACAATATTTCACTTAATAGTAACACTATTACAAAATATTCTTCCAAGACAAGTTTAACTTTGGAGCATCCTAAATTGATATACACTACATGTGGAAATATCTCATCATATAAGCATAAAAATGATACTTTTCCTAATCATTATACACAATAACAATAGTTGTTTCTATTTTCCATGTAATAGTCGTAGGATGATAGGATACTCGCTATTGCATGTTTTACATTCATTATCACAAGGAGTGGAATACCATCATCCATCCTCATCTCATCCTTGTCTCGCACTAAGTGGGGGCAAGAGGTTTGGTAGCCTTGTCCTCATATGGAACTTGTATCTTGTGGCTAGTTGACCACCTTCCATGTATATATAAGAGAAAGCTTGGGATGTGGATGACATGCCTTCAGTTGGATCGCATGTGACATAATTTTCTTTCTAGGTTTAGTGTTGTATTTTGGGGGAAACCCATTTTCTTCCTATTTCATGACATAGCTTTATTTCAGAGACAAATGACTTGGCATAGGGTTTTCTGAGGAAAGCTCTCATGTCTTGGGACAAAACATTGGCTACTTTAAAGAAATCACTCGTAGTAATGGTACAACAACCACTTTAAAGTGGGGACATGCATCGATGACATATTTTGGTATATTTCATGGCATAATTTTTCTTTTTTCTTTTGACATGTCCTTTTCTTGGTAGTTTCATTGGGTTTGATGTCCTCGAAGAGTGTGATATTTCTAAGCATACAATATCCCTTTGTGGCCTGATGTGAATGATGTATCCCATAATTGGAAATCTAATATCCTTGAATTATCCTCTATTGGAGAAATCAGGCACAATTCTCCCGAAGAAGAAGACCTTACATGAATAGAGTAAAATCTCCTTTAACAAAAAATTGCATACATTACATTAAAAAATAATTTACAAAAAATCATTACATTGTGGTGCCTTATCAAAGTTGTTAGGAGGATAACTTTGATATGGTATGGGAGGCTAATATGATTCTCTCATTTTCCACTTCATTGGGATAAATTACCTAGTGGATAGATTGACATTCCACTACCCTTGAGTAAGCATACACATACATATTTTGGGACAACTCACCTAGTGGACAGACTGAAGTTCAACTACCCTAGAGTGAGCAATGAATGTTACAGACAAACAACCCCATTCCACATTGCATTGGAACAATTGTGCTTGATCCTTTATTTTTCTCTATTTTTCTTGGCCTTTGACAACGTGTGATTATGTATCTCTGTTATTTTTTCATACTTAAGTGTCTTGAATTTCTACTTTAGTATGAGTTTGACATGGGGTCATACTCTCACTAAAGTGGGGGAAAAATGTAGTAACAAAAAAAGTACCCCTTTTCCTTACTTAATTTGGGAATAATTGTCATTGAATTAACATAATTTTGCCTAGGTCTAATGTTGTAATGTGTTGTAACACATTCACATTGATCTTCAGCCCACTTTTATTAAAATATACTTAATTACTACCATCTTTTAGGTGTTGTAAAGCGTTGTAACATAATTTCACACTTATCTAGGGTCCTCTTAATTAATTTTTGTTAACTAAAGTTAATTAGCCCCTTTAATTCAAATTTAAGCCTTATTTGTGACACTTTTCAAGGATCCATCTTGAAACCTAACATTCAAATTGCATAACATTTAAATGGGAGAATTCAAGGTCCTAGAAAATGGTGCTTAGACCCATTTTCCCTAGGTGGTGTATAGGTCATCCCTGTATAGGACCCTTCTTTCTTTGCATATTTCACATGATTTTTTTATGTTCTTCCACTCCCCAAAGGTATGGTCTTGGAAAGTTATGCCAAGACCCATTTTCCCTAGGTGGAAAATGGGTCCTCCCTTAATGAGGACCCCCTTTTTGAATTTTATTTTGGTGAAATTTTCATAACATCCATCTCTAGATCTAGTGTCAGCTTAAATTGTTTGAATTTTGGGGTTAATCTCTTGATTTAGCATAAATATGGGGTTAATTCACATTCTTTATCCTAGAACATTTACAAGGAATCCTAGAAACTTAAAGAAAGCAATATAGAGAACTTCTAAAGTAATTCAAAGGTATTTCAAGAGAGATTATCAAGGTTTTATTACAGCAATTCAAGATCCTTTGATCATGTCTAAGGCATAGTGCATTCCTAAATGTTGTCGAGCTAAGATAGTGGATGTAGTATTGAGAATATACTTACAAGCATTATTTCACATATAATTTGAGATCAAGATCTACATTCTTCATGGCCACCTCATGTTAGTTTTGTAGATTTACATTCCAAAAAATCTTCCAAGGTATCATCAATTATGTATTTCATGTTTCATGCTTCAATTTCCTTATTTCATCATTTGGTTTAGTTACCTAAATGAGGTTTGACTTAGGAAAACCCATATTCACTAACAATAAACAAGTTTCTCCTTCACTTGAGTGTGTATTTGTAGATTCACAAGTTGAAGATCAAGTGGAGAAGAAGTTTAGAGTAATATTGTCAAAGTTGTGAAGTTGCAAGATTGACCTTTATAGTGGAAGAATAAAGAATTGAAGCTACAAAATTTATTACAAGTATTTAGGAGCTGGAAACTAAGGATATGAGAATGCATACATCAAGGAAAATAGCCTAGATCTTAGTTTCACAAACCTTAATAGGGACCCATTCGTCACTAAAGGCGAATGAGTCCTTTATGCCCTAAAAATAGGCTTCTTGTAGCATGGTAAAAATCATTTTGAGCTCTCAAAAATCCTCTCATATTTCCTATAACAGTTAGGTTAGTTTATGATTGTTATTTGCATCTTATCATACACAAAATCACATAAAATTAGGGTGAAAATTGTAGTGGTTTATCGTCTTGATCTATTCATTTTGGTACACCCTATTTTCCCCCTAATCATTTAGATGAATTACTTAGATTACCTCCCAAAAGAGTATTTTATTTCTCCATTGATATTGTTCCAAGGTGAAAGCCTATATCAAAATTTCTATATAGGATAACCATGATGGAGTTAATGGAGATACAAGCTTAATTGGAGTTGTTGTCCAAAGGATTGATCTAACGAAGTGTTTCACCCTTGGTAGTGCTATGATCTTCATGAAGAAGGATGACACACTACACTAGTGCATACATTATCATTTTCCTGACAAGAAAAAAAGAAAGAACAAGTACCCATTAACACGTATCAACAATCTCTTTAATCAAATGTGAGGAGTTTTGATGTTTACAAAAAATGATCTATGGTTGGGATATCATCAATTGAGGATCAAGGATGAATCTTCATATTCAAAATTTCATTCAAGACTAGGAATGGTCATTACGATTTCACAGTCGTACATTTTGGATTGATGAATGTGGCTATAACATTCATGAACTTGATGGATAATGTACCAAGCATTTCTTAGAAAATTTTATGTTGGTCTTATTGGATGATATTTTTATCTACTCCATGAATGAAGAGGAACATCTCCAACATACAAATTTTCCTCCAACATTTATGAGAGCATAGGCTTTATGGAAAACTCTAGAACAATACCTTCTTTTAGAAAGAGGTAGTATATGGGTCATGTGATTTCAACTGATGGGATTGTAGTTGATCTAGCAAATATTAAGGTAGTACTTGAGTGGCTCATACCAAATAATGTGCAAGAAGTTCAAAGCTTTATGGGTCTGGCTGGTTCTTATTGAAAGTTTGTAGTAAACATTTCTAGAATAGTTTTCCCCATCACTTCATTGTAGAGAAAGGGGAAGAAGTTTGAATGGTCATAAAAATGTCAAGAATAATTTGACCAACATAAGGATAAGTTAACTACATCTCCAATACTAAAAGTACTAGATCTAGATGGTGATTTTATTATCATCATAGATTATTCATGAGAAGGTTCGAGAGGAGTGTTGATGCAGGATGGATGATTCATAACCTACGAGTCTAGGAAGTTGAAACCATATAAGAAAAAGTATGTTTCACATGATATGGAATTGACAATAGTTTTCCATGTATTATAGATGTGGAGACACTATCTATTGGGGAAACCTTTTGAACTAAAGACTAAATACCATAGTTTGGAGTATGTGTTTACCTAGTCAGACCCAAATGAAAGAAAAAGGAGATGGATAGAATTGATATCTGGTTATGATTTTAATATCAACTATATCAAGGGAAAATAAAACCAAGTTTTAGATGCCCTAAGTCATAGGAGACATATCTCCTTGATGATATCAATTCAGATTGATTTCAAGGGTTAGGTGTTGCAAAACTCTGAGGGTAGTGAGTACTACGAGTAAGTTAAGCATTCACTCTCTGATAATATGCAAGATCCAAGGTATGAAGGATTTCACTTTGAACCTGATAGTTTATTAAGGTTTAAGGAATTAATCTATGTACCTAACTCTGAAGGAATATAGTGTGGAAAGAAGTTCATACCACACCTTATTTTGTACATCCTATATCAACTAAGTTATTGGTTGATTTTAAGCCATCGTATTTTTGGAAATGAATGAAAATGAACAAGGTTTGTAGAAAGTTTCTTAGAATGTCAAAGTGTGAAGGTAGCTTGTAGGACTTTTGTATCCTTATGAAATTTTGAAAAGGAAATGGCAAGTCATAAGTCTGGATTTTGTGCAAGGTCTTCCAATGTCTAGGAATAAGCATGATGCCATTCTATTAGTGGTGGATAAGCTTACTATGGTAACTCATTTTATTATAGGAAATCTAATGGATGAGGCTCTTGTTATAGAACACAAGTTTATGTAAGAGGTGTTTATACTACATGGAGTTCCTAAGAAGATTTTTTATGATAGGGATGCTCATGTAACATCTAGGTTTTGGAAAACCTTATTCTCTTCACTTGGGAAATAATAGAGAATATGTTCATCATATCATCTAGAAACTAATGGTCAAAGTGAAAGGGTGAACCAAGTGCTAGAAGATCTATTGAGAATGTATTGCATGGATCAGTGACCCAAGTGGGAAGATTATTTACCCTTGGTAGAATTTATGTATAATAATTATTATCATATGCAATTAAAATGACTTTATTTGAAGTATTGCATGATAGGAAGTGTTGAACTCATATAAGTTGGTATAAGCTAGAGGATAGGATAAGCCCTGGGCCAAAAATTCTATCAAAAATGGAGGAGAAAGTTAGTATAATTAAGCAAAAGCTTGTGGAAGAAAATGATAGGTAGAAAATTTATGTAGATTATAAGTGAGTACCTAGACATTTCTCAATAGGAGAGAAGGTTTTGTTAAGAGTTAAACTTGACAAGAGTTCTATAAAGTTTTGAAAGTCATCCAAATTGGCTCCATGTTATGTAGGTCCTTTTGAGGTTCTTGAAGAAGTTAACCCCATTTCTTATCGAATTGCTTTAACACTAGCTCTTGCTAGGATGCACAATTTATTTCATGTGTTGTACCATAAGATGTACATGCTAGGGAATAATCATAGTATTGATTGGAATTCTTTACAAGTACAAGACCCAAGAGTGGTAATAATCGATCCTTTTTTAGTACTCGAAAAACATAGGCTCCACCTATGGAATAGAGAGGTTATACAATCAAGGTCTAGTGGAATCAGTATGCAGAAGATTCTGCCACTTGGGAGGAATACATTGAGATGAAGACACAATTTCCTCATATTTTTCTAGACTTTGAAACTTCTTAAATTTTTTTGTTTTATGATTTATCTTTTATGTCTCATGTTTTACACTTAAAATAAACAGGGATTATGATTCACAAGGGGGGAATATGTTACACCCCATTGTGTTTTACCTATTCACTATTACTTTGATGAGTTAAAATATTTTATTACATAATTATGTTCTAGATATTTTGATAAAAATTGTCATGAATGAATGTGCAATGCAATGTGGACACTTTAAATGCTTTAAAGATGAAAATATATGATAATACATATGAATGTAATTTTATTGGATAACTTCTATTGTCATGGACTAAGTTGGATGCAGTGAAAGAATTAGCCCTCCAAAGTAGAGGGGGAGTATCATTGAAGAGAGGAGCTTGGTTTGGTAACCGCTAATGTTCCTATTTGAATTATCACACACTCACACCCTAGTTTGTTCATGTTGAGTTAAGTTAGTTTAGGATATGGTATTTAAAACCCTTAGCCATAGTTTTGGGATAAATATAATGATTATGTGGTCATTTTGATTTCCTATGATTGTTTTCTTTGTTTGAATTATGTAACTAAATATATGTTTTGGGTATAATTTCTTCTTTGTGTAATTAAATTTATATATTAATGGATACATGTATACATAAATTTTATTTATATATATATATATATGATAACTCATGCATATGAGCATATGTGTGTGCATATACATTAGTAGAGGTACGTACACATATTCATACATAGATCATATATCACATACACCACAAATTGATCAAATATATATATACACACTTTGTGTATATGTCTATTGAATAATATATATTTGTGCTTATGGTGAAATAGTAAATATGATATATTAAAATATATGTACATATTATATATAACAAATATAGTGTATATTAATATATACGTATATATATGTATATATATTTGATAGTTTATATGAATGGAAATTAATGGTTTTAATAAATCTATATATGTTAATGTATATATTTTAATGAATAAACCTTATAACACACACACACATAGATGTATATATATACCTATATCTATATTATAGAGGAGGGGGATTAAACACTTAGGACCCAGGTCATAGGAGGGCCTAGAACGGTCAGCTACCCTGATCTACCTCAAGCTAGATGGAAGATTTGTGAACGTTGTAATATGTTTAAGGTAAAGAAAGAAGAGAACTCTCAATAATATTATGTTTCTACTAACCCAAGAGTTTCACGGGGTTAAGAAAGTATTTTTTTATAATTTAGATCATACTTTGGACAACTCTATGCCAAAAGACAATAGTGTAGAATAGGGATGAAAGTGTGGGGAACTAGAATGTCATCCCACTAGTGTACTAGCATCCATATGGATAGAAATTATGAAATATAGTGCAAAAACTTGAGAAATAAATTAATTACTTAATTAGTGTAGCTTAATGCAATAAAAAAAGAAGGAAGTGACAAAATAATAGAATAACAAGAGATATGATTTAAAGTTTTAAGTAGATTTTGACAAGGGTGAAAGGTGATGGAAATACAACTTACGAATAGTCCAACCTCCCACAAGCTCCATGGGGAAAAATGTTGGGGCTGTTTCGGGGATTTCCATAGTCAAAACCCTATTTTGGTGTTCCCACCTCCATGGATAGTGACAATGGCCATGTGATAGAAAATATGATAAAGAAAGAAAGGGAGGAAAGTGCAACCAAGCAATGGTAACAACACTATGCTACACAAATCAAGTAGTAGTGCTAAAGTGAATGGATATCACCTCCAAAGCTAGGTTCCCTCAAGCACATGAAGGGAGATGGAAGCTCATAAGCTTGAAGATGCAATCCTCACTACAACAAATAGAGTAAAATCCAGTAGAGTAACACTTTAGAGCTTCAAAAATGGTGAGAAAAATGGAGTGTGTGTAGTAGTAAGTAGAGTGTAGAAGATCAAGAAGAGTATGTAGATGATGGATTGAATGAAAATTCAATTGTTTTGAAGAAAATAGAAGACCCAAAGAGCCAATCTATGATAGTTAAGGATGTAGGGGCATTAATCTTTGTCGCCAATGGAGAAGTGTAATGTCTCTGTATATTCTAGAGTCAAGAATCCTATCAGGATGGTAGTGCATCATGTAGACATCCATGTGTCATACTAGTGTCACCAAAAAATTCCCCCATCAACACTATAGACAACCACCAAGTGAATGCAGAGAAAGTGGATGAAGTGGAAATGCATTGTTGCATTCAATTTTTCTAAGGTAAGGAGATGCAAATGGGGAATTTGTGAGGGATGAAAATTCACTCCATTACATTTCTCCCCCACTTTAGTGAGAATATATGCTACCAAATGTCAAGTATAGTAGATAAAATTGGTTTAGATATGTATACCTGAACCGTCGAGGAAGTAGACCACAATCTAACCTACTTGAAAGAATAGGAGGAGAAGTTGGATCCATGGGTCCTCAAATCCAAGGAGAGTTAGAAAAAAGGAGATGCAAATCTAGAGGCCTATGGATGGCAAACAAAAGGCTCTATAGGTCCTTAGAGCTATAGAGTTGAGTAAAGAGAACCTGTAGGATAAAATCACTTCATAGGTCCTTAGACTTGCGAAGGAGACTCCCCCAAGTGATTGGTCCTAAAGGAAGCCAGACATAAGAGGATTCATAGAGTTTGATTGAAAATTAGTTTCACAAGTGCACCTATAAAGTAACATGTTAATCTACAAATAAAGCATGTTAAATGTCAAAAAGAATCCACACAAGTAGACAAGCAGACAAATAGTCACATAGAAAGTTAACAATTGAAGGAAGATCTTTCAAAGGGTTACCTTAGGAACCCTTCAAAATAAAGGGGGTTCACTCAAGGGACACTTAGTTTGAAAGTGATGACATTTTTCTAAAATAAATAATTTTTTTTCCTAATGATTCTAGCATCAAGGATTCCTTCTAAAAGATTCATTTCATCAAGGAATTCAAAAGAAAGAATGTTCCCTCACAAGGGAAAGTCCAAATTATATATTACAAATCTAGGAGGAAAGAAAATTCACCTAGAGATCCATGTTGAAGAATGTAATTTTTGAAAAATGGAGATTTTAAAGAAGAGATTCGTTGGCCACTATATGTACCTTTTGAAAATTGAATCAATATGATAGCCCTCCCTTATGATGGTGTGTGGCGAACTCAAGGGAACATTACATCCTAAGGAGAGAAAAATAATAATACAAGTGATGTTGTGGCCGATGGAACATGATGAGATGTAACCATGGTAATGTTTTCGCACACACGAGGGACAGCACATAAGCACCCTAACATGACAAAGTAAGAAACAAGATAGAAAGGTAAAGAGAAAATATATGAAATAACATAACGAATTAGAGATAGGGGGATGTAATATTTCAAGGTCAAAGGTTCTCATAAATATAGATAAATAAGTATAATAATATATAAATGAACTATCAACCCCCTACTATATCAGACCATATGAAGAAAGGCACATGAAAACAAAATGAAAATAAAAAATTGGGTCAACATGGAAGGGAGGCCTAAATGCCCCCAACACTTTGCATCATTCCCAATTGTCAAAATTCAAAGTAAAACAAAGAGAAGAATGATGTGACAAATAGAGGATTTTTTATGACACAAAAACATTCACATATCCAAGCACCTACAATGGTGACAAGGGTCATCCAATAACATATAAAACAAGAAAAAGGTAACTCAACATACACACACACAATCTACTCTATAGATAATGAAGAGGCACCCCTTAGTCCTCATCAACCAAGAGGTCATAATTATCCCAACCTAGATCATCATAAGGGGAGGGTGGATGAGCTTGTAAAGCTAGAATATCAAGGGGGGCACCCTCTGACCCTCTTGCAACAAGAGCCAAGGAAGAAGACCCTTCAAGGTCTTCTCCACTTAGTTCATATGAGGTGAACATCAACGATCTCACAAAGATCACCAATAGGGTTGGGTCATCATCTACATAGTTGAACATGTACTTTACATGAGTTCCCTTTTTCAACTTAGCAGGTGATGGAGGGGATTCCATAGATTCACTACTAGCCTCACTAAAAGACTCAAGAGCAATGACAAACTTCAGGGATGCCAGGGATACCTTTGACACTAGGATGGTGCATGCCAACACAGAACCACCCTTTGAAGAAGGTGAACACTTCTTCTGATCCCCATTGCAACATATTTTCCTTTTCTTGAAATGGAAACTATAGATCTTCCTTAAATGTGGGAGCACAAGGAGGATCCCTTGAATTGAACAACCATCTACTGGTACTCTTACAACCCTTCACATAGATATACGAAAGAAGGGTATTTCATTAAAGAAAAATTATCCTGCCAAGATCATTGCAAGTTACCTATGAACAACTTTTGCACGCTTGAATCAGGTAGCAAGTAAGATATTTGAATAAAGAGCACTTGGTATCGTATAATGAAATTGGTGATCTACTCATGCTCTCCCTGCTTACATCAAACGAGATCTAAGAAAATCATCTTCCAAACAATTCTAGCTTGGAACTACCAGAGAAATTGATTTACAAGCTAATTGAATGAGAATATAGAATTATTAGGCAAGGGACAATACCACTCAAGTGTTGTATCCTTGAGAGATCGAGGGAAAAAAAATTTCATCAGGGCATCGTGAGGAAAGAAATTCATACACATTGTGTTAAAAGCTGACATGTATGTTTGAGGATCTCCTTTACCTTTTTACTTATCAAACTTAGGTATTTCCATCCCTTGAGGGAAGGTATTGTTTAAAATTGTCATTGATAAGGGGCTATGTCAAAGGAAAGGCTAAATAATGGACTAGGAAAATTCTTGAGATAGATTCGTCAACTGGTTTTGCATTTGACCCATATTCCATAGGAGAGCATTTAGAATAGATTCAGAGGATGACAAGAGACCAATGGAAGCACTACTAGAGCCACCACCATAAGAATCACCTCCAAAACCACCTCTGGAGCCACTTCTATGACCATTGTCGGAACCACCACTATGGCCCTCTATGTGGACCACATTAGAGCCACCATCGTAGCCACTGCTAAATCCACCATCATGACCACCACTGAAGCAACTATCGGAGCCACCACCATACATACCAGAACCACCACCCCCCATTCCACATTAGATTTTATTTCCAAAGCTAAGGTTTCCCCCAAGAGGAAAAAACTCAAATTCTAGATGTATCCTGCTTGCCTTGATAGTAGGAGGGGGTTCAAGAGCAAAGATATTAATGGATGGTCCTATTTCAACCATGCATACCAATTTCATGGGCATTGAGACACTAATCTTCCTTTCATGGGTGTCATGCCCATGACCTCAACTAATACTTGACTAAGGATTGTAAGAGTGGATGTATGCTTCCATTAAATCAGTAAGGCCACGTAGAAACTCTATGCCCATCTAATGCTTGTCTAGCATATATCTTATCTCATTAACAACCCTGGTGGGGCTAAACATGCTTTGATCCCTACCTAAATTATTTAAAAGATCTAATAGCCTCCTATCTATATCTATGTGATGCTTCATGGGAATAGGGATATCTTCATTCTTTCCTAAAGGAATAGTTGAAGGGGAGGTAGGATGGGTATGGGAACAAGTTATTTTGTCAAAGAAACTCATCTCTACTATTGGTACCATCTCTTGAGATACAAGAGCCAAAGTGACCCTCATAAAGTCCATTCCTAAGTGTCGATGTCGTGCACTTCTTCTAACTATGTACTCCAAGGTTGCATATTGAGTTGTGAAGCTCATAAAGCTTCACAACATTCCATCTTACAACCTAGATAGACATGAGGAAGAGGACCTCAAAATGAAGAAATAGGTATCATAAGGTTCACATCAGGTTCACCAAAATGTAGAGTGGGATCAATTACTTAGGATCCCATGTCACAAGAGGGCCTAGAATGGTCAACTGCCTTCATTTACCTCAAGATAGATGGAGGGTTTAGGAAAGTTGTAAGATGTTTAAGGTAGAGAAAGAAGATCACTCTAAGTACTACAATCTTTCTACTAACTCGAGATTTTTAGGGGGTTAAGAGAGTAGGTTTCTAGATTTTAAATTGTACCTCAGACATTTCTCTACCAAAGGACAATAGCATGGTAGGCTAGTGTCTCACTGGGGCAATAACATCTATATGGATATAAAGTACAAAATACAATTCAAAACCTTGGGAAACAAATTAACTACTTAACTAGTACAACTTAAAGCAATGACAAAAGTAGGAAGTGACAAAATAATAGAATAATGAGAGATATGCTTTAAATTTCTAAGTAGAATTTGGCAAGGGTGAAAGGTGATGGAAATAGATCTTATGAATGTTCTAACCTCCCCTAAGCTCTACATGAATGCATAACCTATAGAAAAAAAATAGTAAAAAATATTGGGGTTGTTTCAAGGCTTGCTAAAGTAAAACCCCTATTTCAATGTTTACACCTCCATGGACAGTGAGAATATCCACAAGATAGAACATAATATAAAGAAATCAATGGAGGAAAGTGCAACCAAGCAATGGTAAGAACACTATGCTACAAAAATCAAATAAAAGTGCTAAAATGAATGGATATAACCTCCCAAGCTAGGTTCCCTTGAGCATGTGAAGGGAGATGTGAGCTAGCAAGCTTGAAGGTGTTATCATCACCACAAAATGAGAATAAAATAAAATAGAGTAATGCTTTAGAGCTTCAACAATGGTGAGAAAAATGGAGTGTAGCAACAAGTAGACTATAGAAGATCAACAAGAGTTTGTAGATGATGGATTGAATGAAGAATCAATTATTTTGAAGTGAATAGAAGCCCAAAAGAGTTGTTCTAGGTCAGTAAAGGGTGCATGGTCATTACTTTTCATTGTCAATGGTGAAGTGTAATCCCTCTATAGATTCTAGAGGCAGGAATCCTATCAGGATAGCAACACATCATACAGAAATATGTATGCTATGCTAGCATGGTGCACTAGTGTCTCACTAGTGAAATATCATCTATATGGATAGAAAGTATGAAATACAATGAAAAACCTTGGGAAAAAAATTAACTACTTAACTAGTACAACTTAATGCAATAACAAAAGTAGGAAGTGACAAAATAATAGAATAATGAGATATATGCTTTAAAGTTCTAAGTAGAATTTGACAAGGGTGAAAGGTGATGGAAATACAACTTATGAATGTTCCAACCTCCCCTAAGCTCTATGTAATGCATAACCTACACATAATATAATAGGAAAAAATATTGGGGTTGTTTCAAGGCTTTCTAAAGTCAAACCCCTATTTTGATGTTTCCACCTCCATGGACAGCGAGAATGTCCACAAGATACAAAATAAGATAAAGAAATCAATGGAGGAAAGTGAAACCAAGCAATGGTAAGAACACTATGTTACAAAAATCAAATAAAAGTGCTAAAATGAATGGATATCACCTCCCAAGCTAGGTTCCCTTGAGCACGTGAAGGAAGATGTGAGGTAGCAAGATTGAAGATGCAATCATCACCATGACAACGAGAATAAAGTCTAATAGAGTAATGATTTAGAGGTTCAACAATGGTGAGAAAAATGGAGTGTAGCAACAAGTAGACTATAGAAGATCAAGAAGAGTTTGTAGAGGATGGATTTGAAGAATCAATTATTTTGAAGTGAATAGAAGCCGAAAAGAGTTGTTCTAGGTCAATAAAAGGTGCATGGGCATTACTCTTCATTGTCAATGGAGAAGTGTAATCCCTCTATAGATTCTAGAGGTAGGAATCTTGTCAGGATGGAAACACATCATACAAACATCCGTATGCAATGCTAGCATCCAAAACAAAAATTCCCCCATTGACACTACACACAATCACCAAGTGGGTAGAGAGTGAGTGGATGAAGTGGAAATGCATTGTTCGATTCAATTTTATCAAGGCGAGGGGATGCAAACAGAGAATTTGCAAGGGGTGAAAATTCACTCCATTATATATATAATGGAGTGAATTTTCACCCCTTGCAAATTATTCGTTTGCATCCCCTCACCTTACAAGCTTTTTCCATGAATATATAATTTAGGCTCATTGAATAAAGAGAGGCTTGTATTAGTTGTGGCTTAACCATGTATATATCATATGGTGCACATAAACCAATGTATACGCAAGGATTATTATAATTACAAAGTAAGCACTTAAGCAAGGGTGGATGGAAAAATTGTGAACACTTAATAATCTAGCTCCATGATACAAAGTGTGCGAACCCCAACCTTGGTACCTGCAAAACAACAAGAATAAACAAGTTAGACAAGAGATTGCAAGCCAAAACAAGGATTCCCCATGAAATCCATTTACAAACTCAAAGTAGGAAAGAAAACAATGAAAAGCATGATAAAAAGAACAAAATAGATTGAATCCTAATTTTAATGTGCAAACTCATGATCCCATGGGGGAATTGGTGCCAATTTGATGTGAAAATTGGCCCTTTCCCAATTCCTAAGATGCAAACTTGATGTGTTGAAGATGATTGATCCACTTTGTTGGTGAGAGATGAGTGCTCCAAGCCAAAAATCTGCAAGAACCTAGCTATGAACTCAAGGATAATGGATGAAATTTGAGAGATATTTGAGCATGGTAACTTTGCATAAATTGTGGATGGTCAAATGAGGAGATTAGCCTCTTATTTATAGAATTCCAAGATGGATGAATGTCTAAATTTGAGCAATGTGGGACTAACAGTCATCCAATGGAAAGATGCCACTTGTCAAGCTATGAATGGATGGAGGATGTACAAGATTTGGGGATTGTGCCAATAAATGCCAATATTTGAAATTCAAATTTGTTGAAATGACATGTAAGAGGGAAGGGAAAATGCAATAAATGCCACTTGGCTCAAGGCAAAGGACATGTAAGATGAATTTATTGCCTTGTTGGATGTACATGTTGACTTGGAATTTTTGAATTCAAATTGAGAGAATATTCCAAAAGATGCCTTGTGAGGAAAATAGAGATTTAATAAATGAATTAAATGAATTCTCATATGCAACTTGCATTGTCTAGAGGATGGGTCATGAGATGAGCTTAAATTAATTAAGGGTTAATTAATTTAATGAGAGAGGTTAGATGATTTGACCTATTTGACTCAAATTTATGGATTTATTTAAAACAAATAAGAGAGGAATATGATAAGAGGTAATTAAATAAGGATTTTGATTTATTTAATTAAAAGAGATGGTGTTAGACTAAATCAAATAAGGTTTTAATTTATTTAATTTAATGGATAGACTTTAGAGATTTAATCAAATAACTAATTATTTAATTAAATAGGGATAATTAGATCAGATGGATTGATTTACTTAACAAAAGAGATTGACTTAATTAGATAAAATGATTTATTCAATTAAGGGAGGAATACTAATGAATTTAATCAGATAAGGAGATTTGATTAAATGGTTAGACCAAGAGATGATTCAGGAAGAAAGGATGTTAGTAAGTCAGGATCATATGAACAATTTCAATCAGTATATTTTACGTGTCTACATTTTTTGCCTCTTTGAAGTAATGCACTCGTTGCGTTGGTTCAAAGAATAAGCAATCTCGATCAAAGCAAAAAAAAATTGTTATTTAAAATTTTTCACCACTATTGCCTAGTGGGAGAGAATATACCAATATAATGCCCCCTTGAGAGATTGGACAAAAATTCTAATTTTCAGGTGATCTCACGAAAAAAAAGAGGACAAAGTACCCGATAGGTCCAAAAAGGCTCTGGGAGGTTAAAAACGTGTCTAAATGCAATAAAATGATGAAAAACAAGCCTTAACTAGACAGAAAGTGGTTCAGGGGTCCAAAACCCTAGCAGGACAACCAAACAGGGTAAAAAACCCTAATTTTTAGGCTTAAAAGGGGCCCGAGGGGTCACTTTCAAGTCATTTTCACACACCTCCGCTAGCAACCTTGAGATTTGAGCTTTGACTCTACGACGATATGGCACAACGACAACTTCCCCTACACATTTCGGATTGAGTTCAGATGTACCAGCGGCCACCTGGCATCAGGGCACTGATATGTGACCCTTACCCAAGCTTCACCTTTTCATTTAATGCCTCATTTAATGCTTTAAAGAATCAGTCTACCTGCAACAGTGCTATATAGCGCCACTCGGCAATCAAACTGCACCACGCGGTGTTGTTTTGTGCCACAGTGGTGTAGTTTGGAGATTAAAAACTCTGACGCTGAGCTCAGGGTTGGTAGGTTGGTTTGACAAAGTATGATGCGGCAACACTGGAAGGGAAAGTGCACCACGACGATGCCATTTTTCTCTTTTTAGGCTCTAGCATCGGAGTTTGATTAGAAATCAAACTATGACGCCATCACAAGTTTGATTGCGGGAGAAGTTTTTGGAGCGTTCGATCAGAAATTTTTCAAAAATTTTAACACATTGACCTTCCTTGATGCAGGACACGGTGAGGGAGCTCTACTCTCGGGAGCATAGGTGGTGATATTTGGCGGGCTTCTTGCAAGACCTGAGCGATAGGGACCAGGATCGACTTGAGATTGCGAGGTTGTGGCACATTGCATACGCAGGACCCGTGCACACTCACCTAAGGATGTTGTCAGCGCTGGCCAAGAGGTGACATAGCGAGACATCGTTGTTTCATCTCCCCACTGGTGAGGCCACCGTCACTCTAGAGGATGTTTGGCGTATTCTACAATTGTTGATTCATGGTCAACGAGCAATTTTTGATATAGACGAGGGGTGCGAGGCCTGTTGTAGAGTCCTTGCCACATGAGACATGATCTTCTATGAGGGATAGATAGAGCTAGAGCGATACAGGATCTTAGCACCTCCTTACCGCTGGGTGATTGCATCCACCATCTTGGGTCTTGTTACCCCAGATAGATGAGGGTGATACTTCAGTCCTGGCTAGCGGTATTGCTAGGAGCGGATGGTCTGAGATAGGCCGGTTCGTTTTGCATGGGGGAATGTTCTTCTAGCTTCACTCTACAGGGACCTCCATGAGTATGTTTACATGAACGACAGAGCACTTAGAGCATGGGTGACCTTACTTCATGTCTGGGCATGGGAGCACATTTATGTGCTATGGCCACATGTCGTTCCAATTTCGATGGGGGCAGATGATCCCCTCGTGGCACGATACAGAGGTAGTGTGTCCTTTACACACACCAGTGAGCATAGGATCCCCCACTAGAGGTGAGTCTTAGATGAGATGGTGGTTTTCACTTGGTGATTGTACCTTGGTCGGCTTGGATGGGCCGACGATGCTGATCAACTATTCTATTGGTACCAGGACTGGTATATGCAGGGGCAGGAGCATACTATGATTGAGAGATACCTGCCCGGGTGCATGTAGCCTCAGTTTGAAGAGCCGTAGGATCGGCCTGATGATGACTACATAGCCGTCTTTGCCTACACCATGGCACAGGTTTCATGGGGGCAGTACATTCCTACTTTAGAGGTAGTCGATAGTTTCTAGCAGTTGGTAGCCCAACCATGGGCTTATGATCAGTGTTTAGTAGATCTAGGTACCACGCAGGCCTACATGGATTGGTTCTGACCTCCTCTTCGATTGACGATTCCAAGTGTAGTCCCTGATGTGCAGAGAGTCAGATGAAGAGGGGGAGGACGAGGACGGAGAGCCGATATTTGATAGGATCTGCCACTTGTGCCTCCATTCCAGCCAGGGCAGGGGGATGTATACATGCAAGACTAGCAGCAGGAGCCACCACAAGACAAGGATCAACCTTGGGTGCAGCGATAGGTATAGCCAGTGGGGCAGGATGATGCTCAATATGCACTGATTGCTCAGTTATAGGCTCAGATCTAGGCTGTGATGACCGAGAAGGATCAACTCAGAGTTGAGAGAGATCAGGCTGTATAGTAGAGACATGTTGTAGAGCTATAGGCAGCCACTGAGCTAGGTCGGAGATAGTAGATAGAGAGCAAGACAACCTCCTCCCAGGGTACAGTGCTAGGTTGATCCTATAGGGATGCCATCTGAGAGGCAGAGTATTACCGACGGGCCTATCACGAGACCGTACCCAGAGCAGAGTGGCTCCTAGAGTATTCAGAGTAGGCCAGCCACAGACCAACAGAGGGTTAGGGTGACAAAGGCAAGGGTAGCATTCATAGGGACCGAGCTTGATCGAGATGTTATGTTGCTTTTTGTGCCTTATGGGCTTATTTTTGATAGCCCCAATGGGCCTTTTGTACTGATTGACACATATGTACAATGATCCAATTTATTATTATACTATGAAAGTTATGTGATGATAAATATATAATCCGATGATGATTTTGATGTGATGCGATGTGTATTCTTTTATTTATGCATGTATGGTTCTACTTCTATATGTTATGGATGCATTTATTTCTAATGATGTGTGCATTATGATTATGACTAACAGATCTATATTATGCTAACCTATGATATGATGTGCAATGATGTTATCTATATGATGATCTATTTTATGCAAATGTGATATGTGATATGGATTTTAATATGTAAAGTATATATATGAAATGATTGTGAATTATGCTTATAACATGTTTATGAATGGATGTATGCTTTGTATGTAATGTACTATTCCATTTATGCTTATGTGGGATGATAAATGTTTTATGATGTTATTTATGAGATGATTATGGATAATGAAATATGAATGTGATGGTCATGATATGGTGTAAATGAAAATGATATTAATGCATAATGTGGTGGTTTTATGAGATGCTTAGAATAACAAATGTTATTATCCTAAACTTTTAAATGATGATGTAATGTATGTGATGTAATGCATGTAATGTATGAGGATGCATAATGAATGTAATGTGATGAGATGATGTCATGATGTTATGCAAGTATGTGAATGAATTACATGCTTTTATGCCTATTATGTATGATTATGCAAAAATGATTATGAAATGCTTATGTAAACGTTATGTGATGTTTTTAGATGTAATTTAATGCAATGAAAATGGATGCTTCTATTTTGAAAAGAATTCTTATGATGATATGTTTATATGATGATGGAAATGTGTTGTATATATTTTCTATATGATATGTTTATGCAATATGCTAATGAGTTGTGGATGCAGGATAAATGACGATGATGATGATGATGATGATGATCAACTATCATAGTACCTTGTTAGTATAGTTAACAAGAAAATAGGAAGTCATTTCAACAAGACACAAGGTGATGCAAATTCAAATGATGATGATGATTACTTGCCAAGAAATTGGGATTTTCAAAGGGCCACATTTTCTTATGTTTGATAACACACGTGGTAAGATGCATCAAGGTATAGAAAACCAGGATAGCGTTGTACCCAGTGTGATGGACTTTGACTTGACAAACAGATAGGAGTATTCTTGCTCACACTTGACATATGGAAACCTTGCTAGGATGCACTTTAGAAGTTTCAAACATCTCGGACTAAAGCATGGAAAGGTAAACCTATCCATGCAATAGTCAACAAGTTGCCCTAGACCTCTTCCATACATACCTAACAAAGAAAGTATTCACCAAGGTTCTATTACAAGAACGTCCAACAAGCATAGCATACAAAATAATAATGATCATTGCCCCATTCCTATTTCTCTAAATCCGTCGTTCGGATATCATCGAGAGGTCCTTGGAATGAGTGCAAAATAAGATAAGTCAAAAGATAAAGACAAAGTATACAAAAAAGTTGATGTTCTTCAATACCGCTAACCAAAAGGGAATGTCTTTTCAAGGATAAGAACCGAAACTATTTCCAAAAGATAATTCCCATTGTAGGAAGGATACATCCTAGGACATGTTAGTGGATGGCGGAACGCCATTTCATTTATCCAAAGTGTTCCTTCTGATAAATGATGTCCATTATAGGAAGGATTCATCCTAGGACACGATGTTATCAGATGATTGATATGAGACTATTTTGGATGATGGGCTATCGACAAAGAATTGACCAACTTGTTTACATACTGACTTAGACTTGTGACTTGACATTTTTGAGTTTTACTTTTAAGCTGCTAAACTTGTTTCTAATTGTTTGACCAAAGGTTGAGGATGACGATCAGTTTATTATGGATGGTGTTATTGTGGGTGCAAGCGAGATGAGATGGATGAATTTTTTCAAATATTTGAATGTTTTTGGAGTTTTTCAATGTTTTGAGGCTGTTTTTGGTATTTTTTGAGGTTTTCAAATGTTTTGTTTTTTGATTTTCCAATGTTTTGGGATTTTTTGAAATTTTGACCAAGAGACTAACCTAAAGACCTATCCTAGGGGCCTTAGGGGCTGATGAATAGATTAGCCTTGCCTACGTTATACACGTAGAGACCACGCAGTTTGACTAATGACTTGACCGATTTACAGATGAAGATATACATGATGAAATGTTAGCTTATTATGACAGACTCCTAAAGGACTGACATAAGTGTCTCGGGGGATGATCAAAGATCAACCTTGCCTACGTTCAAGCTCAGAGACGACGTAGTTTGACAAGACAACTCTATTTTTGATATTTTGACTGACTTTTTGACCTATTTTTGGGATTTTGATATGTTTTTATTTTTTTTGGATTTTTTGATGTTTTGATGTTTTTGGATTTTCTAATATTTAAGGTTTTAAGAATATAAACAAATCTGATCTGATTAGAACATGCCCCTAGTGTGATGCAATAGAATACTCTGATAAAGGCAGGACAAACTGACCTTGGGGATGGGCCAAGTAGTACCAGGAGGGATCATGATATGAAAACAAGACCAAGCTATGTTGCGGATGTGAGCAGATGAGTGATGGATGGAGATTCGAATGCGATGGATGATGGAAGCAAAATGGAGGGATGATGCCAAACAAGCCGTAAAGATCTTGGTGGATGGAAAGTACTTATTTATGCAAGGTGCCTATTTGCCAGGTTTTTGCCAAGGTACTTGTCCAAAGTGCCACTGAAGTGGTTTTCACTAGAGGATGATTTTTTTCTTAACTATTTTCAATCCTTTTTTTGATTTTTTGGAATTTTCACTTTTTTGATTTTTTTTTGTTACCAAGACACCTGCTTGCCAGGTTTTTGCCGAAGTAACCATTTTTTTAGGACATTTTTGAGTTTTTGGATTTTTTGGTTCTATACCTTGGAATATTTAGTCATAAAATTTTTTGAGATGAGAGCTATTCATGGGCTCTTGCAGAGGTTCCCCTTTGGGTGTTGATAACTGATATGCCCCTGACTTATAACTTGTTGTAATGACAAATGGTCCCAATCAATTAGGTTCGAACTTTCCTTTGCTACTTGGGTTTGGGACATTTTTCTGATACAAGTTCTCTGACTTGGAACGTCCTGCTTCTAATTTTCTTATTGGAGCTCTGCTTGAGTCTATTTTGATAGACTTGAAAATGATTCAAAGCATTTATACATCACTCATCCAGTAGCTCTAGCTCATTTAGTCTTGATACTCTATATTCTTCATCTGTGATGAGATTTTGTAGTGATATCCTAAGGGATGGGAGCTCGATCTCAATGGGGAGTACCGCTTCTGATCCATAGACCAAGGAGAAGGGGGTGGCGCCGATGGGTGTGCGGATGCTGGTTCAATAAGCGTAGAGGGTAGGATTAAGCTGTAGGTGCCAGTCACGACCTGTGTCATTGACTATTTTCTTAAGGATTTTCAGAATGGTTTTGTTTGTAGCTTCTACTTGGCCATTGCCCTAGGGATAGTATGAGATGGAGAAGCGATGTTGGATTTTGAATTTATCACATTAGTCGTGGACATCCTGATTTTTGAATGGTGTCCCATTATCTGAGATAATGGCTGGTGGGACACCATATCGGCAAATGAGATAGTTCAGGATGAACTTTGAAATCTGCATCCTAGTTATGTACGTCATGGGTATGGCTTCCACCCACTTAGTGAAGTACTCAGTTGCGGTTATGATGAATTTGTGGCCGTTAGATGAGGTGGGCATAATTTTGCCAATGAGATCAAGTCCCCACTACGAAAAAGGCCATGGTGTGATGATAGGATGAAGCTCTTGAGCTGGAGCATGGATGAGGTCCCCATGCTGCTAACATTGTAGACACTTTTTGGCATGATCATGTGCTTCTCATTCCATTGTGGGCCAATAATACCCCATCCTCAGCAATTTCTTAGCTATGGTCATTCCACTTGAGTGTGAACCACAGATACCATTGTGAACTTCAGTTAGAGTGGTTAATGGCTCCTTAGCATTTAAACATCATAGTAGGGTACCTTCTATGCTTCTACAGTATAGGGTATCACCTAGGATGACAAATCTGGATGCCTTTTTAACAAAGGTTCATTTTAGGTTTGATGGTAGGTCAATAGGTATGACTCCTATTCGAAGATATGTGTAGATGTGATGATACCAAGGATCACCAAGACCAACGATTTTACACACGAATTCTGATTCTGGTACCTCAAATGTGGGAACAAGAAGCTTCTCAACCAAGAATTCATATTTTGGAACATTGTAAGGGATGTCTAATAGGGATCCAATTGTTGCCATGGCATTTTCTGCTCTATTGTTGGTTCTAGGAATCTACTCAAATGTTATTTCTATAAAAGATTCTTTGAGAGTCCACCAATTTCTTGTATGGAGTGAGCTTGTCGTCCTTGGTCTGGTATTCATTGTTTACTTGATTTATGATCAATTGGGAGTCTCCATACACTTTGAGAGCTATGATGTTCCATTGTACTACCATTTTGAGACGTATAGTCAAAGCCTCATACTCCGTAATATTATTAGTGCAAGAAAATGCTAGTTTGTAGGACCTTGGTATGCAATCCCCTTGTGGGGTGATGAAGAAGACACCAGCTCCCAATCCATGTTGTGTGTATGAGCCATTGAAGTATAGTTTCCAGTGGTCAGCTATGTTAAGGTTGAAAATAGATCCATCTAGAAACTCTGAGACAAGAGGATTCTCAGAATAGATAGGTGCTTCTGCCAGTTGGTCTGCGATAAACTGACCCTTGATTTCTTTTCTCTCCACATACTTGATGTCATATTCTGATAATATCATTACCCATTTTTCCATTCTTTCCGTAAGCATTGCCTTTGATAGTAAATATTTGAGGGGATCAATTTTGGCGATGAGCTTTATCTTGTGTGCCAACATGTAATGTCTAAATTTTTGTGATGCAAAAACTACTATGAATCATGCTTTCTCGATGAATGAATAGTTTAGTTCATGACCAACCATTGTCCTGCTGATGTAATAGATAGCCCTCTCCATTCCATTTTCATCATGCTGAGCTAGGAGAGCCCCAAGGGATGCTGCTGTTGCAGACACATATAAGATCAATGGTTTCTTTGGGATGTGTGGCATTAAGACTGGTGGTGTCAGTAGGTATTCCTTGATCTTGTTGAATGCCTCTTTTCACTTGGTATCCCATTTGTACGCTACTCCCTTGTGAAGTAGGTGATAGTATGGGTTTTTTTTGTCTTCCAGTTGTGCTATGAACCTTCAGATGGATTGGAGCCTTCCTTGGAGGCTTCTCAATTGTTTTAATGTCTTTGGTGCTTCCATTTCGAGGATTTCTTTCACCTTCACAGGATCCACCTTGATACCCCTCATGGACACTATATATCCTAGCAATTTACCTTATTGTACACTGAATACGCACTTCTTTAGGTTTAGTCTGACTTTGTACTCCTCCAGTCTATCAAATATGGCCCCTAGAGTTGCTATGTGATCTTTTCTCTTTCTTGACTTAGCTAAAATGTCATCAACATAGTCTTCAACCCTCTTATGGATCATGTCATGGAAGATCAATGTCATGGCCCTTTGGTATGTTGCTCCTACATTCTTTAGGCTGAATGGCATCATGTTCCAACATTATATCCCCCATGGACAAGTGAAAGTTGTCTTGTGTTGATCCTCTTTTGCTATCATGATTTGGTTGTATCTTGAAAATCCATCCATTAGTGACATCTCGTGTCCCGCTGTCATGTCCACTATTATGTTGATGTTGGGAAGTAGGAAATCATCTTTTGGACATGCCTTGTTTAAATATCTGAAGTCTGTACAGATTCTATTGGCTCCATCAAGCTTTCAAACAGGTACCAAGTTTGATGCCCATTCTGGATAGTTTATTGGTCGAATGAATCCTGCGTCCAATAACTTTTTTAGCTCTAGTTTGACCAGTAGGGCAATTTGAGGGTGCATTTTTTGAAGCTTTTTTCTGACAGGCTTTGCTTCTGGATACACTGCTAAGTGGTGCACCACGGTCTTTGGATCAAGTCCTAGCATGTCGGCATAACTCCATGCAAAGTTTATATGTCTTTCCCTTAGGAATGCTACTAGGATTTCTTGCTCTTCTGATAGTAGTGATTCCACATAGAATGTGATATGTGGGGTCTCCTATGTTCCTAGGTTGATCGGATTGCATTTTTTGGCCAAGACTACTGACTTTTCCTGATGAATGGCTCTTAAAGGAAGATTGAATCCCCCATCCTCGAGCGCCTTAGAGAGGTTTTCGCCATTGGATGCGTCCTTTCTTTTTACTTTTTTCATGTCGGAGAGTGCCATAGTGTGGTTTTCACTCAAGGACTTGGATATGATTCTTAATTTATCACTTTTATGACTGAGGGATTCAATTATTTCCCCATAATAGGCATGTGTGTCCAACTCTATTATAAACCTTGCTTTGTGATCTCCTTCAAGAATGTTATCCCACAGTTCCATGAATTCTGAAAGTGCCTCATCATTTTTGAATGTATCAAGAACCGGTGGTCCTCATTGGTCATAGTCGATCAGTTGGGGATAGACTAAACAAATGTCATGATTTTGATGGTCAGATTCAAAAGATAGGGTACTAATCATGTAGAGGGTGGTATTCTTGAATAGTTGGGGTAAGTTGGGTGTGGGATCCTCATCATCACTACTAGTACAGACATCAGTTATATCAAATTTAAAATTATCTATGACACAACCTATAGATACGGGTAGGTGTAGTTCTACGGGGGTTGGCTGAGGAGGATTGTTAACCATTCTAACTGGAGGACTGTGGCCATCTATGGTTATACTCAGAGGGGTACATCCAAGGACAAGATTTATTATTGGTCATGTCTCTGGAATGATAGGTATTATGAGCCCATTGTCATTTTGTCCCAATCTTTGATTTCTGTCGTAGCCCATTGCAAGCATCATTTGTAGACCCTTGTTTCTTTCATCCATTGGTAAATTAGTTGCCGGTCTTTCATCTTGATAGAGCATGTGTGATGGATCTGCCTCAATAACCTCCTGGCCAAGGTCTCCCCATGTTGTGAATTCAAGATAGTATTCAGGAGACGTTTGTGATGTGGAAGCTTGATTTTCTTGTGGATGTCCCCATGATCTAGGAGATTGTGGTAACTCTCCTACCATAAAAGCATTGTTAGGGAGCTTATAGCTTCCACAACCGTCATCCTGGATGATGATCTTGATGTTGGAGATGGTGGGAATGGTGGGAGTGGTGGGTGTCTCTTTCGTAGAAGTGGACGCAAGAGTGGTGGGGTCGATGTATGGTGTGGATGGGCCCTCATCATTTTTTTGGTACTTGGGGGATTTTGTAATACTTTGCTTCAATATTTTTTCAATATGAGAAAGTTTCAGGATCTCCATGGATGGTAACTTCTTGTCCATTATGTGTAAATTTTACACATTGGTGGAAGGTTGATGCTACTACTTTCATCACATGGATCCATGGACGTCTTGGGAGGATATTATATGGCAAGTCAAGGTCCAAGACTTGACAAGTGGTTTCCATGAGAGTTGGCCCTACTTGAATAGGGAGTTTAATCATTCCTTGAGACAATCTTTCTTGGTCATCATATGCTCTTATCGTGATACCCTTTCCTTTTTTGATGGAATCTTATGATATTTTCAACTACTTGATGAGGGTTAGGGAACATATGTTCAAACCCACACCTCCATCCACTAAGACCCTTTTAATTTTTCTGTTATGTACTATGGCTTCCAAGTGAAGGGCACGGTTGTGAGATGGTTGAGCAGGGAAATCCTAGTCAGAGAATGTAAGAAGATTAGGCGTAATGATATTTCTAACCATAGCTTGGAATTGCTTCGCATCAAGATCTACGGGGACAATGGATGAGGCTAATACTTCCTCAAGGATCTTCTTATGAGATAATGATATTTTTAACAACTCCATGATGGAGATGTGTGTTGGCATTCTCTTGAGTTGATCTAGGACATTGTATCCATTATGGACAAGTCTAGATGTGGGGACTTTGTTTGGCTGGGATGAGCTTGTGATGGTTACTTTGCCGCCTCTTGTGGTGACTCCACAATCTTCAGCATGGGTGCCCTTGATGGTGATGACCATGAAATATTCATTTAGGGAGGCAACAACTATTTCATACACATGATTTATATTGCCCTTCCCTTTATCATTTTTATTCCCTTTGTTGCCATGATTCGGCATCGGATTCGTATATATCTTAAGATCCTGATGAGTTTTTGAGTCTCATGCAATTTTTAGTGGTATGGCCTTTGATTTTATGAAATTTGCAAAGTTGATTCTCATTATACCAAGGAGGTTTGACATTAGGTTCTTGGTAATTCTCAAATGTAGGAGGCTTGATGAGTTTTTTGTCGATCAACTTTTTCATTATGTCCTCAAGTGGTTCCCCCAAAGTAGTGTATTTTCATTTGGGATAGCTTTTGCATTGGGGTGGTCCCCTTTGATCATTGAGGTTATTGATGGTTGGATTGTTATTTGCTTGGTGTGTTGTTTGATGAGTGTTTTGATGTTGCATTTGGATTTGCGATGTGGGTGTATGTTGGCGAGGAGCACTAATGACCACCTTGGCATCGACGACACCATCATTAGTAACTTTTTTGTTCCTTTCCCACGTGCGAGGTTTATTGTTGTAATTGGATGGTGGGTGGTTATTTTGTTGTTTGTGGTATGATGTTGATTTCGCGGGTTGAGTCACAAGGGCTCTTTCAATGCTAAGCAACTTGGGGATCAACTGATCATATGTGGTGATACCCTAAACCTTGAGATGAAATGCCAAGCGGCCTTCAAGGTTGGCTATGATGGTGCAAGCTTGTTGTTCTTATAGAATGGTCCACTTGCTCTGATTGGCCTTGGATTGCCATAGTTGTAGGAATGAAGCAAAAGATTCACCCTTTCCTTGTTTCAGAGCTGAAAGTTCTTCAAGACTAACATCCATTGCAATGTTGCATACATAGTTTTTTATGAATGCATCTATAATTTCTTGGAATGTCCTAATACCTAAAGGTAAGCAAGAGAACCATTCCATAGCATGGCCTACCAAGCTCCTAGGAAATAGCCACATCAGATAATTATCGTCATATGCGATTTCCATGCAATAAACCTAGAATTCCCTAATTTGATCTTAGGGTTTCCCATCCCTTGATATTTGTCAAATTTGGGGATCTCGAATCCCTTGGGGAATGATTTCATTATTAAGCTCCTATCAAATGGATAGGGACACAAGTTGCTTGGTGTTTTTATTCTTCGCCTGATTGAAGATCGAGCACTTGTTGCGAGAGCAACCTAAGTTGTGTTGTTACATCATTTTGGGGATCAGGGGTGGGATGAAAGTTTTTTAGGGTGTTTCAATCATGGGCTAGATGGGTGGGTTGTTTGGTGTGTTGTTCAATGGTATCTGTACATTTTTTTGAGCTAGGTAGGCTTCCACCTGCTTTTGTATGAACAACGCTTGTTATTGATCTTGTTGTTGTTGCGCTTGTTGTTGTTCCAACAATGCTTGTTGTTGTTCTTGTTGTTGTTCCAACAACGCTTGTTGTTGGGATGTCAATTGTATTGCTTCTTGTTGCTCTTGATATTCCTTTATTGCTTTTTGATATGCTTGCAATTGCGTTGCTTGTCTTTGTGCAAGAAGTTGTGCTTGATATTGAGCTTGCACTACTTGTCTTTGGGCTTGTGCTTGAGCTTGTGCTTGTGCCACTTGTTGTTGTAATAGGGTTTGCGCTTGAGTAGCCTTTTGTGCTTGTAATTCTTGCAATTCCTATGCAGATTGGGTGGCTTGTTGTTGTTGTTACAATAATGCTTTGGCTTGTTGCGCTTATAATGCGGCTTGTGTTGCTTGGGCAGCCTATGCAGCTTGAGTAGCTTGCTGCGCAGCTAGTTGTTCAGCTTTTTGTTTCTGAACTTGTTGGTATCCTCTTTGGAAATCAGCTTGCAATGCCACGTTGTATTGGTTTGATGTGGTGGAAGTTGGTGGTAGTGGAGGTGATGGTGGATTTGGAATGGTGTTTATGAAGGTGGTGTTGGTGTTTTGTGTGATGGATGGTGCTATTGATGTGATTGGTCCTTGAGAGAGAATGCTTTGTGATGTTAAGGGGGTATTTGATGATGTTGCAATTCCTTGTGCATTTGTCATTTGTTGTTGTGATATCAACGACAAATTTTGAGCATTTGGCATAATGCTTTGATTGATATTTGGGATAGTGGTTTGATTGATATTTGGTAGAGGGGGAAGCCCTAAACCAAGGAGTGATGTGGATGATGGTGGCAATGGTGGAAGAGATGGAAATGTGAGGGGTGCAAGTTCTTGTGAAAATGTTGTGGTGTCAAAGATGCCCCCTGGTCTGAACATATCTCCCTCCCCTTGTGAATTTGTGAGGAGGGGAGTTTGACGTGTTGCGTGAAAAAATGATGATGATGGATCATGATGGAATGTGAGAGGAACGTTCTTGTGTAATGGGTTTTGGGGTATATTTTGTTCCAAGATTGTATTTTCATCCAAATTTTTGATTATTAACAAGGGGGTGTGCTTGAAGAGCATTGAGGAATGCATTTCCCTTGTTAACGTTGGATTGGGTTGGAGCAAAAGATGTCATGATTTGCGGAATGTTTTGCGTGATGTTTTGGGATGGGGGTGTAGATGAGATGGGGATGGTGGATGAGATTGGAGGAAATGATGTCTCCACTATGGTACTCACATCAAAATCTGAAGGTAACTTGGCTCCTTGTTTTGCTAGTTCAAGCATGTATAATGAAGGGTTGAGCCTCATCATGATGTTGATGATTTTATGGTTCTCTGGATTTTGGAGCATTTCAATCATTTCTTTGCAAGACATTCCAAAGGTAAGATCCTCTCCTTGGTTTTCTTCTTGCGGATTTTGCGATGATGAGAGGGTCAAAGGATTACTTGATTCGGCCCGATTCATTTCAATGTTTGTTTGGCTAAGATCACTTGAAGCGGGTGTTTTTTTGTTGGCTTTCATACTCTTCTTGTATTGAGATCTAGTTAGAACCATAAAACGAGGATCAATTTTCAAGAGTCAGATAGATGAATCTCTTGATTTTTTGGATTGATCTTTATTTTATGTCCAAAGTGAATTTTTTTTAAGATATCTTAAGGATTGGAAGGTGATGATATGATGATGCAAAAGATGAATGATGTGGATGCTATGGTCTTTTGATCAATCTTGAATGAGATACTAGGCTTTTAGGTCTTGCAGATTTTGATTTTGATTTGATTTTTTGATTTGGGATTTGTCCTTGATTGATTTTGATTTTGATTTTGATTTTGAACAAAAAGACCCTAAGATGTTGGATGATGATCTAAAGGATAGATTTGTTCAAAGGATGATAATTTGAATATGTGTGGGGAGAAGGATGCATCTACCCACACCTATTCAATCAAGATGATAGTTTCACTAAGTATATGAAGAAGGATTCATCTACATATACTAAGCCAAACAAGATGATTTTGATAATTTTGACTAAGCATATGCAAAAGGATGCATCTACATATACCTAGCCAAAGGTGATTTTGATAATGTTTTCA
Source organism: Sequoia sempervirens (assembly GCA_007258455.2). Classification (NCBI taxonomy): domain Eukaryota; kingdom Viridiplantae; phylum Streptophyta; class Pinopsida; order Cupressales; family Cupressaceae; genus Sequoia; species Sequoia sempervirens. Next base: position 288,193,752 of record VDFB02058242.1, on the reverse strand, counting down.
AGGATTTAGTCTCAAGGATTTTGATGATTTTGATTTTTCCACAAAGCCTAGTATTAAAGATGATTTCAAGATTTTCCAAAAGGTGATGATGAGATGGATTCGTTTCAATGTTTTGAGGGATGAATGAAAAATATTTTGACTTGTTTTGATTCTAAGATGAACCTAAAATAGACACTTTTTTTTCCTTGACCTAGGTATTGAAGGACATGCAAATGCTTCCTATAGACCTTTGCGACCAAAGAATGATTTAATTTGCACACACATTTTTGGATTTTGAACCAATGATCTTTGCTTTGGATTTTGGATATTTTTGAGAATGTGAGGCTTCAACACACATGAAGGTTCATTTTGCTTAGCTTTGCTTAATGGCTTTTATTTTACCACAAACACTTTCTTTGATTAAGTTTTCAAACTAACATGTTCAATGTCTTAATTTCTTCAAACCGCACAAATTATGTTATGTGGAAATTCGATGAACTCAAGGCAAGGGTTTCCCTATAGTTCAATTAAGGATACAAATCGAGATATAATCCCATGTTTAGAAACCTCTAGAGACATGAATCCCAAGGGCAAGCAATAACATATAGATTGATTCAATGGTATTTATCTCCAAAAGGGTTTTAAATTTGGCTGATGTTAAGTGTTTTTTTTTAGATGCTTTCGACCAAGCAATATATTTTGTAATAAGTACAATCCTATGGATGTGTAAGACAATATTTGTTGGATTCCCACTTGGACAAGTCCAGCTACATTTATCTTTAGTGAATGGTTAGATGCTTGACCCCATTGGCTCCCCTCCATGGCACTCACTGATACGGGGCAGCCAAGCATCAACACCCATGAAACTCCCATAGCATGTTTTCCATTTCTACTAAAAGACCGTAAAAGTGTGGGGTGGCTTCAGAATGATCGTTCTTGCACCAACAAATAGATTAAAGAATTTTGGAAAATTCTAGCACATGGGTTTTAATAAGGATTTTTCGTTCGTGGAGATTGACCCATATGGCAAGAGTCCCCTTTCGGATCCATCTTGTCAGAATCAACCATGTGATATTGGCGTTTACTCTAATACCCACATTTATATACCAGTTGGAAATACTCTTGGCTTTAGCGTGTTACACGTTTAGTCGTTCCCTTGGGTGAGTACTTTTTCCCCAAGGCAGGCCCTCTAGGATAAACAAAAGCAAGTGAAAACAAAATCCATAACTCGATCAATCTTTGATGGCAACAAAGAGAGAATATACATGAAAATTACCCCACTCACACTCACACAAAATTTTGTTCAATTTTAAACCCAAATTGAAGTGTGGAGGTGATTGCTTTGTCTCACCCTAAAGTCATGAAAAAGGGATTTTGATTCTCAAGATCGCTATAAAGTGTGAGAGAAGCACATACGTCCTTTTTTAAAGGCTTTAGTTTAAGTAAGCTTTCATGAAAAACAAAGTTGCACTTGTTATTTTTAAATCCACAAAGCAAAATGTGAGTTCTTTTTAAGCACCAAAACACAAGTGAAAGACATTTTGTTCAATTTTTTAATCCAAGAAAAAAAATCTAGTATGTTGTGGTCCTAGTGTTCATTTAACCTTTGCAAGAAGAAATTGAAAGATTCTTTTTAAACCCAAATGAAAACTAGTGTTCTAAGGAAGAAAAAGATAACAATTTCTTAACAAAGTGTTAAGAAAACACTAAAGTGTTTAAAAACACTTTGATTTGATGAAATATCCTCCTCATGCTTCTCCTTTTTTTTATTTTGATTTCCCACCCACAAGGAAGAAAAATTAGTCAGATTCTGGAAAATACAGAGATAGAAAAGCAGAAAATAGAGAACAATTAATCATTAATCAAATAACACGTGCTAAAATTTAATTTTCTTTTTTACTCCCTTCCAGTGTCGCAACTCATGACTACATCAGAGTTTGATTTCCCAACGGTGCCCTCACAATGCCGCTTGTCAGTCAGCATCGCTCTGTGTCAGGACAGAGAGCTCAACTACGTCACACATTTTGCCCAGCATCGCAGTTTCCTTTCAGCGTCACAGTTTGATTTTTTTTGAAAATGTTTGTGAGTTAGCGAGCCCAACGATGGAGTTAGAAATTAAAATTTTCTTGGCTGGACAAGTCCAGTGTCTTTCTTTGAGTCTCTCGCAGTGCTATATAGCGACACTAAAGAGACAGCGGTGCCAAAACAATGTCACTGAGCTCCCAACGTTAGAATTTTCTACGTGTGAGGAAAAAAGGCAGAAATTTTGGGAAAAAATGAGAAAGAATGATGTCCATCCCTCTTTCTAGTGCCAAATGTGAAAACCCCAACCTTGGTACCTGCAAAACAACAAGAATAAACAAGTTAGACAAGAGATTGCAAGCCAAAACAAGGATTCCCCATGAAATCCATTTACAAACTCAAAGTAGGAAAGAAAACAATGAAAAACATGATAAAAAGAACAAAATAGATTGAATCCTAATTTTAATGTGCAAACTCATGATCCCATGGGGGAATTGGTGCCAATTTGATGTGAAAATTGGCCCTTTCCCAATTCCTAAGATGCAAACTTGATGTGTTGAAAATGATTGATCCACTTTGTTGGTGAGAGATGAGTGCTCCAAGCCAAAAATCTGCAAGAACTTAGCTATGAACTCAAGGATAATGGATGAAATTTGAGAGTTATTTGAGCATGGTAACTTTGCATAAATTGTGGATGGTCAAATGAGGAGATTAGCCTCTTATTTATAGAATTCCAAGATGGATGAATGTCTAAATTTGAGCAATGTGTCACGACTAACATTAATCTATTGGCAAGATGCCACTTGTTAAGCTATGAATGGATGGAAGATGTGCAAGATTTGGGGATTGTGTCAATAAATGCCAATATTTAAAATTCAAATTTGTTGAAATGACATGTAAGAGGGAAGGAAAAATGAAATAAATACCACTTGGCTCAAGGCAAAGGACATGTAAGATGAATTTATTGCCTTGTTGGATGTACATGTTGACTTGGAATTTTTGAATTCAAATTGAGAGAATATTCCAAAAGATGTCTTTCGAGGAAAATAGAGATTTAATAAATGAATTAAATCTATTTCCATGTGCAACTTGCATTATCTAAAGGATGGGTCATGAGATGAGATTAAATTAATTAAGGGTTAATTAATTTAATGAGAGAGGTTAGATGATGTGACCTATTTGACTCAAATTTATGGATTTATTTAAATCAAATAAGAGAGGAATATGATAAGAGGATAATTAAATAAGGATTTTGATTTATTTAATTAAAAGATATGGTGTTAGACTAAATCAAATAAGGTTTTAATTTACTTAATTTAATGGATAGACTTTAGAGATTTAATCAAATAACTGATTATTTAATTAAATAGGGATAATTAGATCAGATGGATTGATTTAATTAACAAAAGAGATTGACTTAATTAGATAAAATGATTTATTCAATTAAGGGAGGAATACTGATGAATTTAATCAGATAAGGAGATTTGATTAAATGGTTAGATTGAGAGATGATTCAGGAAGAAATGATGTTAGTAAGTCAGGATTAGATGCACAATGTCAATCAGTATATTTTACATGTCTACACAGAGTATAAACTAAATAGGAATCAATGATGCAAAATGCATGCACAATAAAGATAAAGTGTATAAATTTCTCAAAGCCACAATTTGGTAGATTCTGGAAGAGTTTGTTTCCCTATGACAAGCAATTGAAAGCCACAATGGGAGTTGTTAACCTATAGGTAATCATTGCTCTATTTGACTGAGTAAAAGAACTAAAGCTGGCAGCTTATGAGGGAGACTCGGCCTTGGTAAAGGGGTTGAAGTTGTTGGGACTATATATGTGTTTGAATTTCAAATTTTTAAATAGCCACATTTCACTTAATCTGGATTAGTCAACTCATTTAGAAGAGAAGTTGGTTTTTGTTGTTAAGTGGTTGGAATTGGTAGAGAAAAGGTGATGAATAGTAGAGCTTGATTATACCAATAGGTTTTTCAATTTTTAGTATAAGTAGAGATAGCCTTTTAACCTTTTGGAAATTTTTCCTTTTATTCATTCTTTTAGACTTCCTTCTTGTAGTTTTTGTATGCAATTCATTGTTGACTGCATTAATGAAAAAATGGTTTTTTTTTTAGATTTTATAATTTTTTGAGAGTTTTGAGAGATTGGAAAGAGGCTAGGATTAGAGATAGGCTAATCGTAGAAGGAGGAGCAAGCATGACTTTGGGAATTAAGCTTAGAGGGAAGTTTCTTTATTTGGAGCTCTAATTCCAGGCATGTTGATTTTAATTCTCTATTCTTTATATCTAGATATCATATTTATTTATAAAAACAAGTGTTTGAGGAAAAGATGATTATATGTTATGTTGAGCTTGCTTGCACGAACTTTGATAAATTCTTATTTTTCTAAGCTTGTGTGATCTTTAGTGAATTCTTATTTTGGTGAAAATTTATTTGTTGATACATATATTTATTCCTTATGTTAGAATTATGTGGTTATGTTTGCTAAACAAGATAATAATAGAGTATTAGTATAATACCTAGGTTGTCATAGACCATACATATGCTTACATAGATTATGAAGTATGATAAATGATATTATATTGAGGTATTATAATGAAGATGTTAGTTTTTAATGCTATATGGACATGTGTGGCTAATTTGGTTGTTCCTAGGGTTAGGATAATCCATTGATGGGAGTAACCTAGTTGGCCAGTTTGATCACTTAGATGTACATCACCTTGTGGGTTGGAATTATGTTATGTATAGTTTGAAAAGAGTATGTGTGGTTAATTACCAAATCGAGCTAAGGTATGAGTGAACATATGATTACCACTTCATAGAAGTTAGAATCCATTTCTTAGGAAGTGATTTTGATATGTAACTATCAAATCTTTGGAAAATGTAATGTAAGTAGTTAGTGATTACACTTATTGATTCACTGTGAGCCAGGTTTACATAACTAGGCTAGGAATGTCATGCATGTACGTGTGTATCCCCTATATGGTAGCTCTAGTTATGTAGAACAAAACACCATACTCAAGAAAGCTATTATTATGAGGGTTACTAGGTGAATCTATTCATCGAATGGAGGACCATATTACCAGTTAGGTAGATGTGTGGGGGACTACAGTAAGTCCATGGTTGGCAGGAAAACACTTGAGTGGTAGTCTCCCTCATTCATTTGGTAGCTAAAGTTTGAGAATGTATGCCTAAGAAGGGACATCTGGATCATTTATACTTTGTTTCATTGAGCTCTTGGAAGTTGTGTATGTATTCATGTATCTCTATCTTTATAAAAAATGTATTTAGAAAAATGTTATCATTACATGGGATTATGTAATATGAAATCCTTATTTGGGATTATGTAATGTTTCTTTATAAATGCAATGGGGATTTGAAATGGGATTCTTTTGAATGTGCATCTTGTTATTGAAATAGAAAGGAATAAATTTATTGGTACAAGTTGGTAAACTTTAAATGTTCACATGTGGGTTAAAACTTAGGTAAAATCAATAGGTAAAACATTGGGCTTGTTACATTTCTAATGTAGATAATTTGGGATTACATGATTGATTTAAACACTCATATGAATTTCATTAAAGATAAAATTGTAAGGAATTTAATTACACAAATATGTGTCAAGTCAACTCCCAACAATTAATGGGAAAGAGTGAAAGTTGACAATTTGAAATTTAAATTTTTGAAATTTGGATCCAATTTACATTATGTGGAATTGATCCAACCCATCATGGAAGTAAATAGAATAGATAATCTTAAATATCCATGAATAGATCATATTCATGAGAATATGTGCTAATAATGAAGCAAATGTATAGGAATAGATATAAATATACAAAGATAAAATTAAATATATAAAAGTACATACAAATCAAACTAAACGAAGATAGATAAAAAATAGAAAAAGAAGTCAAACTTCACAGAAAACTGTCACATATCACTGTATGATTATATTAAGGCTTTCCATCATAATAAATAAAAAGACTAAATAAAAATTGACATAAATAATTTCATCCTTATGATGGATCGTATAATGTGATCTGCAATGTTGGTGAAATTAAGATTAGTATCAGTTTAATCCAGAAACTGCAAATTCAATAAATGATTTGACCATTTAAAAAAAAACAAATAATATAGTGAATTCCTTAGCGTGCATATCAAGTTTGGATTGGCTTGATATGTTTGTAGCTATTAAGCACACGAAAGTGCAATGCATTTTCTTTCAACAAAGTCATTGTTTTGTCCAATTCAATCTCCCTCCCATTATGTCCCTTCTACTTGTCTTGAGGAGAGATCGAGGCGAATACGCGTTTTTGGAAGATATCTGTTTTTCTTTGTAATTGAAATATTTACAAAGAAGTTTGTATTATTATCTGTTGGCCTTGATTTCATTTACACCATTTGCAATGTTCAGGAGCTGCCTTCATGTGTCGTCCTTTTGGACTTGAAGAAGAGATTGGTACCCACTTCAAACTAAGGTTCACTCATTCTGCTACGCTATTAGATCTAAATTTTCAAGGTATGAAAATTAGGCAATTCAATCCTTTCAAAACGTTCAACTGCTATTTCCCATCTTCTTTCACATTCATCTTTAAGAATCCATTCATGCAGTGAGTTTAAAAGATCTATAATTTCGTTCTTTTTTATTTATCTAATGATTGCAACGGCTGAAAATTTGGCGATTGGATTAGGTATTTCTACTTTTCTTAGACGCTATGTAAAGCTTTATATTATTGGGGTTTGTCCTTACATAAATCGGCATAGTTTCGAAGGTTAATTTATGTAATGCTAATGAATAACAAACAGGAATATCAGTATACGATGCGTTCTAAATAGGTAAGAGTTTAGCACAACGAACCCTAGTTTAGCTTATAAATACTAAGTTTAAGAAGGTTTGGAGACATAATATAGGTGTCAAGATTTTGAGGGTTTGGATAATACGAATTCAATCTTGCTCTTTAGCCATTCCACTCAAGTGATTTTGTCCATTAGCATTAAGAGCTGACAACCTTTTTCTGTACTAATATATTCTTTTTGTATTATTAGGAACCATTAGGAGCTGACAACTTGATGGGTATTAACATTATTTTTAGGGCTCGTTTATAGAATCTGTTTTTAATTTGTTGCACTGTAAAATGTATTTGATTAATGCAGATGTGAATTTTGAGGGCTATTGTTCATACATCTTGTTTGTTCATATGATTTATGCATTTTGACGGTTGGATTAATTTACAGTACAATATGTTTTGTGCTGTGAATATAATTTTGTCAATATTGATGTGAATTTTTAATAAATATTAAATAAAAATTAATTTAAATTACATTTTGAAAAATGTTAGGTGGAATGAGTTCTATCAGGGTTTTTTGTTTTTTGGTCATTTTTGAGCTCCTCTGCGTCATACTACATCTTAGGCGTAGAATTTTTCTTTACTTTGTTTTGTACGACTGCATTTACTGTGGTTTTTAGGTGTTTTATTATGCCTATGGTTGACTCTAACCCAACAATTCTTGATGGTGTTGGCGGTGCAAAAGCTCTGCATAATGGCTCCTCCTCTAAAGAAACGATGTCAAGAATTTGTTCTGAAGGTTTTCCACGAGGTAAGTCTTTTGTTTCCCTAGAAGATGTGGTGCTTCTCATCCCAGAATTGGATATTGCATATCATTGGTTAGAACAATATACTCTTGTTAGTTATTTTGTTGGGAGGACTCCCCCTAAAAGTGTGCTAAAAGAATGGGTCCATAAATCTTGGGTCCCTCATGGGGTCCACCTTGATATGGCCCAGAATTTGACCAAATGTATTTTCCTTTTTCTCTATGGAGGTTAGTCATGTTCAAGAAATCCTAAATCATGGTCCTTGGTATGTCTGGCCCTCTTTGTTAGATTTCCTATCTTGGACCCAAGATTTCTCTTTCTTTGAGGATGGGAAGTTACAAGTTCCAGTTTGGATTGAGTTTCCTAATGTACCCTTTCCATTTTTGCACTTTATGTACCATATAGCTTCATCACTGGGGAAAGTCATCTCTGTTGAACCTGACCAGTTCTTTCAAGCTTTCCCTCAAAAGCAAGTTTTTGTTGAAGTGGACCTTTCATAAGATTTGAAAGAATCCATTAATATTTATATTGGAAATTTTTGGCATGCCCAAAAGGTCACTTATTTTAATTTTCCCAACACTTGTTATTGGTTCCAATCTATTGATCACAAGATCAAAGATTTCCCTCTTGCAGCCCCCTATACTCAATCTCTATCACAGGAAGCTAAAAATCCCTTCCTAGTGGAAACCCTAGCCACCAAACCAAAGGACAAATGGACAACGATCACAAACTAGAAAAACAAGTCCTATGGCATAGGGACTATCTCCAAAGCCCCTAAGCTCTTAGTCAATATTTCAAACCATTATGTGAAGGGGAAAGAGGTTCATATCACTGCTAATAGTAGTCCAGCTCGACCAAGGCCCTATGCCACACCTCAACCAACTTCAATGATGATAGCTCCATTTGTTGTGTCAACTCCCATGATGATAGAGCATAGAAGATAACACAATCCTTTTAGACCTCTTGAAGAGGGTGAATTTATTTCAAAAAAATGGAGGATTTCCTCTCCCCCAATCCATATGGGTCTAGTGCCACCAAAGGTTTTCCAAAATCAATTTTCCTCATTGGAAGATTTATACTTTGATGTTGTGATCAAGTATTTTACATGAATTTTCTTTCCTAGAATGTTTGAGGTCTAACTAAACTTCTCTAGGAAGTATTATGTTAGAGATACTCTTTAGAAACATGCTAGTATTGATGTTTTGTGCCTCTAGGAAGTTAGAGTTGTTTTTTTTTTGCTATCTTCTGCCTACTGAGTTATTTGGCCAATGAGTAAAATGTTTTCATCTAATCTTGTTGTTAACCATGGCGGATTGGTCACCCTTTTGTCTCCACATTGGCATGATTGTGTTGTTGATAATGGGTCTCACCCCATGCACTAGATCCTCTAGATGCTTTTAAAAATTAATAATCATTCCTTTAGGATTATTAATGTTTATTCCTCAAATTATTCTATTGAAAGATCTATTCTTTGACGTTAGATTGTAGACTCCCTGCCAGTTGCCACTCAGATTCTTTGTCAGGATTTCAACATGGTTGAGGTGGAATTTGACAAAGAGGGTACTTTACTAATCAAACAGGTAGCTAGTGAAAGAGAAGCCTAGTTTTACATGCATAATAAATTGGGTCTTTCTAACACTAATATTGTTCTCCACCATTCTCATTCCCTCTGGCACACTTGGAGAATTTTTTGGGCTAGGCCTGACAAAATCTTTAAACGTCTCGATCATGCTATGGTTTCTAAATACTATTTCTTTTCTTTCACCAGCTACTTTTCACTCCCAGTTATTCCATCAGTGGAAGTCATTTTGTCAGTTCACTTTAGACTCATTCATTTTGACATCGAATGGCAAGTGGGGCTATCATGTGCCAATAACTCCCAAATTTTCTTGAATACTTCTATGTTGATAATTCAACCCATGCTATCCCACATTAGAACTATCTAGAATCTTGAATGGGGTCCTTCTCAACCAATTGGTTGGATCAAGTGGTGGAATGATTCCATCAACCACTTTGTGAGGTTTATTCACATTTATGGGCACTAGCTAGCCATTTTTGGTAGGTGATATTATGAAGTCACCACTTTGGTTCTTCGCAAATTCATCGAGGCCTTAGTAGCTAGCCTCCTTTCCTTTATAGGCCAGAGTGGTAGAGTTGAGACACCATAAGAAAAAGGTTCATTTCTATGCTATAAGAGGTGCACAAGTCAAAGCCAAACCTCACTAGCTTAAGATTGGGAATCGTGCCTTGAAAGAGTTTTTCCTTGCTCTTTGTGTGAGGAACACTTCGCTTAGAATCAAGCCGATCAAAGATGACAATCATATGCTCACTAAACTACCTGATATTCTCCATAATTTTGTTAGGAATTATAAAATTGTTTTCACTACTCAAGATTACATCCAATGTGTGTTAATTCTCTCAATAAATGCCTCATAATTGTGCCTAGTAGGCTCTCTTCTACCTAGAAATCCTTCTATAAGAAATTTCTCACTATTGAAGACGTCAAGGAAGCTATTTGCACTATCGATGATGAAAAATCACTATGAACTAATTGTTTCCCATGTTAATTTTACAAATACCTTTGGGATTGTGTTGGAGAAGAATCCACATAAATTATATTTAGAATATTTTCATTCCAAATCCCTAGGCCAACTCATTAACAAAGGCAACATAAAATTCACACCTAAATCTACTAATCTTGAAGATATTTGCAACTAGAGGCCCATTATCCTCCTCAATGTCTCTTACAAAATTATTACTAAAGTATTGTCTTTCAAGATCCATCACCTTCTTCCATAAATTTTTTGCCTAAAGAAAACTGGATTCATCATGTATTGATTTATTCTTAATAACATCATCGTCTAGGAAGGTATGGAATGGGATAGGTTCTCACATCAGAAAGTAATTTTTTTTAAGGTTGATTTTGACAAAGCTTATGACTGCATTGAGTGGCCCTTCATCCTGGCTATTCTTTTGGTCTAGACTTTGGTCCTCAATTTATTCAATCTGTGAACTTGATTTTTTGCAAATGCTTTTACTTGCATCACCATTAATGGCTTCCAATCTCAATCCTTCGGCTTGTTTCGCTTCATTTTCTAGGGTTTTCCACTAGCTCCTTCTTTTCATGTTCTTGCTACTAATTTTTTTGGCTATTTTCTTGCCCACTTCATTTCCCACAAACTTTTATGGGGAATTACCTTCCCAAATTATTTAGTCCATCTTATCAATGGCTATTTCGATGATGAATCACTTCTTACTTTGCTAGAACAAGAGGATAATGTCAAATCTACCCTTGATTATCTTGAAACCATTTTCTTGGCCTTTGGTTCTACTATTTAATGACATAAGAATCCATATTACCATCAATCCACTCTTCTTGTTCCTCTTTGGATTCAGTAGAATTCTTTGAAGTGGATTGCTCAAGGGGAAATATTTAGATTCCTTGGCATCCCCTTCACTTTTAAGGCCTCCTTTGTAGACTTACGACATTTTTTTCTTTCTCATATTGAGTAGAATTTGGCTTTTTTGGATCACCAAGCTGCTTTTGTTGGCTAGCAGGTTCTAGGCGTGCTTTAAAATTCTAGCAGCAACCCATGTTTATTATTCCCTATGTTGGGCCCCTTTTGAAGCCTCTTATGTGAAGCTTGAGAAGTTTCTTTGAGAATTTACTTTGGCCTCTTCTATATCTCATAGAATTTTTCATCATGTTTCTTGGGAGTTTTGTTGCCTCCCTAGAGATTCTGGGGGTCTTAGCCTTTTGGCCACTCAAAGGGAAGGGACTACTCTTTGTTTCAAGTGGATCATTTGTGCCCTCAGTAGTAACAATATCTAGAAGATTCTCCTTAGATATTGTATCTCTCTAAGATATCTTATTCATAAACCAACTTGCAAATCCAAATTGGATTCCATACCCTTCTCATTATGAAGGAGTTTGTTTAGATTGTGGGCACTTTTTTCTCCAAATTAATTTGGCGTGCCTGGGAGGAATTTAAGCCCTAGCTCCATTCGATTCGCTTGGGTTTCAAAGATGGATTATCTTTCAATTAGTAGAATTTCTAGTGGTCTCATTTATTTGCTAATCTAGGTCATCATTTGACCAAGTTTCTTTGGCATAAGGCTCTAATATTTCATAAAAAAAGGTACCTAGTCTCCTCAAGATTCGTTTTCTAGACCCATGATGAGTTTTATGTCATGGGGAGATTTTAAAGACAAGTTTGGCATAAAAAATCATGACTAAGAAAATTTTGAAGGCCTATTTAATGCTATTTCGATTGATATGCTTCATAAAGTTGGTATACATTTTGCCAAGCCTTTGTGGAAAGATTGGAAGTGGGGTCCAAACAACCCACTCTGAAACTAAAATCCCCAATTGGGCTACTAGTGGTTTTCACCTCATTATCCAATGACTAATAGTTTGGACTAGAGGTGGTATCTTTAATATTTGGTGGCTATTTGGCAACAAAAGTTTTCTATGTTGTGGTCTATCATTGTTGAGCCCAAGCTTTCCCACTTTACTTGTTTCTTTCCTTTCCAATGCTTACTAGTGGGGTCTTAGCTTACCCATATGGGGGTTCATGGCCCTCATTTCCCTTTCTATGGGAAACCTGAGTCTTTTAAGTACCTCTTTTACTTCCACTTCAGAGTTCAATAGTTGTGGAATTAGATTCATGATTTCTTTTGGCCCTTCTGACCAGAGCCTTTCTCTTGGCATATGTTGTTGTTGGGAAACTCACCTCATCTTCCTTAGAAGTATAACTTGATTTGGAACACTTTCTGGGTAGAAATCCTCTTCACTATTTGGAAAGATAGAAATTCCTACATTTTTTCTTATAGCCAGATTGATAAACATGTTTCACTTTGCTCTAAAACTATTATATGTTATAATGTGATATTGCAAATTCAAGTGCAAGATAACAAATTTTCACTTGAGGTGACTCACCTTTAGGAGCTCCTAGTGCACTAGGGGAATTCCCCTTGCATCGTTGCTTGTGTGCCACCCTCTCCCACTTCCTCTTGAGGTTGTTTGCCTCCACATAGATGGTGATGGGAGAGGAGTGGCTCTGCCAAGGACTCTTAGTCTCACCCTAGTTCATAGTCCCCTCCTCGCAATGCCTCATGTCCTCGCATGATCATCCTACCCTCCTCCTTGGGATGATCTGGCGTGGCCTTTTGGAGGAGTGTCTAGAGGTGGCAGTGGTGCTTCCGATTGGCCCTCTAGTAGATCTTTTGGTTGGCCAATTGACTCTTCCTTGAAATGGTTTCCACAGTTGGATCTATCGATTTCAACTACTCCATGAGAAGATAAAGATAAAGATGGTGATGGTTGGGATCCTTGGACGTCACATAAAACCCCATGGTTCTATGTAGTATGTTGGATGACAAGGATTTTCGTCCCTTTGCTTGCACTGCTGTGGTTGCTTAACTGCAATTTATATTTTTTATCATGCTTTATGCTTTCTAGGTGCTTCCCATGTGACTATCAGAGTGTGCCTTCTTAGCACCCAATGTGTTTTGTGAATATGTGTATATTTATCTTTAATTAATAGGTATAGACAATTATTCATCAAATAAAAAGTTTAGGTGGAATGACATCACATCTTAAACAATAAAAAAGATGAAGTCTTAAGTAAAACCATCATCTGAGTTTCTGTATCTTGATAACAAGGGTGACAACTTTTACAACTTTGACAACTTTTCAAAATTTTCTCTTCAAGAGATCTTCAATCATTCTTCAACTTAAGATCTGTAACATTAACACAAGAGAGAAAAATCATTAATTTTTGGTGAATGGGGGTCTTCCTTGGTCAAACCCCATTTGGGTAATTAAGCCTTGAATTGAAATAATTAAATATAAAAGGAATGAGAATTGAACAATGCTATTGTGTAACTCACCAAACCCTTCAATAAACCTTTGTAGTGTTGTAATCTTGATCTTGATCTTGAATGAAATGGCTTCAATGGATGTGGATCTTGATGCTTGAAATATGACTTGAATGCTCACTTCAATCTTTGAAACCTACATCACAATGTTAGCTCCAAAACCATGCATGATTGCAAAATACTTTGACATGATGCTTGAGATATTGATCGCTACAATAAATCACTAATAAATTTTCCCTTGAATGCACTTGATCATAATCTTTTCTCTTGTAATGAATGCATAAAATGTGTCCTTGATTCTAGATTTCTTCCAAGATTTGAATTGATGAAATAACCTATTTTTTATAAGTATGTATCCTTAATTTCCCAAAAATTAAACATTACAAGCCAACATGGAAATTTGAATTTGGGGACAATAAAATAAACCAAAAACATATTTTAAATTTAGGTTCAAAGGCCTAGGGAGGACCCATTTTTCCATGGGAAAATGGGTCCTAGGTCCCTATTCCTAGAACACACATTACTCAAGGTAAAGTATTATGTGTTCGAATTAATTATTGTCTAGTTTCCCCTTTTGAAAATGTAACCGATTTGGCTTATCGATGTAAAGTAGGGCTTATTAAGACATAACTAAGAACAATTGAATTGATGGGACCCAAACAAACTGTGAAAATTTAAAGGATTACATTTTTCTATACTACATTTAGCCCCCACTTTAGTGAGAAGATGACCTTGCATCACACTCACACTAAAGTAGACAATCAAGAGAAGTCTAATTGTAAAATTTTTGGAAAGATAAGACAACAAAGGTCTAGTAGGATGACCAAGCCCCCAAGATCTTAGATCTCATGGAAATCCAACAAAGGCATAAACAGACACATACCTTTGTTAAATATGCAAGAGCAATGACAAGATACCCAATCATACAATGTCAAAGAATCAAAGAAATAAACAAAAAAGAAAAGAGTGGTGGATCAAGCCTTGATTGTTTGTCCAACTTGATGTGCATCAAGCCTTAGTTGTTTGTCCAAAAATGTTTACAAGTGAAACCTACTATCCACTATGTAAACAACATATGCTCACATAGGCTAGTGAAATCCGATGTCCACTAGGTGAGCCCTAGGAAGTGGCTAGCTAACCATATAAAAATTATACCTCCCGATAACTTTGATAAGATGCCACAGAGATGATCACAAGGCTAGCAAGATGAATTATTCTAGAAACTCATGAAAAAGGCTCCACTAGAAAGCAAGTTGTGTTATGCTTGGTGGCCTCGAAAAAGGTTGTACATGCAATGGGATAGAATATTCAAATGGGATTTTATTAGTTCATGAAAGGTATCACCTTTGTTAACATCATGCTTAATGTCTCTAAAAGAGGACTAGTTGAGGATAAAAGATTCACAAATTAAGGAATGCAATTTGTAGCATCATCACTAAGAGGAATTCCATATGCCAAGAAACGTCACAATCTTGAAGGATATCAAACCCAATGACACCACAAAGAAGACACATCACATGAATTGAGAAGACCACACTTTGAATAAGTAGTTCATACTTCCTAGGAGATGTATACTATCATCACTATGAAGGAAAAATGAAAACAATAGATTTTTGTAATGAAAAAATGATGTAATAATATCTCTATAGATTTGAAATGCAACATTTTTTTCCAATTTGAATGCCTAAATTCAATGGATAATTAGACCCTAATTCATAAAACATAAATTCTCAAAAATTGAAAGACTAAAACATTGTTTCACTTGTGGATATAGGAAGTGTAGAAAACCACAAAAATGCCCAAAAAAATATGATTTTGATAGGCCCTTAAGGACTCATTTTCCCATGGGTGAATGGGTCCTTGTATAGGGTTTAAAAAAATGAAAAATGTATTTTTTGGGTTATTATTTATGTTCTTTGTTCTAGGTCTTAGATTGTGGTTTCTATGGAAATTTGTTTAAGATTCAAGTGACTTAATGAAATTGAAATTAATGAAAAATGATGAACAATATGACACATTTTAAAATGCAATTTTGACTCAATTTTTGAATGTGAATGATGAAAATTACACTAATATGAAAGTATTATGCAAAATCAATGTAATATGCATGAACACTTTTGAATTTTTTAGATTTTAAACAATGCAAAAAGAAAATTTAAAACCCTAAATAAAATGCAAAATAATCTAGTTTTGACAACTCTAGATGAAATGCAAACTAATGTAATGCAGTGCAAACTAATGGAGATCCTAGATCTAGGGTTTGAATGGACTCTAATTTTAGAAATTTTGATGTACAATGTCAGGTTCACTAAAATGAAACATAGAAGAATAGGTTCACCAATTTGAAATGGGGAAAATTTGGGGTGATGAATCTATCTTCCCTTTATTTCATTAGGAAATGAGATCCACATAAAGAATTGACTTATAAACCTTAGATGATTCAACTCAACGAGGGAATCTATTGATTTCCTTATGATTGAGGAGGGGAGTATCAACCTAAACAACACTTTTGGGAGAAAAACTAAAAATAGTAAATCACCACAATTATGCAAGCTAACACTTAGGTCTTGTAGATGAAGCATAAAAGTATGAGAAATAACAAAGATCTGTCAGATCCAAGAAGGGTTAAATGCTATATACCTATCACCAAAAACAACTTTTGAAATGTTGTTTGGGACTCATTCACCCACTAGGGAATGAGTCCATTTTACAAGAATTAAAATCTGATTTCATGATCCTCGGGCCTTGGGTGTGCACTTTTGATTCCCCCACATCCCACTATCAGATAGCCGGAAATAAATTTAGGATCTGAGTTTTCGTATCTTGACAACAAAGGTGACAACTTTTCCAGTTTTTCTCTTAAAGAGATCTTCAATCCTTCTTCAACCTAAGATTTGCAATGCAAATAAAAGAGGGGAAAATTGTTTATTTTTGGTGAATGGGGGTTTTCCATGGTCAAACCCCATTTTGGTAATTAAACCTTGAATTGAAATGATGAAATATGAAAGGTATGATGAATGAACACTACTATGTTGCAACTCACCAAACCCTTCAATAAACCTATAGAGTGTTGAAACGTTGATCTTGATCTTGCATGAAATGGCTTCATTTAATAAATGAGATTCCTGCAGATAATTCACTAACAACCCTTAGGTGAATCAATTTAGTGGGGGAAATCTACTAGTTTCTTTTCATGCTTGAAGGATAGGGGTCAAGGTCAAACACCACTTTGGGGAGAAAAACTAAAAATAGTAAATCAAAACCAAAATGCAATCTAACACTTGGATCTTTAAGATGAAACTCAATACTGACAAAAATAGAAAAAAGGGTAGGCATGCTTTAGAACAATTTCTTTTACCATTGATCATTACATCACCCTTTTACACTTAATTGAAAAAATATGGCACATCCAAGGTGAGGAAACTTTCAATTGCTTTGTCAATTTTAAATAATACTTTGACACTATATGTAGAGACAAATTATTGAGTAGAATGGAAGAATTGGGTATCCCATATTAGTATAGAGTTGTGCATAGACTTTATGAGCAACTTAGAGCTAAAATCATAGTATTTGTGCATAGCCATGTGTCTCATTATAATTAAGGCTGGTATGGCAACATATGAGCTAAAATATTTATCTTGTGTGGAAAAGTTTCTTTCATATGGTTGCATGTATAGTTTTAGTTGGTTTGATGAGTGAATGATGAAATATTAATTTTGTAAAATATTTTTCCTTATGTGGAATTATTTCATTGCTACAATGGCATATATTGTTAGAATTGGCTTGATGATAAAATTGTGAAACATTGCATGATAAGGGTGATAAAGATAGCGGGCCTATACAATAGGAGCTTGCTAGTGTTTCTTGCTCTAAATTGGAATTTTGAATTGTTCATGTGTCCTATTTCATTATGAATGGTAGAATATTTTAAAGACAAATTATACCCTATATTTATTCACCATTTGTCCATGGTGATTTGATAAAAAACAAGACACTTGGTCACCCATTGGTTTTTTTATTGATCAAAGGATTGGTAATGCATGAAATGTTTACAATTCCACTTATGTATTAATGAATTATGTAGTACTATGTGTTCTTAGGTGGCATAACTTGGTGGACCCATAATGTCTCACATGGTTGAATGTGAAGTATATGGTCAATAATGCTTAATAAGGAATGATGAGCTATATGCTCGCTTCCTATTAGAATTGGAAATATGGTAAAACAGACCTATGTGTAACTTGATTTGTTGTAGGGTGTCTTGGTCAATTGACTTGAATGAGATCAATTGCAACCATTAATTTACAATAGAAGTTCAAAGGAGTTAATAAAACAAATTGTTCCCATAGCTTTAAATACAAAACACCATAAAACAAAGGCACACTAACTTGCATAGTATAAAAGCACAATTGTGCATGCATGTGAATAGTAAAAATTCAATGACATTCTTGAAGCCCAATAAATATATTATATATATTGGTAGTCTTGTCGGTGATATAGTAGTTGTATATAAAAGAAAATTAGATATTGTGAGTCTTAATTGGATAAATAGAGGTGACAATTTACTTAATTAACATAGTAAAATAATAATAATATTGATTAGTATAAAGATAAATGATACTATTTACATAAATTATATTCTAACAAATTTATATATGTAGGTTTATTTAATATTGAAAATACAGATATTTTTATACGTCGGTAAAGGGACGAATGACAACCCATTTCCAGCATCTTCATTCCACCGATGGTAAAATCTTATAGTTCTTGAAAAAATATAGAAACCCTGTATATGCTTTCTCTTTCCACATAGTTATAGAAGTCTAATGATAATCATATGCTTTCCTCCCATAATAGGACCAGACCAGGCTTCTAATAACTCTAAAAAGGCACGCACAATAGTTTGTATCATAGTTGGTAAGTAATCATAACTTTCCAAGTTTACTTTTTATGTCAAAACTAGATTGTTATTCCCAAGCAAACAACTGCCATGTGATCAATTGAAACATTCTGTAATAATATTATTTTATTTTTTTAATTCTCCTCCATTGCAGCAACTCCATTTGTAGCCCTACTATCAGGTGTCATGTTTTACGTATACAAATACTCAAAGTCAAAGCGATCTTCTCCAGGTTTGATCGTAGCTTTTGCCGGTAAGTAATCGTAACTAGTGGAGTTTTCTAATCAAACCTACTATTAGTAGTCTAGATTGTTATGTTAAAGCAAAACACTACAATGCGATCTATAGAAGCATTTGGTAACTGCATTATTTTTTTTTATTTTTTATTTATCCTTGTAGTTATTGTAGTTGTGCTATCAACAAGCAATCATATTTCAATATGTATTGGGTATGTCCACTGTGTTTGGTTGTTTTTTTAATTCTTTTTTTCTTATGTTATAGTAGGACATGTTTTTTCTATTAGGTAAACAAGGTTTTGAAAGGGTCCAAAATCTTGTACAATGAGAAGGATAGAGGATAAAGTGCACCCAAACACCAAAAAATACCACATAGATAACAAAAGACAAAGAAAAACTAAAACTTAGAAACAACTAGCCAGCCCAAAATTTGGATAGTTTAAAAAATTGTTCCAAACCTATTTGTTTTATCACATTACAATGGTCATTCTCTCCAAATTGATTTTCTTTGTGAAAAGGAGAAAACATAACACCACTGGAAAATCCATCTTCTAGCCCCGAAGCTTTAAAAGAGGCATCCATGATCAAACAGTCTAATAATGGATTTCCCTTTGTTATGTTCTTTTTGTATCTCCTCAAAGGAAGAAATGAACTCCTCGAATTGTTCCTTTTTCTTCCAAACAAAGTGGTTTTTCAAATATTTCTCAAGCAAGTAGTTGAAGCATGACCCACTTTGCCACAATAATGGAAAATAATCAAAGAGTCTTCATATTCAATGTAGTGTATCAAAAAATCCAAATTTTGAGGATAAGGAGCATTTGTTTTTTTTCTAGAAACTAAAATATAATTAGAAAATCTAAAATGCTTCATGAATTTTGTGATCTTAATCGTGACACAATATTTCCCAAACAAATTGTCTATAATCATAAAATTATTTTCATTCCAAAATTCTAAGGACAACCCTAGTAGACATGAATCCAAATAGGAAAAATTAAAATGGAATCATTCACATAGGTGAAAACAATAGTCCAATTTTAATGACAAAGGCCATTTTTCCCAAGAAACCAGAGACCATCTAGAAGAATCCTAGAGAAATCCTCCAAATTTGAAAAATAAAAAAGGAAACAATCATCCAACATTGCTATTACCTCAAGCTCACCTTTTACTTTCCAAATTTGGAGCACCCATATTCTAAAAGAATCTATGTTGAGATGATAACTAAAAAATCTCCCATAAAAGAGAGTTCATGAGCCAAGCAGGTATCTATGTAATAAGAGAATTGAGAATATCGATTTGAATTTTCCCTTCCAACAGAGCCTTAGTAGAAACCATTGTGGAAGACATAAGAACAACAACAAGACGTGATGAAAGAACACTATCAACCTCCTTAGAAAAATCTAACCCAACACAAACATTACTTATTTGCAAGCTTAGAGAACCACCAACCTCCATCACAAAGAGTTCATTTGAAATATTTGTGGATAGAACTGAAACAACAATAGGAGGGGGGAAACAACACCCCCCTCATCACATTCGAGTTGAAAAAAATCTACATCACAAGAGGATTTAGTTAACCCCATCTCTTCCTAAGGACAAGACATTGGCAACACAAGATCCATATTATTGTGGGCCCACTAAGAAGAAGGGACGAGAAAACCTTTATGCAACCCTGAAAAATGAATCTCCAACATAAGATTCCACCATAGAATCCTCAACACACCCTTTCTCCTTCATTTGAGCTTGAAGGAGGATATATAAGAGAAGCTCATCCTCTCCAAAAAATTCATTCTCAGACAACACTTCCTAAGCATTATTCTCAACAAAGAGTAATAAATCATAGTTATACAAAAAAGAGCAGGAACTTTGTCCTCCTCCCCCCAATGATTCACCTAGCCTTTAGTACTAAATACATTTGGATCATCTTTTGCATCGCCATTAGCCTCAACCAAGTCATAAATAGAAGAGGATCTCCCCAGCACTACTAGGGTTTGGAAGCCCACCTTTGCTAACTTCACCTTCTTCACCACTCTTGTTTTTATTTGCTCCATAAATGATGTTGAAGAAACATAATTTTTTACTATTAAGAACTCTTGCATAAATAAAGGTGATGTGTTATTTAAATTTTGTTTTGATCCAATGATTAGATATCTACCAATTGCTTAGATATAGTGAAGACTTAGTGAACCACCTCCTTCTATTCATTGATTATGTGAAACTCAAGTTTTTGATTGTTGGAAAGAGTAGAAATTCTAGTTGTGATGATGGCTTGAAGCAAATAATTTACAGTAAATTTTGGAGATCCAATCCTATAAAACTAATGAAAACATATACTTGTAATTTCATAACTAAATTTTCTATATTAGCATGATTTGAAACTAGTGTACTCTACAATACTTTAATTTTAACAAAATAAGACAGCTAGGCAAGAAATTGTAGAATTTTGAGCATGTATTATGAGAAGGTGAGGTTACAAGTTTAAATTTACTACAATCATTAGTGATCTTCATTAGGATATGGTGGTCATTGACATTGTTACATCAAATTGCTCATCAAAAGGAAAGTGGAGATAAATAGCTCTTGAACTCTAGGGTAGATATGCTTTGATCTCTTCAACTTTGTAATAATCAATTACACACTCCCATGCTACCCTATATTTCTTGAGATCCAAATTACTCATCTATAGTTAACCAGACAAATATTTTAGATAAGCCATATTGAACCAAAATGTGCTCTACCCTTTTCTAAAATGGATGGTCTTGTATTGATTTGACATCAATCTTCCAATAATACCCACTATTTTTGGGGTTTTTTAATCTATAAAAATATATTGTTACTATAATGGCTCAATTCCATGAATGACACAAGGCCCTAAGCATGCAGAACAATGTCATCACTGAATAAACATAGATGTCAAATTAGATGTTAATAGTTGTGCTACTAAAAATTTATTGAATGGGCTAAATGGCAAGGATGGGATTTGATTTTGAGCACATTTCATTCAACTAACTTGCACACTCAAAGTAATTGGTAGCTATCCTTTCTCCATACACTACTAATAAGCATATGCCATGTGCTCCTAATCCATTTAAATGACAATGTTTGATTGGTCTAATTAGTGAACAAGGTAATTGCATCATTGCCATGTAGATAGACCTAATTAAGGTCACAAGTGGGAATCTACATATGGAACGTGACTAAAAGGACACTTCTTGAGCTGGTTATGAATATAAACGATGTAGAGAGTTATGTGGATGGGTTATCGAATATAACTAGTCAACAAGATTTTAAAATAAAAGTGTATGTGCATAGATTAAACTATGTGAACATCACAATAGAAGACCAAGATAATTTCCCAACACCAATTAACTCAAGCTTCTATTATTTTGTGACTAGAAACCAACTACCACATAGTTGTTAGAAATATGTCTGCTCCTGACATTGTAATTCCAACTACTGACAGCTCCTGATGCTATCTTCTCATCTCCTGAAGCAGTTTTCTCCTTCGAGCAGTAATGATGTTTTCTCTCCTATTCTATGTAGTTGTATAGATATATCATTGTCCCACATCCTTCTCTCCTGGCTGTGGTGGCAGTTCGTTAATATTTATTTAATGGCAACATTTTTCCTCATGGGTTGTTAATGCTTACGGACTATTTAATAATCTTTTTGATAAATGTTTTTTCTCTTGACGTGAAAAGCAAATTACTTGAAATATAATTAATGAGATTTATTAGTTTACCCCTTTTTCTTGCTAGAAAAGCTTTCTCTGTAAGACTTATTTTAATTATCTTTTAGCTGGATTTTACAGTGTTTTTAATTGTAATTAATGTACAAGCTATAGTTGTACATTCTTCTCAAGAATTCTGCCTAGATACTTTTATGAATAGTTTTGTATAATATTTTCACACAGAAGAAACGAAAGAAGAAGAAGAAAGAATGAATATTTTTGCTTAAAAATAGAAAATATATTTTTTAATTTTATGTGCAGCTGTAGCTGGTGTTTAATTTTTCTAAGTTATATATATAAATCTGGGTTGTTCTTTTACTGGTTTTTTGTTCTGTGTAATTTTTTTCTTCCCCTGCTCCTCCTTTTGAAATCCCTCATCTGGTATCAGAGCCAAATTAACCTTTTTTTTCTATTCTGGTTGAAGCTATGGCCTCCACTTCTGGTGCATCCTTGTCTAGTCTGCAAACCCCTATTTTTATAGGAAAGAATTATGAGTATTGGTCTTTAACTATGAAAGCCCTGTTTCGGTCTTAAGATGTTTGGGAAATTGTTGAGAATGGTTATGTGGAGCTAGCAAACCAAGCAACATACAATGCACTCACACAAGCTGAGAAAGATGCCTTGAAAGAATAGAGGAAGAAGGATGGAAAAGCATTATTCTATATCCACCAAGCAATGCATGGGAGCATACTCCCAAGAGTAGTAGTAGCAAAGCAAGCCAAGGAGGCATGGGATACACTTCAACTTGCTTACCAAGGTATGAACAAAGTAAAGGCTGCTAAGTTATAGCTTCTTATAAGAGAGTTTGAAAATTTAGCAATGAAAAACTCAGAGTTAGTAGACTCCTTTACTCATATTCTTGGTTTAACTAATCAAATTAAATCACATGGAGAAGTCATATAGGACATGAATTTTTTTGAGAAATTTCTTAGAAGCTTCCCTACTAAATTTGATAATCTTGTTGTGACTTTGGAGGAAACTAAAGATTTGAGTCAGTTTAGTGTTGATGAGCTTCATGCTTCTCTTGTCAATCATGAATCTAGACTAAATAGGTCAAACATGTCATTGGAAAATTCTTTTTCATCTCAATCATCTATAACTCATGGAAGAGGACAACAAAGATTTAGTCCTAGAGGTAGAGGGATAGATTCACCTAGAGGTGGACGTAATAACAACTTTACAAATAGTGTTAGTAGAGGTTGAAAATCAGAATTTTAGATGTCAAAATCAAAATTTCAGTCACCCAAGTGGCCAAAGATTGGATAAATCACATGTTCAATGCCATTATTGTAAGAATTTTGGACATTATGCTAATGAATGCAAGAAAAAATAGTATGATCAACACAAGCAAGGTCAAAATCAGTCAAGTAGTAGCACTAAAACAAGCACTATGTTTATTGCATATATTAAAATTGTTGAAGCAATTCCTACTAACTCTCCCATTGTATGTAATGGAGTCCAAGAAATCCCAAGTGACATTTGGTACTTAGATTCTGGGTGTAGTAATCTCATCACTAGTAATGCAAATTTGTTTTCTAGTTTAGATAAATTAGTCCAAATTGAAGTCACACTTTGAAATGATAACAAGCTCACAGTTTTAGGCAAAGGAACAGTTGATATTCTAACCAAAGAGGGGGAGAAAAAAGCATGCCTTATGTATACTATGTTGCTAGTCTAAAGCATAATTTAGTGAGCATTGGTCAATTGGTACAAAAGGGATTTAGAGTGTATTTGTAAAACAATGAGTGTGTGATTTTGGATAGATTCCCAAGCAATCTGGTTATTGAGAAAGTGCAAATGACTAACAACCACATGTTTCCCTTGAGAATAAGACTGGTTATGAAGGGGACAACAACCAAATTTGTTCATGAGATAAATAATGTTAATTTTGGAGTAGCATTTAAGGCAGAAAATACAGACACAAAAATTGAAACAACATTTCAATAAATTGTATTAGATGAGTCTTGGTTATGGAATTTTACATTCAGACATTTAAATTTGTGAGGGTTGAAGCTATTACACATGAAGAATATGGTGAAAGGCTTGCCATTAATTGAAAAACTAGAAAGAATTTGTGAAGGTTGCAGCTTGGGAAAATAGCATAGAGGGTCTTTTTCAATTTGAAAATCACATAGAGCAAGAGCACTACTTGAAATTGTGCGTACATATATTTGTGGACAAATGAAAACAACATCCATAGGAGGTTTCACTTATTTTCTTACCTTCATTGATGATTTCACATGAAAAAGTTGGGTCTACTTTCTAAAACACAAATCTGATGCATTTTCTTAGTTTTAGTAGTTCAAGGCACTTGTGGAGAAGGAGAGTGGCCATTATATCAAGGTTTTAAGGAAAGATAGAGGTGGAGAATATGTATCTAATGACTTTATGAATTTTTGTAAATCACATGGCATACACAAGCAATTTACAGCTCATTATACACCTCAACAAAATGGTGTGGCAGAGAAGAAGAACCGAACCATTATGGAGATGGCTCGTAGTATGTTGGCATCCAAACATCTACCTAATGAATATTGGGTTGAGGCAGTGGAAACTGCTATTTATATCATGAATAGGCGTCCAACGAAAAAGTGTGAAAAATAAGATACCTCAAGAATCTTGGACAGGTATGAAGCATAGTGTTTCTCATGTTAAGGTATTTGATTGTGTTGCATATGCACATGTTCCTGATGAGTTAAGGAAGAAGTTAGATAATAAAGGAAAAAAATGTATATTTGTTGGCTATTTTGAAGATACAAACGAATACAAGTTGTTTAATCCTATCACTAGGAAGGTTATAATCAGCTGTGATGTTCAATTTGTGGAAAATGAAGTGTGGGATGGAAGTATAGAGAAGAGTGTAAATATTACAACTGTTGTTCCTCATGATGATATGGCAGATGAAGTGATTCCAATGACAACTACAGCTCCAACAACAACTCCTTCCTCTCTTAGAACAACACCACATTTTGTAGCTCAAGCTACACCTTCATTCACACCAAGAAGATCTTCAACATTGTTGTCTACACCAATAGTACAACAGACTCCACAGTCAATTACAATAGTACCAACATCAACTATTATCCTTGGAGCAACTCCATCTAGCACTCCAAATAGTTCTACATCTTTTGATCCAACATTAGCAAGTATGCTACCAAGAAAAATAAGGAGTCTCAGTGAGTTGTATAATAATACAACAAATTCATTTTCAGTTTTTGCTTTATTTTCTCATGTTGATGATCCATTAACATTTGAAGAAGCTATTGGGGAAGATAAATGGGCACAAGCCATGGATGAAGAGATTGAGTTGATTGAGAAGAACCAAACATGGGAGTTGGTTGATTTTCTTGAAGGCAAAGATGCAATAAGTGTGGAATGGATTTCTAATACTAAACAAGATGTTGATAGAAAAGTGCAAAAGAATAAAGCAAGGCTAGTTGCAAGGAGTTTTAGTCAACAACCTGGAATAGATTTCGATGAAACATTTGCTCCTGTTGCACAGATGCACACAATTAGAATAATATTGGCTATTACTACTCACAATAAGTGGGTGGTATACCAAATGGATGTGAAATCAACATTTTCAAATGGATATCTAGATGAAGAAGTGTATGTGAAACAAGCAGAAGGCTATGAGATATCAAGTCCTGAAAATAAAGTTTGTAGGCTAAAGAAAGCACTTTATGGATTAAAGCAAGCTCCTAGAGATTGGTACAGCCGTATTGATTCTTATCTCATTCAAGATGGATTCCAAAGAAGTAGCTATGATCCAACTTTGTACATTAAAGTAAACGAGCAAGGTAACATCTTAATTTTTTGCTTGTATGTAGATGATCTAATCTTTACTGGTGATCTCAGCATAGATGCTTTCAAAACAATAATGAAGAGTGAATTTGAAATGACTAACTTGGGACTTATGAAGTACTTTTTGAGCATTGAAGTCCATCAATCTAATGCTGGTATATTTATTTCTCAATCCAAATATGCAAACAAAATTTTGAAGAGATTCAATATGGTGAAGTGCAAGGAAGCCCCAACACCAATCAAGATGGGATTGAAGTTAAGCAAAGAGAATGATGGACCATGTGTGGATCCTACATTGTTCAAAAGGTTGGTAGGAAGTCTTATGTATTTGACAACCATGAGGCCTAATATTATGTATGGTGTAAGTCCAATTTCAAGGTTTATGGAGTCCCCAAAAGAGTCTCATTGGCATGCAGGTAAAATAATATTGACGTATGTGAGTGGTACAAAAGACTTTTGTATATTGTATTCCATTCCAAATGATTTCGAACTTTTTCTAGGTATACAAATAGCAATTGTGGGGGCAGTATAGATGACAGGAAAAACACATTTGGGTACATTTTTTTTATCTTGGTACAAGTGTTGTTTCATGGGCTTCACATAAATAGACTTGTGACTTTATCATCAGCTAAAGCTGAGTATGTGGCAGCTACTAGTGCAACATGTCAAGCTATTTGGATGCACAGGATGATGAAAGATTTAGTGCAAGATCAAAAGGAAGCCACTACAATATTTTTTGATAGCAATTATGCGATTGCTTTGTCTAAAAATCATGTTTTTCATAAGAGAACTAAGCATATAAATACCTGGTATTATTTCATCAGAGAGTTTGTCAGCAATAAGGATATTTGCTTAGAATTTTGTAAGTCTAAAGATCAGTTTGCATATATTTTTACTAAAGCATTGGTGAAGTAGACATTTCAGTTTTTGGGAAGCTGTTTAGGAATTCTTGATCATGCAAATATACTCAGTTGAAGTTTGCTACAGTTTTTGCTCATCCCCAGTAGTTGTAATTAAGGGGGAGTGTTAGAAATATGTCTGCTTCTGATAGTGTAATTCCAACTACTGACAGCTCTTGATGCTATCTTCTCATCTCCTGAAGCAGTTTTCTCCTTCTAGCAGTAATGATGTTTTCTCTCCTATTCTGTGCAGTTGTACAGATATATCGTTGTCCCAAATCCTTCTCTCCCAACTGTGGCGATAGTTTGTTAATATTTATTTTATGGCGGCATTTTTTCTCACGGTTTTTTAATGGTTACGAACTATTTAATATTCTTTTTGATAAATGTTTTTTCTCTTGCCATGAAAAACAAGTTACTTGAAATGTAATTAATGAGATTTATTAGTTTACCCCTTTTGCTTGCTGGAAAAGATTTCTCTGTAAGACTTGTTTTAATTATCTTTTAGCTGCCTTTACGGTGATATTAATTGTAATTAATATACAAATTGTAGCTGTACATTCTTCTCGAGAATTCTGCCAAGAGACTTTTATGAATAGTTTTGTATAATATTTTCACACAGAAGAAAAAGAAGAAGAAGAAGAAGAAGAAGAAGAAAGAATGAATATACCTGGTTAAAAACATAAAATATATTTTTCAATTTTATGTGCAGCTGCAGCTGGTGTTTAATTTTTCTGAGTTATATATATAAATCTGGGTTGTTCTTTTACTGATTTTTATTTTGTGTAATTTTTTTCTTCCCCTGCTCCTCTTTTATAAATCCCTCAATAGTACCTGACTGCTATTTCCTCTTCCTCCCAATAGCTTGTTAAGGTTGTACCTACTAGTATTGTGTTATTCGAGCAGATGGAATATCGTATAGTGTGAAGTGTTGGAAGGGAAGATCTTTGGCAGGCACATGTAAATTATAGGTTTAAATGAGTTATCGATGGTCTTAACTATTGAGAGCTAGAAACATTAAAAGCCAAGAGACTCATTTTGACACATTTCCTCTTTCTACACCAAGTTTGGTTGCAATAAGTTAGGGTTAAATCTTACATTTGACTGACACAAATTACATGTGTTTGATCAAAGATCTAATTTATGATCTTACAATGTGTAAAAGAAATTATCAACCACTGATTTGTTTATTACACCTACGAATTCCATTTCCTTATAAATTTGTATATACTTTTCAACAAATCCATTTTGAACATATCACGCAATCATTGTAATCCACAAAAACACCTCTTTGAAGCATTCTGTCAAAGAATTCATGTCTATGGTTTCACATTTTCAATATGCGTCTGGCAGAGCATTTTCAACCAGAACATCTAATGAACTAGAGGAACTCAATATCTATTTAGTCCAAGCAATAAAGGAGTCAGCTAGAGGAAGTCAAATATCCAGTTGTGAGGTGGTTAATTCTGTGGTCTCAGATCATTCTCTTGAAGTTTGCGCCATTGTTCTAGAAAGTTCGTTTGCTCTCGCATAAAAGGAATGTCTTCCGTGTAACTACCATATTTTCCTTTTTACAAATTTGAATGACCAACTCCTCCTTTACCTTAAGAAGTAACTTATGGTACGTCATCATAACTTTATAAATTTATGATTTCCATGTAGTTTAATCTGTTACTTTTCTACATGGATAGACTGAAGCAAACAACTGCAGAAACATTTGGCAATAATGTTATTTTTTTATTTTTATTTTCCTCTAATGCAAATGTTACAAGTGCAGTTGTACTATTAATTATCATCTAGGTCTAACCAATTTCCTATTTATGTTTTAATGTACTTTTAAAATCAAAGCTACTGTTAGCAGTCTAAATTTGTTATGCCGTGGCAAACTGCCTTGTGATCTATAAAAAACATTTAGTAATGGTATTATTTTTCTTTATTTTCCTCTATTGCAGTTTCTATGGTGATAGTATTTGGCATTCTTGCCATGGCCATGCTGTGCAAACATAAGCCAAAACACGAAGGGACACTTTCCTCTTTAGAACTGCAAACGGTGCCTGTTACAGCAGCTACTTATAACATAATTCATGTAAATGGAATTACAGGAAGAAGAATTGAAGATATGCAAACATAAACATAGATCCTCTGACACTAAAATATGGGTGGAGAATGAAGTTGGACTTCTGCAGGGAAAGGAGCACACAAACATAAACAAGCTGTATGCTTGGTATATAGAAACAAACATATCCTACCTGGCCTATATGTATATAGATGGATGTACTCTCGATGATTATTTGAGAGGAAAGTGCATAGGGTTTACCTACAGTTGGAAGCAGAGCCTCAGAATGATAATGGGTATAGCCAAGGGAATTGAATTCTTACACTCGAATAAAATCATTCATATTGATATCAAGCCGCAAAATATTATGGTGGATGCTAATGATAATGAGACAAAGCTTGTTGATTTTGGATTTTCCAGGCATGTAGATTGGTTAGGTACACACCGGTCAACTGATAAAATAATAGGTACCAAACACTATTGGGCTCCAGAGTACTGCTGCAATAACAAACTCTCTTATAAACATGATGTTTACAGCTTCGGAATTGTTGTGTTAGAGATGATAACAGGGCAGAGACATGTTGATCAAGCACTAAGCTCCAGCTACTATTTATTATTTTCTCGTCTAACTCCTTTTCTAAAAACTGATCTTCCACGTTAAGCAACGCAGAAAAATTAGAAGAATCTGACAAAGTAGAACTGTGAACATAATCTGTTCCAACTTTGGAGACGACGGTGGAGGAGAGGTGGGAAACGTCCAGAACAGAGCCTCCCACCGATTCCATCTCCCTTCCGGAGCCCAGTTTGGGAAGGTCGTGGTAGTAATGCCCCACCACTAGAGCCCTCTTCTCTTTTTCCTTCTCCATTCCTACAATACCGCTTTCCTCCAGAATTTCTTCTCTTGCAGCCAAATTTTGATCGTATTCCAAAAGGTTAAGAAATTTACCAATGACATCGTCGGCAAGCAGGTCCTCCTCTACACCAACAGGCTTGACCAGCTCAAGCGTTGCAACGCCATTTCCAGCTTCCGATGCCAAATCCGCAACGGGCTTGGGCATGGGATTTTCTTTTGGAGCCCATGATACTTCCCCATCACATGGGGATTCACTCTCCTCCAAAACAATCCGCAGAGCACTTTCAGACCTTCCCTCGTCTGGTTCCTCTGCCCCTTCTTTGCTCTCTTTCTCCTTTTGGATCGCTGCCTTCTTCTACGTTTATTGCTCTTCTTCAAATTGGCATACTCCTCCTCATAATAAAAAATATCAACAGTTTCGGCAAACGACACTTTCTTCTTCTGTGTTACCCAATGATCTACCTGAGGCACCCTATCCTCAAACTAGTACTCAGGAGCCCCAACAACTCCTCTACTGTGATCACTACTAGATTCCAACATGCCTATGAAATCTTCCATAACAAATTCAGTCTCTCCTTCAACCGGCGATTGCTTCAAACCCTCTTCTTTAGCCGAATCCAAACTTCCAAGAAATTCTTTAATGACAGAATTAGCCTCATCATCATCAAATACAAAATTAGTTATACCCATTAAAATATATGGGAAGTACCGAGAGGCTTCTTCGAATTCCATCTCTGCTCCTTAGTTCAAAACCAACAACTCAAGATTTTTCCATAGCTCTGATACCAATTGTAAATATTAAACAAGCAGAGAAATGGAACAAAACAGAAAAATAATGAACAAAACAAGAGACACAAATTTATAGTGGTTCGGCAATTGCCTACGTCCACTCTCAAGTAGGGAATCACTTTATTATCAATCACCAATTAATTATACAATACATGATCAGCCACATATATATACAAGGCTGGGAGAATATGAATGGTCATGTGACCGTTGGGCTTCACATCCCAACACGCCTTATGTGTTTTGTAATTTCTTCATTTGGTATCAGAGCAGATTGGAGAAGGTTATCTGGGTTTGAAAATGTGTAGAAACAGAAGATCGAGAAGAGATCCACCATAGCTGAAGTTAAAGAAATCGTTGGTAGGAAGTTGCTGAAATTGTCAAAGACACTACTAAAACTCAGTGTATAGCGCAGGAGATTGTCAGATCAGTGAATTTTATGCAGGTGAGAGCAGGAGTAGAGAAGGACCAGATCCGTGCCAAGAAAGATTGCTGCCACAAAAGATAGGGAGGTGCAGAAATAAGGGAGTCGTCCAGTCAAAAGACATCCTCCTCCAAGCAAAATAAAGAGGATTACAGAAGCGAGAGGTAAAATCATTGAAGTCACCAAATAGGATTAGAGTCTGCTGCCATCTTTAAAGGAGTCGCCCACCACAACATATGGACGTAAGAGGGATCACTGTATAAAGGGAGCGCCACTCCTATAGTATTCCATGCTGCCACCAGTCAAGAGTTTGGCAAAGGCCGCCAACCGAGTCGCTGTTGAAGGAGTAAGGCTGGTAGTCAAAGGGTAGATGTAGGCCAAAAGTCGATGTAGATTGAAGGCCAAAAGGTAATCCAATTCAGATATATTTTCGTGTGGAAGATTGCTAGGATAGAAAGAAAAGCCGATCTGTTTCATGCAGGCTTCCCTTATTTGAATAAAGAAGGCATATTGCAGGGTTTCAGGTCGCAGTCACAAAGCAAGGAAGGTTAGGACCCGATGAGATCAGAAGATCGCTGTTTACAAGAAATTAGTCTAAGCCACCGACGTGAAATCGTGTGAGGAAGTTAGATCCTAACCTTAGAAACGGTCATAGTGTTTTGTCAAAAGAAATTGAAGTTCTTTATAAGAGAGAAAGAGTGGACCCTTGAAGGAGTCATAGCCAAGTAAGTGCAGTCCAAAAGGAGATTGCTACACAATAATAGGAAAGAAGTCCACTGAAGTCAGAAGAAGAAATGAAGTTAGTCGCAGATACTTTTGAGAGAAGATCTGAAGATGACAGTCATAATTGTTTTGGCGCTGCTGCAATTAGCGGTTGAAATTAGGAATGTTGGAATATTTGGTAATTTTTTCCACATGACATGACAGGACTACAGTTATGATATTGCTATCAGGATTCAATCGTGTAGTTTCGAGTCAAACTCATTGATTCAAATTAGAAAAAGATGTGTTTTTGTGTTAGAAAAAGGTGAAAAATAGCAGGGATGCGCTTTTCACCTAAAACATACGCAATGCATGGTATTTTGTAGGAATGCACGCTACTTGATTAGTTAGAGGAGAATAAAAGTGCACGCCGACACCTGTACCTATAAATACAGTTGAGCTGACAGTGTTGATACGACTACTGATAACACCCATCACATCGCTCTGGTGAAAGAAAACACCAAATTGGTTTTTACGTCTGGAATAATTACAATAACATGGCTTTGGTGCAATTTGTATTCAATTCTACTTTGGACATGTGACCTGATTGGTCAGGTTCCAAAGGCATTTCAAATAGCAGCATGCGACATGAACCTTGGGAACTCAGTAAGGATAAAACTAAAAAAATTGCATGTTAATTCTTAGAGTTTGTAATTTTCATGGATATAAGTCTTTCAATGTTTTCAAGATCTCTATATAATGAGACAATTGTAATTCATTCGTTGTCTCTGATCTATGATAAATTGATGTAAAACTTGACAGATATCATAGCATTCAATGGTTATAAATTTGTAATCATTTTATCAAAAATTGAATAAAGAAATTATTACTATAGTACAATTTATGTGTTTTGTAATTTCTTCAGATCTCATTTATGCCATTCACAATGTTCAAAATCTACTGACATATATACTTATTTTTTATTTGAAGAAGAGAAAGTTGAGGTACCAAATTCAAATTAAGCATCCCGCATTCTACTAGACTATTAGATATTATTTTTCAAGGTGCGAAAATGAGACAATTAAGCCCTAAAAAGGACATTGAATTGTTGTTTCCTTCGTTTGCTTTGCAGTTCATATTTTAGAATCCATCAATTTACCAACTTTAGAAGACTTGTAATTTAGTTTTTCTTAATTTATCTTATGATTGTGGTAGCTGAAACTTGCGTGATTGGATTTGGAAATTGTAAATCTTTTAATTGCTTTGTGTAGGAGAGAGGGTCCAATAGTTGTGTGGGCTAACTTTGATAGCATGTAGCAATTGACTTGAATATTGTAGGACGTTCATTTTATTTTAAATGTGGTTTGGCCTCTTATCTATCTATAACTAAGGTTTGGAGGTGTGACTCATAATGCAACTTGCCACATCAACGCATCTATTAAGAAGTGTCTAAAATTTGACTTTTTAAAGATTCGACCAAAGCTTAATCATAGTATCCTTAGTAGTTGAACAAAAAAGCATCATTTGTTGCTTATAGAATAACATATTTAAAAAAAAAAAAAAAAACTTATATGCAACCTAAATGGAACAAACACCTATTGGTAACAATAAATATTTGTTATCACTAGCTTTTATATTCAACACAAATGGACCAATAGTTAAACATAGATGTTGACTAGCAGATTTGCATGATAGAATTTATCATATAAATTTAAGTCTTTTCCCTCAAATAGATGCAATCAATTCCCAATAGTTGAGATAATTGCTTCTATGGGAAACAATTACTCTCTGAATTTTAAAGAGGTTCAACTTCCTCTCATTTTTTCATCAAAATATTAGAAACTATGAATCTAAATAATAGTATGGTTTAAACTGGAAGGCGAGAAAAGCACAAAGATTCAACACAAAAAGTATTTCAAGTATTGAATGCGTTGAAATGATAATAAGCATAACTACTAGTACAAAGGCCATTAGGTAGAACATCCATGTAAGTAAAGAACACTCAACTTAAAATAACTCAAGAAATGAATCCAATCATCTAAAGAAACAACCACCCATCCACACATAGATGCTATAACTGAAAGAATTATTTAAACATACAGATTTTAAGAAATTCCTTTTCATTCAAATGATAAACTAAATGCACACAGATATATAAAGGCTTTCAATTCTATAATGCTATATCAAAATTATGAGAAGAAAAGTGTTAAGAGAGCTTTTGGTTCATCTTCATTATATAAATACTAAGTGGACAAATAACCACTTCTTTATAAAATAATTGTCCAATAATAAAGAGTCTTTAACTAAAATATAAAATTCATAATAATCAACTGAAAGATCACTGTGGTGGCAGTTCGCTTGCTATCCTCTCAGCTGATTGGGTTGATGATGTGGCACTTCTTCCTCAGAAAGAATAGAAATCTTTTACAATAGGTGGAATCTCCTCATGTTGGGGGATGATGACATTCCTAGCTCTGAGCTTCCAAAGAGGTTTCCTCACCTTTCTTATTTCAAGTTTCCCTTCGTAGGCAACCATCAATCCAAGAAACTGAAATAGAAACAAATCATTACCACTAAATCTTCTTAGACATTTTGCATCAAATGGATGTTTACCATAGATGCCATTGACCACCTTTTTGATGTTTCCTTTTATGGTTTCTTAATCTTCATCTTCATTATTGCCTTGTTTCCTAAGCTGCAAGACAATTCCCAGAAAGTTCTTTCAAATATCATCTCTGATCATGTTCCATTTTGTTAGCACTTTACCAAATTCTTTTATACTCTATTTAATAACGAAGAGTTTCCATTCAATACTCTTCTTCCACATAATACATCACTTATCTATAACATCTAGGTTAATTTTTCGTTAACTAACTTCTCAAGTCCTAATTCTAATATCCCTTTG
The DNA here is from genome assembly GCA_007258455.2 of Sequoia sempervirens. Taxonomy (NCBI): domain Eukaryota; kingdom Viridiplantae; phylum Streptophyta; class Pinopsida; order Cupressales; family Cupressaceae; genus Sequoia; species Sequoia sempervirens. Next base: position 288,158,965 of record VDFB02058242.1, on the reverse strand, counting down.
AGATCACCAAGGGTATTTGTCCATACTACCTCCTCATGCTTGGCCAAGGTGATGTCTTTTTCTACTTCAACCTTTAAAGCATCTATATCTTACACACTTTCATCATGTCAAAAATGAATAGGTTCCCTTTATATATCAGTGGCCAATTCTTTTGTAATTATATATTTTATTTACTACCTCCTTCCCCACTAATGATTCCAAGTCAAAAGCAACATTTTTTTGGGAAATTGGCTATGGGACAATGCCAAATATAGATTTCAAGCATTCAGTCATAATCTTGACCTAACCCTTTAGCTCATATTTTATTTTCTTATCCCTAGCTATCCATTCCACAAATCTAGCCAATGCCACTTGAAATTTATGCACATCCCCATCCCTTGTGGAAGGCCCCAAGTTCACTCTAGTGATATTAAAATCATTGACATTGGCTTGGATTACTTCTTTCTATATAGAAGGGTGAGCTAAATCCACAAAAATATTCCAAGTGCTATCATCTTCCAACAACCTTGATGTAGTTTTCAACTTCATGGGCTTAGGGGTCCTTTGAATCACTTGGCCTCCAAGTTCTTTTTGTAGGGGGTTTACTTGAACAATTTTCTTCTTTGATAGTGTCTATTCAAGCTAAGAAGAGGTGGTCGGTGTGATAGCTAACTTAGAGCTAGGGGAACCAAATAGCACTCTTCTCAAAGGGGGAGTAATAAATGGCCTATCTTCAGAAGAAGAGGACCTACCCTAGGAAAGGTATGTGTATACGTGTCATGAAAGGATTCAAGAGAAGAATGGGAACTTTCCTGAGAGGGATAAGTAGATACATTGATTGATTCTTCTTCTATAGCTACTTCTTTGTCTTTGTCTCACTAAGAAGTCTTATGAGCATCTTATCTGCATGTCTTCTCAGGAAAATTTCTCTCTAGAGGCTCACCATCTCCACCACCCTATCCATCTAATGATACCTACTGTGAAGTAGAAGTTTGTGTTCCTAAGGTTGTAGGTGGTTGGTTACCTTCTCTTTGTGGGTGATTATTTTGTGATCTAGTTGGGGAGCTTTATTTTCTACATTCTTTTTTACCACACACTCTTGTGTTCTTAACACAACCGTGATCTTGGCCTCATTAGTCTCATTCTCCTTGATGCTCCAATCCATGGACAAAATGGGTTGAGTCTAAATGTGATTAACATAGATGGGATGCACTAGATCAAATTCATCAACTTCAATACCTTGGATATCTAAACTTAAATTGAATGCAACTATCTGCCTCAAGCTTAACCTTATCCAACTTCTCTTTCTTACCTCATATTCATCCACATAGTCAACCCAATAATATTTTGTCTAGAACATGATGGAATCCAGGACCTAGTTGTAGATTATTCTTCACAAAACCCTTACTATCAAAAGGAAACCTTCCATCATAGAATTATAATGTGTATTTAACAAGGCTTCTTTCAATATTGAGTACATTAGACATGGAGTTACAAGAGAAATGGCCAAGTCCAATAGGGAATTATATGCCAACCTTTTTCCTCTCTTGGCACCTTTTGTTTAACTTTTCCACTTGTATGCACACTTCTATGAGGAAAAAATTATCCTATACACATTTCAAATTCATGATCCCTCCCATTACCTCTTAACCTATGCAAAAGCACAATTATGTCAGAAACTTCATCTACAAAGAGATTCCTATACAATTTTTTGGGTAGCTAATATTTTCCCTTCTTTCATGTGGTAAACCATTCTTTGGCAGTCACATTTCTTTATTGACTCTTCTTCAAAAAAGCACAATATGGAGAAGTAAAATCAAAATTTTTGTAGACTTCTTTTTATGGGATTATTAATTAGGAAGGAAGCAAAAGTTGTGCTCTGAATTTTCATTACCAATTGATTATCATTTTTTCTCACCTCCTGTGTTAGAAGAATGCAATTGCTTGTAATAACCACTCTTAATTAATCTTTGGGTAATTGGTGGCCAGTCATCTTTCACAATTCTATCCTGAAATTCATCTAAATTTGTAAATGACCTAGTTTAATATCCCCTATCTTTGGCATGGTGTTGGTTAAGCTAGACTCATACTCATAGCCCTAGTATTTGTATTTCATGGTGGTAGAAACCCTAAAATATATACTCAATTTGCAAAGAAGAATGAAAAAAGGTTGTGCAACTATAATTCTCATCCCTAGAGTATAATTGTATTATATTTCAACAAACAACTTAACTGGAGATAACAATACCTTTAGAATGTGCCTAGAGATCAAACAATTACCAACTGTGTAACTTCACCTCTTTTGCTCCACATAAAATCTATCTCCAATCGCTACTAAAATAAGCCTCCTAAATAGCTCGATTCCCATATAAACACCCACAATTATTGTCGAGAAGTAGTGGGTGGTTAATGATTCTTTACTAAGGTTGGCACATGTAAGCTTTCCCATATTTCCTTTTTCTCTAATTGTCTTTTGAATATTTGAAAAAGAATGGATAGAAGAACCCTTTGAGTGAAATGATTGGTTTTGAAAACCTCATCAAAGGCCAAAAAATGTATTGAAACTATTGTGTTGTTCCAAAATACCATATCTCTAACATAACTTCTTTCTTGTACCACTCCTTGGAATAAAAAAAGTCTTCAAATTTTATTGTTTTTGGGATAAAGCATGGTTTTGAAAACCTCATCGAAGGTCAATTGAGGTTTTGAAACCTCCATAAAGATTTTAAATCACTTTAACTTGATTTTTATTTGGTTAACATTCACAAAGGTTGTGACAAGTGCTTTGGGTTGTGACACAGTTCTAAAAACTTACAAGACCAACTTCAAAAGAGAACTTTAGACTTAAATTTTAAATTTTTGGGTGGAGACAAGGTTATGACGACCTAAGTGAGCCCTGACTAGGTTTCAAAACTAAAAAGAAAAGGTGACAATTTTAACTTAGAATAAATTTACATAGGCGGACATGGTTTTTAAAGGTGGGATAAAAATAGTGGTAACAATAGGATTTGATTGGGAATGAGGACAACAAAGGATAAAGGAAGGAACCCAAAACCATAACAATAGACCATTTATTAAGATTTATTAGGTAGAAGAGTCAATATATGTACAATAAAACATAAGAAATATCAAAAACTCTCAAAACAATGCAAAGACTCCTAGACTAATATTTACAAGGTGAATTGCATGGGTACTCACATCTGGTACAGTTTGAGATCTTTCCCATTATAAGGAATAGGAAATGGAATGTCATCAAGAAAATACAATTTGAAAGTGTTTGGACTGTAGTCCTAAGCTACCTTCAAAGTGAGAGAGTCAAAAAAAATTGTGAACACCTTTCAATTCTCTCCTCCTATCCTACAGTAATACTAAATCTCCAACCATGAATCTTAGGTAGGTCTGGATTTTATTTCAAAAATATTCTTTACCGTAGCCTGAAGCATAGTGATCCTATCAACCATATCATCTATTTGTTCTTCAATCCTAGAGAGATGTTTGATTCTCTTCTCCAGAGAATCATAGAGCTTCTGATCCTCTATCACAGTTTGTAATTTTTTGGCAAACAATTCCAATGGTAGCGGTAAAGAACTACCGATTCAAATGCAAAACATTATATGGCCTTCTTAGGTGCAATCCTATTAACCCATAGTGCTTCGAAGAGCTTCTTATGCTAATTCTTTTGATTTTCATCAACTAGCTTCTTCATGACATTAATCATAATTTTTTGTTGGATTTTTCTTACTCGTTCCCTTGGGGATAATAGTTTGTAGAATTAGAAGGGAATCCCATGTTTATAACAAAAGAAGTATATCTCACTATTCATGAAACTAGTTGAATTATTAGTAACTAACTTCTAAGGCACTACTAATCTCACCAAAATGTTATCCTTAATGAAATCATATACTACTTCAAAAGTTTTGCATTTCCAAGAGATGGTATCTACCCATTTGGTGAAGTAGTCTATGGTAGTAAGAATGTAAGTATTCATGTAACTAGATTGAGGACTTATAGTTCCTATGAAATCCAAGCCCCATTGCTAGAAAGGTTCATCTATCACCACTAGTCACAAACATAGCCCTTCCAACTAAGGCCTTCTAGCAAATTCTTTGCATTTCTCACAATTTTCCACCCAATAGTATGCATCTTTGAACATATTGAGCTAGTAATAATAGTCTCTCAAAATCATAAATGTATTCATGGAAGAAGAGAAATTCCCTCCACAAGCTTCATTGTTAAATGTTTCGAAAAATAATTTTTGTTGAACTTTGTCTACACATTTTAAGAACCTGCCATCTAATCCTATTTTGTATAAGGTATCTTCCCAAATAACATATTTGGTTGCCTCTAGTTTAAGGTTCCTCTTCTCTTTAGGAGATAAATTAATTGATCATTATCCATATATGACATAATATGCAACATTAAAAAACCATTCATCCTGGAGACTAACAAACACCATAGGGATATATTTTTCTTCTTCTAGTTGTTTTTCTGCTATTAGTTTACACAAACCTTTCCCCTTGACCAAATTAGTGGGTTTAATATCCAAATCATATTCCTGTACCTTAGCTATCCATACACTTGTTCTATTATTTCCGATTTCTCAATGGGTAAGAAAACTCCTAACTCAAGGATCATGCACATAAACAACTGAGTAAGAGTGTAGTATGTAGAACCGAAACTATCTAATTTATTTCACCACAACAAAAGGCATGTTTTTCAATTTGTGAATAGTTCAACTAATGTTTCTTCAGGGGGACACTCATGACAACAAATGGTGCTTGAAAACCTTTATCATTGGTTTGCAAAAGGATGTCAAATATGGTGTGTTCAATGGCATAACAATAGATGATGAAGTCTTTATTAAAGTCTAGTTTCACTAGCATAGGTGCATGGGCAATTTCTTCCTTTATATCCTTGAAAGAATTTTTTTCTAGATTTTTTCCACTTGATATCCTAATTATCTTTCATCATGTCCACTATGTGGTTCATGATTTCAGAGAATTTTGGTATGAAATTCCTTAGGAAATCAACTTGTCTAAAGGAGGATTTGACTATTTTTTTGTTAGAAGGTAGAATTAGTTGCAAGATATCCTTAACCCTCTCAAGATTGATTCTAATACCCTCTTTTGATACAATGTTCCCTAGTATCTTACATTGGGCGACTCCAAAAACTAACTTCTTAGGCTTTAAGGTGATATTGTGTTCTTCACACCTCTACAAAATTCTTTACAAATCCTTGAAATGTCTCTCTCTCTTCTAAGAAAATACAGCTAAGTCATCTAATTATATATGATAATGATTTTTTTTTCCAAGTCATTAAAGGAGATGTCCATAGCTCTTTAAAAGGTATCTCTAGCATTAATCAAACCAAATGGAATGTGATTGTAAAAACATTCTCCCATGGGGTTGTGAACGTTGTCTTATGTTGGTATTTCACTACAAAACTAATATGATCTTGGGAATCTTATGTGTGCAATCCAAGTCGAATGATGAATAGGGTAGACAAGTGTAGCTTTCAACATTTTTTCAATCTCCCTAAAATGGGCATTAGTGAATTTGGGGTTATAGGTTATTTGTTTCTTCCTAAAGGTAGCTATACCTTCTTCTAGTGGTATTTGATGTTGGATCTTCTCATCCATGAAATTTTTCAAGTCATCATAGCACCAAGAAAAAACTTCTTTATACTTAATTAACAATGTTACCAATTTCTCTTTTTCTTCAGGCATGCAATACATTCATATGTATAGCAGCTTTGGAGATTCTGTACACCCAATTTTCACTTCTTCATAGTCCCCTAAGCTATTTATAGACTCACTCATTTTCTTTTTCATCAACATATTATGGCAATAAAATAAATCATCCAAGGACACTAGCCCCTTGGGGATCTTTTTACCTTTCAATTAAACAACACCATCCTCCAAATCCTATAGATCATCTAGGAAAAACTCTTTACATTCATCAATACTAGCCTTAAACAAAGAATGGGTGATTTTTTTTGCAGTTTTTAAAAACGCTTCTATTTGTTTGTCATTTTCAAAAATCTTCTAGTGATTGACATTGTTAGGGATGCTTCATTTGTAAATCATTTCAATTTTGTATGAGCCCTTTTTAAAATCTAGGTGAGGAAATAGTAAGGAAGCAGATACAAATAATGAGTCAACCTTAGAATTCAACTCTCTCAATATGGCCTCAATGGAGAATGCATCAAAATGTTCTATGCAATCCCACATTTTATTTCTGCAGTTCCTTAGTCTTTCACTTTTTACTGTAAAAATATTTCACACTTGCTTAATTATCAACTCAACATCACCCAAAACACTCAACATTTTAATCCCTTTATTCTTTGATTCAAATAATCCTAACAACAACTTTTGGCAACATTTCCCACTAACATTATCAATTTAAGCCTCTTGCTAGGATGAGCTACAAGAGAAATTTGTCCATCTTTAATCTATCCCACCAAAGGAACAAGTTTGAACTCCATGGAGTAGCATTTTCCAAAAAAAAAATTAAAACTCATTCTGAAGGCATGAGCCACCTATGCTGGCATAACATTATCAAAAGCACCAGAATTAGTAATACAATTGCTCAACCTAAATCCATTGATGAATAAGGACTTACATAAAAATGATTAGGTTTCTCTCTTGATGTATTAGATGTGATGATTTTACTGTTTGAGGACAAACTAGATGAAGGGTCTTCAACATTAACCATCTAATCACCTAAGGTCAAACGAGACTCAGAACTTCTAGATTTCACAAACTTGACTAATTTATCTAATTCTTTAGTACTCATTTTCATATATTCTACCTGTGAAATTTGTATTTTGAATTTTTGCAAAAGTCTATTATATCAAAAAATCACTAGGTTTTTCAATAGGTGAAGATTCAAAAACTTTGTAAGTAATTTCTAATTCCTTTGGAAATCTTTAAATAGAATTACCATCCTTAGACGAAGCACTAGATTTTCTTAATATAAATTCGAGAGTACTTTGTGTACCTTTATGCTCTGTGCTTTGCTAACACCAAGTCAATGTTGCACAAGCATAATCATCTGAGGTTGTGTAGATATCTCCACCCTTTTCTTCATCAAGTTTGAATTTGAAGAATCCAATAGTAGAATTGCCACACTAATTTGTGTTGCAAGTATGTTGTTGGTGTTGACATTGATGTCAATAGTATGAAGATTATTGGTGATTGAGTGGTGTTGTCATTAGTGTTATCAACCCCTAGTATATGGAGATTGTTGGAGTTCTTGAAGAGTGTTGCATGAGAAAGAGTTGTGGTGTTGTAGAGGCTATGGATGTGTTGAAGAGATATTTGTGGTGTTTTTGATGCAACTGTTTCACTTGGTTCCAAATGCTTTTGAGAAATTTGAGTAGAAGAGTGTGTAGTGTGACAAAGGTGTGTTTAGTGTTGTGCTCCATATTTCTTCATGGTTTCAAAGATTTTATTATGCCATTTCGATTTGATGATTAGAGGTGTTCACAGGTGTTATATGCAATTTTTTTGGTTTTGGATCATGTGGTAGAGTAAGTTGTGTTTGAGAGTGTGTTTGTCTATATAGAAGGTTGTTTGGGAGAAATGAGATTGCTTTGCATTTCTCTGCAATGAAGTTTCTTGTCTTGTGAATTTTGGAACATGCTTTTTGAGAATTTTGGAATATTATTATAATATTTATATCTACTTTCCCCTAGAGTGTTGAGTGATGAGTTGCTCCACAAGCTTGGATTCATAAGTTGTGTTCTTTGGTAGTGTGTCTAGTTGCATAAAATGAATGTGTTCTTTAGTTTTAGGTGAGTGCAACAGTGATGTTGGATATTATGATGATGTGGAATATTTTGGAATGTTGATATGTAGTCCGCATGGTGTTTCCAGACCTAGAGAGGTGTGTATTTTATCTCTTTTTATTGTTAGTATAGGTTTCGGTGACTTCGTGTGGTAGTGCTAATTGTGGAGGTTGTTTGTTTTTTGTGGAACTATGGTTAATTGTGTCAATGTAGATTTGGGTTTGTGTTAACCCTTGGAGTGGTCTTCCTTCACTTCTTTCCATTGTGGAGTGTTTGATTCCAACCTAATTTTTGGTGTTGCATGTTTGAGGTGCATATGTTTCATTAAGGCCAACCTAATTAAGATTGTTTAGGTCCTAGATCCAGTATAAATGCAAGATGGAGTTTGTGTTAAGTAGTGGTGGATATATGTGAGATGCAAATTTGATCAAGTGTGGTGATGCAAGTGCAAGCTTGTGGTAATGGAAATTATACTCCCTTCTTGGAGATAGTAAAATTCCTTGCCTAATTTGGACCTATTTTGGGTGCCCTTGCATTAATTTTCCTTTTGAATCATCATTTATAGGCCTCTAAGACCCATTATTTTGGATCTCGAGTCTTATTTCAGCTAAAAACTTGACAAAATAATTTAAAACATCAAAAATCCTGAAAACCCACCTCAAAAGCCTATGGTGGGACTCATTCGCCACCTTGGGTGAATGGGTCCCCCTAGATGGGACCCATTCACCACCTTGGGTGAATGAGTCCCATTTGGGGTCTTTTTAAGTTTTGAATGGGAAAATCACCTTTTAAATTTAAAATTTTGGTGGATGTTGGCCTTTGATATATAAATAATGGTAAATTAGGTGTTCATGCCAATGTAAGCAAGTTTCTAAGTCATTTTTATCATCTAAGCAATCCACGCAAGCATTTTGAAGAGAAATTTCATTTTTCAAGAGAAAATTCAAGACACTTGCATCAAGATTCTTCATGAATTCTTCCACAAGAGTATTCAAGTTTCAAAAGAAAGCAAAGTTGATGTCTTGGAGTAGCATTAAATTGTTTTTGCAGTTCTTCAATCTTACTTTCATTCAAGATCTAGCATTGTCAAGGGTTGATCATGGTTGTTTAAGGTGAATCATGATGGATTCTAGGTTGGCGAGATGCAACTAGCCATCAATCCAAGCCTAAGGACTTGTTTCCTAAGTGATTCCATGTTCCACTATCACTCTGCTTTCAACTTAAGGAAGGTACAAGCATTACTGAGGCTCATTTGGGTGATTAGAGGTCTATTAAAGTGAGTCATTCATTGTCATATTTCCATTCATGCATCTCATTCTTGCACGTTAGAATAGGGTTGCATCATGTCTCATATTTCTTAGTCTTAGAAACACTTAAGGCTAGGGTTTATGTTCACATTTATATTCAAGTTCCCTTGTTTCCATCAAGGTTTAATTACCAAACTAGTGGTTTGACCGAGGCAAACCCCCCATAAGAAAATAAACTCTATATTATGTTTTGGAGGTATTTTCTCTGATTCAGATCCAAAAATCAATTTGGAAGGGAAAGAAAGAGATTAGAACATAGATCTGAACTTTAAATTCCCAAAAAAGCAGAACGAGAATAATTTTCCAAGAGTGGTGAACGAGTCCCACTATATGTGTTTTTCATAACTATTTGTAGATTCAGATACCCTTTTTCCTAAAACTGGTTCTTACGTAGAAACCTAGATCTAGGGCCGATTTTCCCAAATTAGTGAATGAGCCCTAGTAGGTCAAAAAGTTAGATTTTTTAGCATTTCAAAGCTCTTTCAAGTCATCTCCATATTTTCTAGGTGCACACAATTCATCTTACAACTTTCTATTATGTTTCATTTACATTTCTAGGTCATTTTGTAGGTCATTGCATTGAATTAGGGTTTAGAGTTGCATTTTGCATTACATTTGTCTTTCCAAGTTCATACTTGGTGGTGAACCCCTTGTTACTTTGCAATCATCCCCTAGGATAGACCTATTGCAAGATCTCATTCTCCTTCACATTGAGATCTCTAGGGTTACCCTTGAATGTAGTAGGTGGAAAGTGGGTATGCTCTATGCCCTAAGACATATGATAGCATTCAAACCATATTTTTCATATATCACAAAGCTTAATGCCTGTGACTCTAGATGTAGTGTGTAGAAGGTTTCTACATTTTCAGTGTGCCTAAAGTTGTTGGAGGTAGTGAGCCAAAGGTTGCAGATAATGAAGAGTTTCAGTAGTGGATCTTTCTTGTTGCTTTGAGATAGTGATGGGTATGTGCAGGATCATGATGGGCCAAAAAGTGGCGATATGATGGGTATGTGTAGGGTATGTGGTTGATGAATTTTTTTACCCAAAATTGATGAAATGAAAAGGGGTTTTAAAGGATATTCCCATCTTTCCACCAATATAAATTATGTTTTACTTTGAATTTAATAAATAATCATTATTCATTTTCTATTTGAATTACAACTAAAGTCCTGATTGATAGTATGATAGAAAAATATCTATAGCTTTCAAACAATATCACAATTTTTGAATATGAAACATGTGTCACATTCTATACATCGCATACTATAAGATTAAAAAAGAAAAATGAATTTCATGAAGTTTTGACCAAGTTAAGGTGGTCAGACATACGAGTTCTTATATTTTTTAAAAGTTGTAATAAAAAAATCATAATTAATTATTTACTTCAAAAAAATTATAAAAAAATATGCATCACATTAGGACATGAGTCCTCTACTTATATCTAAAATATTATAAAAAATATTATCATTTTATTGTGGTTAGGGTGGTTAGACAGATACCTACTTCTTGTTTTTTTCACGAAATTTAAGTACTACTACATTGAAATTTCAAATTTTCACCAAATAGATTTTAAAAATAAATAAACCTAGTAGTTTAGAAACTACATTCAATTTTCTACAGATTCTATTCTTACACATTTTTGAAATAATATAGATAAATTATTCAAATTTTTAGATCAAGTTGCCTAACTCTGATTTTTTTAAATTTTTCACCACTTAAGGACCTATTTTTTCCATGACGATCTTACACATACCTTGATTCTCTTTGTAGCAATTTATTATTTATTCTTTCCTCTAGAAAGTGAGTCCTTTTGGAAGTAAACCCTTGGTAGTGAGCCTTTCTTCTCTTTTGGCCAGTGATCCCTTTGACAATGAGCCTATTATATTCATTGTTTCTATTCATATATACGTGAGATAATATTCACTATGGTTTTTCCTTGATTAGGGTTTTACATATAAATATAGTGTTCTCTTGTGTATGGCTATGTTTTCATTGTTGTTTGACATGTTTTCATTTTTCTAATACTTAATGAGGGTTTAAAGTTTTACAATAGTTTAAAATTTGATGAGGGATTGGATTTTTTAATGTACAACAAATTTAACCCCCCCAGTTGTCCTATGCATCTAATAATTGGTATTAGAGTCGTGGTTGCTTGGAAAACGCTCAACTGTTTGAGGGAGATCAAGATGATGCATAGGATGAGTGTCAAAGCTCCCATGTTTGATGGAATGAATTATGCTTTTTGGAAAGAGGATATGGAATCCTTTCTTGACTCTCTAGTGTTTGGTATTGTAGTGTAGAAAAATGTATCCCTCTACATTTTCACATTTATTTGGGCCCTTGCAAACTAAATGGACTTAATTTTCCCTTATTTAGGGTGTTGTGAACTATTGTATTACACTTTCACACTAATCTAGAGTTTTCATTAATTAATTGGGCTTCTTTATGCCTTATTCGGCCTTCTTTTGCATCCACAAGCCTTAACTAATGCATCTTTTTGAGAATTATCCCAACACATATATAATCACCAATCAAAAATTAATGTTTTTGGATTCTATGGCCCAAATTTAGTGACCTCCAACTCATACACCACCTTGGGCATATGGGTCCCAACTAAGTTTTGGGGCCCTAATCCTGATTTCACATTAATCTAAGTCTTTCTTGAAAAATGTGTCCCATTGCCTAGCTTAATGGGACTCATACATCACTTCTAGCATATGAGGCTCATGTGGCTTATACGTAAATTAAATTCAAAATCTTGGTGGGATTTTATTCTCCTAGATTTGATGTCGGCATGTAGTATTGTAATTTGAAGGAAATTTGACATAAACAAGTATAAATACAAGGTTACTTTACTCATTTTCTCCTAAGCTTTCAAGTATTCATGCATTCTAGGAAATTGGAGATTACAAGTATTTACAAGAGCATTCAAGAGCATTCAAGAGTTGATTGGTTATGTGCAGGATCATGATGGGCCAAAAAGTGGTGATATGATGGGTTTTTGTAGGGTATGTGGCTGACAAATTTTTTCTTACCCAAAATTGATGAAATTAAAAGGGTTTTTAAAGGAGATTCTCACCTTTCTAATAATATAAATTATGCTTTACTTTGAATTTAATAAATAATTATTATTTATTTTCTATTTGAATTAGAACTAAAGTCCTAATTGATAGGCTGATTGAAAAACATCTATAGCTTTTAAATGGTATCACATTTTTTGAATCTGAAACATGCATCACATTCTATGCTTCATATACTATAGGATTGAAAAGAAAAATGAGATTTCATGAACTTTTGATCAAGTTAAGGTGGTTAGACATACAAGTTTTTTAATTTTTTAAAAGTTGTAATAAAAATTTAATAATTAATTATTTACTTGGAAAAAAATTACAAAAAAATATGCATCACATCGGGACATGAGTCCTCTACTTATATCTAAAATATTATAAAAAATATTATCATTTTGTTGTGGTTGGGTGGTTAGAGGACACCACTTCTTATTTTCCATGAAATTTAATCTTGCATTAAAATTTCAAATTTTCATAAAATAGATTTAAAAAAAAAAAGCCTAGTATTTTAGAAACTAAATTCAATTTACTAAAAATTCTATTCTTACATATTTTTGAAATAATATAGATAAATTATTTAAATTTTTACGTCAAGTTGTCTACTCTAATTTTTCTAAATTTTTTGCCACTTAAGGGCTTGTTTTTTCCATGATGATCCTGCACATACTCGATTATCAAGTGTTTTTTATCATTATTCAAGTATCAAGCATCATGTTAAATTTATCGTGCATCATGTTTGTTTTTGAGCTAACAATTGTGATGTAGGGTTTCATGATTCAAGCAAGCACTCAATTGAAGGTTTACAACACTCAAGTAAGGGTCAACAATCCAAATCCATTGGAAACAACTCATACATGTTTGGATCCTTTATTTCTATGGGTTTGTGAGTTGCAACATATCATTTTGTTCATTCATCATTCCTCCTTTACATTTTATTTCATTACAAGGTTTGATTACCAAAACGAGGTTTACCTAAGGTAAACCCCCTTCCACTAATAAAACAACATTTTTTGCTCTCTTTATTGTGTGATTTGCAAATCTAGTTTTAAGACATATTGAAGAGCAAGATTGGAAAGAAGTTGTCAAGTGTGCAAAGTTGTCCAAGTTCTCACCTTGTTTAGAAGATTACTAAAAGACATATAAAGAGTAGAATTTAGCAACTCAGATATGGAAATCAAGTTGAGAAGATAGAGCAGAGATTGAAGAGCAGATTCAGACTTTAACTTTCTAAAAAGGCTAAGCAGGAATACTACACCACTTTTGGCATATGAGTCCCAGTATAGTGGATTTTCCAGTTTTTAGGTGTTCCAAACTTGTCTCTTCTAGATTTCTGGTCCTACCCAAAAAACACTAATCTAGGAATAAATCACCCAGCCCAAGTGTATGAGTCCCACTGTGCATTAAATTCAACATTTCCATCATTTAAGGTCATCTTTCAAGTTGCTACAATTTTCTAGGTGCTCCTTTGTACTTCTCTAGTTTTATGTTCTATTTTGCATTCATTTCTAGGTCATCTATAAAAGTATTGCATATCATTAGGTTTTGACATTATGTCTTGCATGTTCCTTGTCTTTCCAAGCCCTAGCTTCATGGTGAACCCTCATTAGTCCTTATTCATACCTTAGGACAACCTTTAGCTGATCTCTTTCCTCCATTCCATCCTTGGATTGAGATATCTAGGGTTTCCTTGAGTCAATCTAAATGAAATAGGTCAAGTTCCTTATATCCCCTTGTGTTCCATCTCATAAAAAGTGGAACCCTATTTACTTGTTTTCATTTTGGTGAAACTACATTTAGAATACCTTAATTATGATTTGGAGTGCATTAGGGTTTGCATTAGTTAATTTGCATCTTATTATAAGATTGATTTCAAACACTTTGGAGTAGTTGTTATAGATAAATCCCAAAATTTGAATGAAGGATGGTTAGAAAAGGAAAAGAAAGCTAAGATGTTGGCTCAACTAGCTAAACTTCATCTTTGTCAAACTCATGACATTCACCACTCCATAGATGATGATGAGAAAAGGTTGGCCAATTCAGAAAATTCAGTTTTTATTGATCATTTTCACAATTATGGTGAAGATTCTTTTGATGACACTCATAATGGATCATCCACTTAAGGGTTATCTTTGATGGGTATTGATGGAATCCATATCTCCTCTTTGGTTATGTCACCAATAGCTTATGATATGGAAGTGATATATTTGTTGCTAGGTGACTTCATTTTATTTGGCACTCCACAGATTAGTGGCTATTCTACTTGGCTTTCCCTTGCACTTCTAGATTTAGCATGGTCTACATCAGCTTTTGAGTCACTTGGGAGTGTGTGGCATGAAGTCTATTAGAGGGACATAAGGTATGAGATGGGTAATTTTGATTTGCTTTGGTTAGATGACAACATGTATGTTGTTGGTCTGAGTCATTACAACAAGGTTTGGTGGCCATTTGTGTTGGTTTCTTGTTATGTGGGAGTTCATTTTCACATTATCTTGATGTTCTACATCTCATATAGTAGGTTCTATATTTTGATTTGGGAACCAAGTATTGATTTACTTGGTACAATATTTCACATGGATTTCATTATGTTGCTTCATGGTTTGTGGTGTTTAGGTATTTTAATCAGAGTGGAGTAGTAGGTTATTTGGTGTTTGCTTGAGGGTTATCTATGTAACTATGTTTTGAGTCAACATAAAGCATGGGTGATAAGATTGTATATGGCTGAGCATTGTTATAATACTACTTACTGCATGTCTATTGGTATGACTCCCATCTAAGCATTGTATGGTTATGATGCCTTATCTTTTGAGGACGTGGTGTTGGGTGATAGTAGAGCACCTAAAGCTCAGGATTGGTTATAGTATGGAAAAGATATCCTTAAGGAACTTAAGGATAATACTCGACACACCCAAAATCAACAGAAGATGTATGCAAATCAACATTGGATTGAGAGGACATTTGATGTTGGAAACATGGTTTTCTTGTGCCTGTATTCTTATAGACAAAGTACACTTAAGAAGAGTGGGGTAGAAAAACTCAAGCCTCAGTTTTATGGTCCATACAAAGTATTGAGGATTGGAGAGGTAGCCTATGAGCTTGAGTTGCCTTCTGAAGGTAAGATACATAATATCTTTCATGTATCTTGCCTAAAGAAGGCTCTTGGATAACATGTTGTCTCTTCACCTGAGTTGCATCCATTGGATGAGGAAGGCTGATTGGTTTTGATTCTTGCAGATATTTTGGACATGAGGGAGAGGAGGTTGAGGAGTAGAGTTATTAGTGAGTATTTGGTATGATGGAAGGACTTTCCATTGGAGGATGCCACGTGGGAAGGAGAGATGGTACTTCAACATCCAACTTTGCAATTGCTTGGGGGAAAGCAACCCCAGGAAGGGACGAATATAATGTCCCTTCCTTAGGAAAATCAGACCTTAGCAGAGGTTGACCTACTACTAAGGTTCTCATAGGTCAGTAGTATGGTTAGGGGACCCAATCAGGGGTTGTGGATCCTTGTTGGGAGCTTTTCGAGCCTTCAGTTTGGAGTTCAAAGGATGAATCTAGGGATAATTTGGATATATTAAAGTTGGCTCTAATGGAATATTAAAAGGTGAATAGTAAATGAAAATCATAAGGTTAATAGTGAAAAGTGCCTCACCCTAGCAACTCAAGTTGTTTTTAAAAATTGGCATTTTTCTTTGGATGAGGAAACACCCTCAAGAAAATTATTTTATTGACTTTTATTAAAAAAAATCCATGAGAGGTTATAAAGCAATGTGTTGGGCTCCTTTTTGAGCATTCTATTCTTATTTTTATAAAAGAAATTGTAGGTTTGAGCTCTTGGAAGAGGGTTTCAGTAGCATACAAGTCTTCTGAGGATGAAATCTCTTGGAGGATAGTGGATTGGACGAAAACCCAGTTCACAGAACAGGGAAATCTACTCTAGGTTTCCATTTGGGTATCATTAGACTTCATTACAGGTTAATAATATGCACTCATAATTGATTGTAGCAAGGAGTTATCAAAAAATAATTATAGATTTTGATAGTTTATTGTAGCTAAGGGACATGGGTATTTTACTTTATTGCATATTCTTCCACGACAATAATTTATCTTTGATTTGGTACCTTATTCATGGAGATTTGATCAAGGTTGCTTATTGGGTATTTTGGGAGGTACCTAGGGTTTGGTAAAAATTTGATGTTCCTAATTTTTATCATTATTTCAAGCCTATTGGTGATCCTCTACAACACTTATTTTATCATCATACTTAGCTATGTGTAATGGGTGCTACCACAATAGTGGTTTACACTTTCTAGGAGATCCTGATTTTTGTTGAAATCACATAGTTTTAGAAAACATAATGTTTAAGCCTTGAAAAGTTCCATTTAAAGGGTTCTAATTTAAGAGGGTTTAATCAAACCACCTTAGACCAAACCCCCTTGGATAGAAGTCTGCTAGTTTTAAACCATACCTATAACAGAGACTCCTTTACACCTATCAAAATGCTGATAAAAAACCACTTTTGATTTAGCTTTTGGGGGATCAAATGAATTCATTTAATTTTTAATTTTTTTTTAAAGTATGTAGTCCTTATTATAATCTTCCAAAAAATTATAATTTTAATTAAATTTAATTTGATTATTATTTATTATTTCTTGTGAATGTAGGTTTTCACAAAAATCAAGCTCTCTATTATGCACATGTGGGAAAAATAGAAGATTATGAAAAAAAAGATATAAAAATATGGAGTGCACTAGATATTGAAGTCCTTTATCCAACAAAAAAAAATTGAATTTCGATACATACATAAAAAGTTATGTGTTATACGGTTCACCTATGCCTGAATTGTAATTGGTTTGACTTCGAAACTTGATTAAGGAAAAAAAAATCAATAAAACACTATGAATCCAATTGGAAGCACTAGATATCATAGTTACAAATCTAAATTAAAAAAATTGAATTTTATCCTTCATAGAAAAAAAGTTGTGTTATACGGTGAGCGTCACTCCTTAAAAATGTTGTTTATTGAAAAAAACTAGTTTTCGAAGGAGATGGAAAAAGAAGTGCAATTTAATTCAAAATTTTTTGAAAAAATATATTTAGAATCTACAAACAAAATGTCACAAATCACTAGTTTGCATCATCTTAAATTCCTCATGGTTTAGCCTATTGGTGCATAAAAGTGAAGATTTAGTTAGAAAAAATTATTTTAGTGTCAGATTTGGCCAAAAATTGTAAACCAATAATTATAGATTTTTATATTTTATGGCAGCTAAGGCACATGGGTATTTGATTTTATTGCATATTCTTCCACAAAAAAAAATTATCTTCAATTTGGTACCTTATTCGTGGAGTTTTGATCAAGATTGCTTGTTGGGTATTTTGGGAGGTACCTAGGGTTTGGTAAAAAGTTGATGTTCCTGATTTTTATCATTTTTTCCAGCCTATTGGTGATCCTCTACAACACTTATTTTTTCATCATACTTAGCTATACTATTTGAAGTTGTAGCAGTGAAGGGATTCATGATTTGACTTCAATAATCAAGCTACAATTTGAGCTATACATTCGGGTATGTGTTTATCATTTTGGGTAGTCAAATATTGCATTATATAAGGGTTTTAGAATGTTGTTATAGTTTGATATAATGTATATCAAACCTTTGAAACTTGTAATCAAATCTGATATAGTTGAAAAAAAGGGGTTCTATTGAGTTGCAATTGTTGTCTTTCACTTATGCAATAGTTCTCATTCATTTCTATGCTTTCCTCTATGATTTTGCAATGAAAAATCAAGCAATGAACCTCAAAAAAACAATCACCAAAACCAAATCAGACCATGCAAGACAACTATTTGCCATTATGGAAAGAGGGAAAAAATGAAAAATTCAGGGTAGAATTGGTAAGTGATCTTTCATATTGTTATTGCAAAGGAGAACTATGGTTATAAATACATGAGCAGATCACTTCCTAATAAAGACAATTAAGTAGAGTGTATACATAAATCAAATTGGTGACAAATAAATAATACTTGTTGGGAGAGAGATCAATTAATTCATATACAACTAAATAATTCATTATAGTATACAAACCGATCATATTTTTCCTCTAAGATAAGGTAGAGATACACCTAATATGAGTGATGCTATTTTGAATTCTCCTTCGCTGATTTCCTCACTGTTCTCTTCTTTCCTTTCTTATCGATGGTTATGTTACTTTTACTTCTCAAAAGATATTGTTAGTGTAGATCAAATGAATAAGAGTCTAAAAGTATTATAGTTACTTATAAGTCCCAATAATTGTTGCATGCATCATTAATGTTAAATCGTATATTATATATATACTTCTATTTGATTTCAATTGTCCAATAATCACTTTTTATAAACTACCTATTTTTATTTAACTTATATATTTATATGTGATTATACTTACATACTTCCCTCATCCATTTCCTCATGCATCTCAATAAACTATGTAAATTAGTGCCTTGGATATTGATCTGATCGCTGCCTTTTCATGGACCTCCTCATTTCCTCTATACCCAATCGCTGCTTATTAATATAATTTTACCTTCTCATTCATTGCCTTTTCTCATTCATTGCCTTTATTAAATCTGCTAATAATCTACTCTGCTGAAACAATATATTCCTTTATTAGATGATCTAGTCGTTGCTATTCAAAATACCTATATATCCCTCCATATATATCTTCTTCCCCTTTTAATATTTATTTAAGAGATGCATCTCTTGTGGATGATTTTTTATTTTAAATAGACGTGTCTTTTGAAAAAAAAACCCTTAATTAATTACGTTCTGTGGTAATGATCGTTGCTTCCTTTACTAATCCCCCCTTGCTTAGGCAATGTATTTGTTCCTTTATATTTATTAATTAAAGTCAAGTGTTGCCTTGCAAATATGAATCGTTGCTTCATCCCTTAATTAATTCTAGCAATGGTCTCAAGGATAAAATATTGATGTGTTAATGCTACGATCTGAGTGCTGGGTGCAGGATATTGCATTGTCTTATATATGTGCATTATTCTATGTTTTAATACATATTTATTTTAATATATTATATATAAATATATTTACTTGTATATTAGTTTTAATAATATTATATTATTATTATTATAATATTAAATTATTAATACTTGTATTTATATTTTTAATATGTACTTTGTCATTTATTTATATTTTAATGTTTAGTTATTTTGGTGTTCTATTTGGGGACATGATAGAAAAAATCATAGCAATTCGAAATTAAAATAGAAATGAAATCCATCACCACAAATATGCTCAATGGTAACCCCCACAATGGAGCTACTCCAATATCCAGCTAGGGAGTGTCTTGCAACTTCGAAACTGATAGAAAGCATCATAGAAATTAGAAACTAAAAGAGAAATGAAAGCCATCACCACAAATATGCTCAATGGTAACCCCTACAATGGAGCTACTCCAATATCTAGCTAGGGAGTGTCTTGCAACTCCATAATTGAAACCAACCTTGAGGGTTTTCATCCTCAAAGCCCAGGGATTCTTTCCACAATCCAACAACACTTTGTTATCATAACTTTTCATATCCAAATGAGAGAAAATGAGGGAGTATAAATAGAATTTGAGACCCAACATTTCAAGCACCTTTTCCCTCCAAAAGGGATGCCACCTTTGGGGAAATAAAATACTTAATTAAAATTTCACTTAAAACACCTTCTAGGTAGGCATGCATTTAAGTCATGCTCCAAATTTTCTATTTAAAAACAACTTAAGTTGCTAATGCTAGGTGTGGGGGGGTAGGGGGCCTTTTGACTTTATAAATTTAACTTAAGTTTCAAATGTTTCCCTTTTCAAACTCCAAGGATGGTGGAGACGCAAACTATCAAGAATAACATGACACCAACAACTTAAATTGCCACCACTGCCATAAATATAAATCTTGTATTGAACTGTTGCTAGGACAACTACTAGAAATAACACTTACAAAAAATATCATATTGCTAAAAATAGTAAGTGTGTTCAAACTCAAAATAATCCCAATTTTAGATTCAACTATGACTTACTAAAAATAGTAAGTGCTAAAAATTGCAATTATTACCCACCAAGGATCTCAAAAAACTCAAAAAAACCCATAAAACTCTAGCAATCTACTGCAATCACCCCCTGAAATGCAAACAAGAATCCTCCAAGAATCTTGAAATCCCTTGAAACACCTCTAAATAGCCTATGTGACTCTGAAAATAGGCTAACGATCACTGAGAAACTTAGGACAAAAAATGGGACATTATAGGTGGTCAAATTGTTTTATAAGTTGCAATGATTACATACAAATGTTATGGGTAAGTAAGATAAGAGGATTTTTACTCGTTGGCTAAAGTTGTTTCACTTGAAATCTGTGGGGTCCAAACTCTATGGGTACTACATCATGATTCATAGCACGGGCAAGGTGTTGCTTGGTCATTCCAATCCAAGTGGCTGCACAGGGAGGTTTTGGAGAGGGTTTTGGTGTTATCTAACCCTGTTACAACATTTCCATCCAATTTCATAGGGAGCACCAACATTGGAAAGTGTAGAGATGTCTTGATTTTTGTTGTAGGATCACTTTTCTTGACTACAATTTAGTGTGTCTGCCTTAGAGTAGGGTCTAACAATAGTTTGGTCAAGTTTCACCAACACTTTTTGTTGTTTGCAAGCATTTTCTGAGTTTTCATCAGCATTTTGGAGGGTTTGGGCTGCTATGCTACCTCTATTTGATTGTTTCCAATAGCCATGTTACCTATCTAGGTTATTTTCTTCGCCATTGCTACTTCTATAGGACTTCTACAATCAGATGCAACCGCCATTTGCAAATATTCACCATATAAAGGTTCATTCATTAATTTAAACCAAAATCAATTGTTGCAAATTTCGAGTTGTGCATATCAATCATAATAAATTTCTCCAACATACTGCAAATCAAATAAAAGTATTTTGAAGGTGATAAAATTGGTGTTGAATCCAAATCCAAGCTTTTTTATATCCTAGGGATCCATAGTTGTGTGGTTGTTGGTATTTGAGGCTCATTTCATTTATTTTCAATTACATTAGCATTGGTTTTTGATAGAGAATTGACCATTCAAAGATTATTGTAATTGCATGTCAAGGGTGTTAAGTTGGCTATCCATTTCATGTTAGACTTGAACCAACAACTTCATTCTAGCTATTTATCATCTATAAATTGATTTTTTCTATTACAGGTAAGGTTGAAGTGACATTCCAACCAAAGGAAGGTTAGAGAAGAAGTTTATGGTGATTTATTTATATTTTTGGTTTGTTGTTCCAATTTATGTTTTTCTTTAAAAATTAGAAAATTACATAAAAACTAAAAAACATATAAAATTATTAAAAGGGGACATTACATGTGGGTTTCCCACTATCAATGAACACTAGAACTTCAAAAACTCTAAAAGGATGATACCTAAGAGCACCAAAAAGGGTGGAAAAGTTGCCTCTTGAAGACTCTTCTACTTCCTTTCTTTCAAGTTCTGGTTCATTCACTACCATCTTTGGTTCAAGTTCTATTTCTAATTTTTCATCTAATTTTTAAGTTTTGAGATTGCAAGAATCAAATAGCCCCCTTATAAACTACAATGCATTTGGGAAACCTTTTTCACATGATTGGTGACATTGGTGTGACACGCCCTCCAATACCATGGGGACCGATGGGGGAAACTGGACCTTGTGACCTCTAGCTTGCAACAAGATCCTTTAGCCAATCAATCTAGGGTCCCCGCCCCATTTTTCATCTAAAATTACTTCAATGTAATGTACCTAACATTTTCCAAGTCATTTGTGTCCTGGCTCCCATGGCTCCTTGCAAGAGAATCACAATTTTTTTTCTTATGAGCTCATTCTTGGTTTTAGCTTTGCTTATTCTTTGTGGAATTTCTTTCTAATGAGATGTACTCTATTGAAATGGTTTCTCCTATTGTCCCATTGGTGGTGTATTAGTGTAGAATTTATTCTTATGTATTGAATTTTCTAAACTTAAAGCTCTCTTAATGGCTTCCTGCAAAGATGGTGGATAAAAATGTTTCACTGAACCTTTAAGAGGTTTTGTTAGTCCCTACATGAAAAGAAGAATAAATATCTTGCTAGTGACATTAGGGGCGATCATTGATAATATTATTGTCTCAACTAGGCTAACTCCCTAAATTGTATCTTAGGATCCTTCCTATCAAAGTTGTTAATAAGCTTTTGGCTGAAATCATCAAAGGTATTAATCAAACTATACCCTTGGGAAACCAAACCATGGTACCACCACTTCTATGCTATGCCTTCAAGATCAAAGGTAAATAATTGTATAGCTTCTTCCTCATGCATAGGGTTACATGAAAAATATGTATCTAACTTTTTAACCCAAGCATGAGTTGTACATTTTTGTGATCCATCATAAGAAAGAATAGTCAACTTACCTGATTTGAGTTATAGGTCTCCATGGGGTTGATTAGCATTTTCCTTCATTCTTTAGTCCATTCTTCATCTTCAAATTGTATAAATTAGTAACATATTTCTACATGAAATGCTAGTCCAAGAACTCTATATTCATCAAATTAAGCTACAAAATTGTCTCCATCCTAGTTTTGTTTTTTCCCCTTGTTCAAGTTCTACTTCTCTTTATATGTAGCAAAAGTAACACTTCCTTCACCTATAGAAATTAGATAGGGATTAGAACATTTAGATTCTAACTTGTTTCTAATAACTATGACATAAGATTTGTAATTTTTTTTTTCCCTAACTCATACTAATAATGGCATTACATTGGATGTCTTTCCTTCATCTATCAAAATCTTCTTCCTTCTTCCCCCTATTTCTATTTCTTCAATTTCTTCACCCCAATCCTAAAATTTTCTTCCCTTTTCGATAAAATCTTACTTCTCTATCATTGGGCTGCATTAAAATTGTAATCTCTAACATAGTAGGCTAGCAAGATCATATTTGATACCACTATGATGACCCTTTTTTAAATTTTCATAAAAAATACAATTTTTTTTTTTTTTTTGGTTTAAGAAAACTAGAATAAATATAAAAGGTAGTACAACATTAATAAACTTAAGTAAGATCATTAGTTTATTTTTTTCAAGAGAAATTCTGAAAGCTCTTATAGATTGAGATAATTTAATTAAGAAAATAATCTAATACTAATATTTTAAGTTGGGCCTAATCAATTTAATTTAAAAAAGATAACTTAAATATTATTATTATTTATTTTTAAAAAGTGTTTTCAAAAAATTTCAACTGAGCTTTAGGAGGGAAAAGGAAATCCAATTGAGGGCCCAAAAAGGAATTCTAAAAAGGGGACATGACAAGTAATTTTTGTGATGTCCCCTTTTCACTAAGCCAATTATGTGGAATCCATGAGCCCATTTCTATACTTCTCAATGGGTGAGGGACGACTAATAGATAAGTATTTACTAGTGAGGATTGGTTTTGTTCAATTGTTCTTGTTACTTTTATCAAATTTTGACCATTTTCTATTTTGAAGGAGAAGTTCCTAAAGTTTAGGAGGTTGGTTTAAGGCGAAAACCTCACCATTATTCTCCTCATGGTAGATTTACCCTAGGAAAACATTTTTAATGTTGACATTGTCCTTTACCTTGATATTTTGAAGTGTAAATGTCTATTAAATATGTCGTAGGGAAAACGTGTTCCTATTTCTTAGGGCCTTTTGGAGGGCTGTGAGGACAAGACAATGTCATCCAACCTATCATTAGATCTAAGTGAGTTGTTCATAATACTTTAACTAAAGTACTTTTTACAAGTGGTTCTCAAGTTATGGTTGATTTATTGATGAGAGGTCATGGTTTATTAGCTACTTGGGAAATTTAATGTCATTGCACTAGCGCCATGTTACATGGTACTTCATTATTAAGCAACATTAGTGTTAACAAAGAAGAATAATCTTTATTATTTGAAACTAATCCTAGGTGCTTAGGGTTTGGAGCATACTAATGAATAAATAGATGCCAACAAACATTCAGGGATTCATTCTATGATAATTTAACATATTTTCATACCTTCAAGTGGGTGGCTATAACAAGCAAAGCTTATCTATCAATTTAGAGATGAAAACCTTGGATCTAGAGAATATAGTATTATAGAGTATGAAACCCTTCTAGTTTCTTATGGGAAATCTTATCCAAGGATTGTATTGAATTGAAAGCATTCATTTTTTTGTTAGCAAATTTATTTTGGGGTAAATAGAATAGCATTATATAGTAGCAACACTTTTTATTTGGGGTAAGATCTTCCACCAATCACTGGCTTTCTAATTATTAACACACTATTATTATTTTGGAAAATAATATTATTATTTCTCTATTGATATATTCTAGCAAATTTTATTAATAAAATATAGCTCCAATGTTATTGTTAAGGTAACTTGCTCTATTTTATGTAGTGCATTTGTAATGTCCCCTTTGCAAGCATGAAGAATTTTGATGACCCTTAGACTATTTTAATTCCCCTAGGCTAATTGGGATGTTGCAAGGCAATAATTAATTAATCATCTTAAGTTGTCTAGGGATGTTTACTACTAAAGGAAAATTATATTTAATTAATTATTTAAGGATTGTCAATTTATTATAGAGTGAAATTTAAAAGGGAACCACAAAAGTGACTTAATATGTGGTCCAAAAGTAGTATTAATTTAAAATATTCTTAAAACATCATTTTTGGAGGGAAATGAATAATAATAGTTTATTATTCTAAAAGTACATATAAAAGGGAAATTTTCAAGAGAGAAAAGATCCTTCTGTTCATTTTATCAAACCCCAATCTCCTGGCATTGAACATTGTTCATCTTTTCTGGCCTAGGATAAAAACCCTTCAACAAAGAATGGATTCAAGGAAAAAATCCCTACTAACCATTTGAGTGATTTCATCTAGGAGTCACCTGAGTGTTGAATGTTGGAAGTTTTTAGAATAATTTTTATTCTTTATGCTTGTTACAGTGATCCATGTTGCTACTAAAGCAATATGTATAACTACTATAGTATTATTTGATTGCTACGATATTCCATATGGTTGCTACAATGCATATTTAATTTTTATGTGAAAGTTTCTAATTTTGGGATAGGTTTAAAGGTAGTTTACAATCATTTTTTGTGATTTGTACCACACAACACCTAGAGACAGTATTGGTATCTAGTGTTTCTAGGGTTTATAAACTTTAATTTGCATCTAAGGTTTCTAAAATTTACATTAGTTAAAGTCCATATAGGTTGAATTTTTGTATTTAGGATAATTTAATTTCATCTAAAATTTTCATTTACACTTAGCCTAGACATCATTCAAAATAGAAAACATAACGTTCACATAGAATTTTCTAAAAATGGTGCAAAAACCCTAAACAGGGACTCATACACCCCTCTATGTGGTTTAGTCCTAGTATAGGTGGTTTTTTTTATTTTTGTGTATTTTTTGGTGAATTTTATTTAGCATTTAAGTCCTCAAAAAACCCTGATTGGGACTCATATGTCCCTCTAGGAAATTTAGTCCTATTTTAGATTTTAAACTACATTTTCTAGCATTAAATTCCCTATTTTTGTATTTTTGTTTGTTGTTGTTAGTTATCTATTTTAGTTTGTAGAGTTTCTATTTCATTCATTTCATTACACAATCTCAATTTGCATTTAGACCTTTTATTCTATTTTTTTTATTGCATTTCATCATGGATATTGCATTGGTAAGCTGTGGATGTCCTTGAAGTCCTTAGTGGATGTGTCAAGTTGTGATTTTGGAAATGACCCTAATGAAATTGGACTTACTCATGCTCACTCAACTACTAATGCATGTCATCCTTGTGATGTTGATATCATTGGAGAAGATTATGACACCATGAATAAATTCCTAAATGATTTCCTTAATAACCTTGAGACTAATGCATCCTCTTATCCTTCTATGAAACAACCAACACCCCATACCATCGCACCATTGGAGATGTTTGGCCTTTTACATCCTGAAACTAAGATACAAGTTGGGCCTAGATTCCCTACAATAGGAGAACCTAGTTCCTCTAATCAAGAAAACATTCAACCATTCTATGTTAATAAAGTAACCAACACTCCCATCAGTCTAGAAGAAACATATGGAAAAGGATTCACAATCTTAAGCAAACAAGGATGTGATACAAGTGAACATGAAATTCATCAACTCTTAGTGCAAATACCAATTGAAGATACTAAAGGGTTAGGATATCAAGATCCTCATCCCAATATGAATTTCCTCCTTCCTAAAGAACAACCAATTCCTTGAAATGATAATAAGGATGATAGGATCCTATTAGGGCCCCCTCCTCAACATAGAACTCAAGAAATTGGTGAATCTAGAAAGTGAAAAAGGTCTTATAAACTAAAGAAACTAAAATTGCCTTGCCCACCAATTGCCACTAAAATAACTTTACAAATACTTTTAAACCAAGGACTGATTACATTACCACCCTTAAGAGAAGACTGGTCTCCAAATCCTAAGAATACAAACACATCACATTGTTGATACCATAGAGTTCTTAGACGTAGTATTGATGAGTGCCATTCTTTAAAACAAATATTTATAATTTTTGATATCATAGAAATAGTCCCTTAAAGTGGTACCCTTTTTCTCCGTTCCATTTAATGGTTGTAGGATATTAACATGCTCACTATTTTACAAATCATTTCAAGATGCAAGGAGCTCTCCCTCATCACCTACCTCGGCTCATTCTTGTCTTACACTTAGTGGGGAAAAGAATTAGATAGCCTTGTTCTAGCACCACATTTTTCATTTTCCCTTTGGTTGGTTGTCCACCTTTTATATACAATGAACATGATTGGGATGTGGACGACCTGGTAATTGGTTGAATTACATGTGCCTTACTAGTATTTTTCATTGTTTCTTTTTATTTTGTATGATTGCATGTGTGAAATGTGATCCCTCGTACTATTCTATTTGATGTATCCCTCTCTCTTTGTGCATTCCTCTATTTGCATCTACATTCTTCTCTATGTCATAAGTATTTTATCTTTTCATTTGTCTTATATTTTCCTTTTGGGGATGATGCAAGGTGTTGAGACATTCATGTCTCTTCCATGTTGACCCAAAATATTTTCCTTTATCTTTTTCATTTGTCTTGTGTTTTACTTTTGGGAATGATGCAAGGCGTCGAGAAATTCAAGTCTCTTCCATGTTGACCTAAAAAAAATTTCTTTGTTTTCTCTCTTTGTGTCATTCTTCCTCTTCCATGAGTATTTGAGGAATGATGACAATTCCAAGATCTCTAAAAACATTGTAGTAAGAACATACTAACCATGAATCTATGGATTCCTTATGTGACTTTGCGATTTCATTTTGGGGTGACCCATCCCTTCTCATGACATAACTTTATTTGGAAATATATGGCTTGGCATAGGGCTTTCCAAATAAGCTATCATGTCCTCTTTATTGTTAGCATTTATCATTTTCTACTTTAAATTAATCGCTCACAGGGTGTTTAGCAATTTCTTTTAAGTGGGAGCATACATTGGCATTATTATTTTGCATTTCATGTTTCATTGTGTAGTCTTCTTACTTCATGTGATGTGTCTCTCTCTTTGTGGATAACATTGGGTGTGATTTCCCTCAAGAGTGTGATCTCTCTTAGCATATAATATTCCTCTTAGTGTCTTGGTGTGACACACTACATCCCCTAAGTTGTGAATCTCCTATTCTTTAACTAGTCCTTTCTTGGTGACATTAGGCAGAATGTTCCCTAAGCTAAGACCTTGCATGAATTAAGCAAAACTCCTTTGAAAGAACCTTTCATTATAATTTTTTTTATATGGCCACCTTGCATAACACACTTTGCTTGGTTATGGAGCTATCTTGTCTATTCATCAATATCAAGCATATGAAGTTTTTCTTGCCTCATGAAGGTCAAAGTTCATTGTTGTGTGGTGCCTTATCAAAGCTATCAGGAGGTATAACATTGCTCTAGTTGAATGGGAAGCTGAACTTAGGCATGAATTTCCCATAGCCACTTGCTTGTGTGTGTGAGCACATTCTGGCCATGTGTGTATGTGTCTCACCTCTTTGGATACTCACCTAGTGGTAAGCCTAAATTTTCATTGCCTCAAAGTGAGCATGCATTTTTTAGACAAGCAACTTAGATCTAACCCACACCATGATGCAAAATTGGTTGAATCTTGATCCACCCCCCCTTGTTTTTTTTTCTTTATGTCTTTGGTGGTGCATGCTTGTATCTTGTTATTGCTTCTTATCATTTTCTTGCAATGTTCTCTCAAGTGTTTATGTTGGTTTTCCATAAGATATTGATCCTTGGGGCTTGTGCAGCCCTCTTAGTTTTTTTCATTCTATCTTACTATAATTGGTACATTTGGACCACTCTTGATGCAATTTTTTCTACTTTAGTGTGAGTTTGAAGCAAGTTCCTCCTCTCACTAAAGTGGGAGCTAAATGTAGTGTAGAAAAATGTATCTCTACATTTTCACACTTTTTGGGGCCCTTGTAAACTAAATGGAATTAATTGTTCCTTATTTAGGGTGTTGTAAAGTGTTGTATTGCAAGTTTTCACACTATTCTAGGGTTTTCATTAATTAATTGGCCTTATTTATGCCTTATTTGGCCTTATTTTGCATCCACAAGCCTTAATTAATGCATCTTTCCAAGGATAATCTTGAAACATATGTAATGACCAATCAAGAATTAATGTTTTTGCATTATATGGCCCAAATTTAGTGATTTGGGACTCATACACCACCTTGGGTGTATGGGTTCCACCTAAGTTTTGGGGCCCTGATCCTAATTTCACACTAATCTATGTCTTTCTTGAAAAATGTGTCCCATAGCCTAGCCTAATGGGAATCATATGCCACTTATGGCCTATGAGTCTCATGTGGCTTAAACCTAAATTAAATTCAAATTCTTGGTGAGATTTTATTCTCCTAGATTAAATGTCAACTTGTAATGTTTACAATAGCATTCAAGATCCTTCAAGAGCTAATTATCAAGTGTTTTAGAGCATTATTCAAGTATCAAGAATCATGTCAAATTCATCATGCATCATGTTTGTTTTTTAGCTAACAATTGTGATCTAGGGTTTCATGATTCAAGCAAGCACTCAATTCAAGGTTTACAACATTCAAGCAAGGGTCAAAGATCTACATCCATTGGAGCCATCTCATACATGTTTGCAACCTTTATTTCTAGGGTTTGGTGAGTTGCAACATATTATTTTGTTCATTCAACATTCCTCCTTTACATTTGATTTCATTACAAGGTTTGATTACCAAAATGGGGTTTGGCCAAGGAAAACCCCTTTCCACTAATAAAACAACATTTTTTCCTCTCTTTTGTATGTGATTTGTAGATCTAGGTTGAAGACATATTGAAGAGCAAGATTGAAAAGAAGTTGACAAGTGTGCAAAGTTGTCCAATTTCTCACCTTGTTTAGAATATTAATATTTAAAAGAAACCTACAAAGCAGAATTCAACAACTCGGATCTAGAAATCAAGTTGAGAAGATAGAGAAAATGTTGAAGAGTAGATTCAAACTTTGAATTTTTGGAAATGCCAAGTAGGACTGATATGCCACTTTTGGCGTACGAGTCTTAGTACAATGGATTTTCTAGTTTTGAGGTTTTCTAGACTTGTCTCTACCAGATTTATGTTCCTACCTAGAAATCCTGATCTGGGAATAAATTTCCTAGCCTAGTGTATGATTCATAGTATGCATTAAATTCAATATTTTTTAGCATTTTAGGTCTTCATTCAAGTTTCTATAGGTTTCCAAGTGGCCCTCTTTACCTCTCTAGATTTTTGTTCTATTTTTCTTTTATTTCTAGGTCATCTATTCAAGTCTTTCATATCATTAGATTTAGACATTAGGTCTTGCATGTTCCTTGTCTTTCTAAGCCCTAGCTTGGTGGTGAACCCTCTTTAGTCATTAATTATACCCTAGGAAAACCTTTCATATATCTCTTTCCTCCATTCCATCCTTCAATTGAGATCTCTAGGGTTTTGTTGAGTGAAACTAAATGAAATAGGTGAAGTTTCTTATATCCCCTTGTGTTGCATCTCCTAAAAGGTGGAACCCTATTTCCTTGTTTTTTAGGTAATTGGAATTTAGTTGAAAAAGGATATAGTATGCTTGCTAATAGTCCAAAAAGTGATGACGAAATCAACAATTATGGAAAATAAATAAATGCTATATTGAGTGGAGTTTTTGATTCAAAACTTTGAAAAGTGATAAGCCTCAAGGATCCTAAAGAGATATTGGAAAAGTTTGAGAGCATTTATGAAGGAGATGATAAGATCAAGCCAGCAAAGATACAAAATTTTAAAGCCAAATTTGGAAATCTAAGGATGCCAGAAGATGAAAAAATTATATCCTACATGTTCAGAGTGGATGAAGTTGTTAATGTCATAAATGGTCTTGGTGGTAAGCTAGAAGAATGTGAAGTTATGAAAAATGTATTAAGAACAGTTCCTAAATCTTATAGTCCTAAAGCTTCTGCTATTGATCAAGCTCAAAATATGGATAATTATTCTAGAAATTAGATGTTTACTACTTTAATTTCTTTTGAATTGATAGAATTTGGTGAAGATGCTACAAAGAAATAAATTGAATTTAATGTCAACAAGGTAGAGAACATTGATGAATTAGATCCGGGTGATCTTGATGAGGTGGAAAAAAAATTGTAAGGAGATTAAGAAAGGGCACTAGAAAAGACAGAGGTAAGTTACCCTTTAAGTGTTTCAATTTTGGAAAGATATGTCAATATGCAATTCTAAATGTCCAATCAAAGTTGCTAATGACAAGTTACTTAAGGATCATAAAGGAAATTTTTTCAAGAATATTTATTATGTTGAAAAAGATAAATGTGTATCTGATGATGAGGAATTAGAATATCCTGATGATGAGAGTGATGAATACTTTTTCATTTCTCTAAATATTGGAACTACTTCCACTAATCTTGAAAGATGTATGAAAGAAACTGCTTTGAAAATACGTCACAACATTAAAGGAACTGTGGTGTCTACATTTCACGCAAGAGAAGAGAGTTTTGAATGAAAAAGACAACTAAGAGGGGGGTTGAATTAGTTGTATCTTATCAAAACATCAAAACCTTCATTAATATCCAAATGCATTCATTAAACCCTTAATCTATTATACATTTTTAACACATGAAAAGAAAATATTAAAAAATGAAACACCTTTAACACCATGCACAAGAGAACACCATATTTATGTGGCAAACCCAAGGAGGGAAAAAAAATGATGAATATGAGCTCACAATATAAGTAATTGCAAAACCAGTTACAAGGGCTCACTGCTAGAATAGGACACACTGTCATGAAAGGATCACAATGAAGGCTCACTACCAGAATAGAAAAAGAAGATAGAGAAGAAATGTTACATAGATAACATGATCTCAATGCAACATAAAATCCACCACAATAGCTCCAACACCTTCACTATCAGTTTGAATGGTTGTAGACACCTTCTGCTCACTACATTCGATAATCAAATAGTTGAAATATCACACTACTCTACTCAATTTCACACCTTACAACTCTGTAATTCACATCACTTGCATGAAACTCATTGAACTTTATTCTATCTTAACCTCCTTCAACAATTCAACTCATTCTTATATCATCCTCAACCTCAAAACCCTTTCCAAGGTTGACTATGCACCTCAAAGGTGTAATTTCTAACTAGGTCAATGCCAAAACACTTCCATGGTAGATAGAAGTGAATGCACAAAAATCAAAAAATAATTGGGACCCAAATCAAAAACACCACTTAACCACATGCTTCCTTAAACAATATTTATCCCTTGCATGTAGTGTAGACACCAGGTCAGTCATTACTAGTGCAAACACCATTAAACTTATAAGTACATGCTTCCTAAAACCCAAAGAAAAAATTAGAACCACACACCACACTTGAACATGATCTATAAAATTCCTCAAACATCCTTAAATCCAACAGATTCCTTCACAACAACTTCCACCCAAAGAATGTAGAAACCTAATACACTCAAACAACTCTGCTATAAACTGTTACTTGAAAAACTATCTTTTGAAGCACTAAAACTCAAATCTTCTTGACTAAGGTAAAATACCAACACTATTAACACTCCTTAAAAATCATAAGACCTAAAGAACAATTGTGGAGAAATGTTGAGCAAAAGCATTTCTCCTAGACACCTCTACAATGCACAATCACACACTAGTGAACACAAATTCTATTGTACAATGATCCAACATACCATCTCTTGAATATAACACCTCTGAACACCTCTCACCAAAATATTTGAATTTCATAGGTATATATTCAACCTCAAAGAAATGTAGAGCAAAACTAAAACATCTCTTTGCAGACTAGAACAACACTACAACACTTTGTTTCCTCTTTTTATGAAATTTTCTCAAAAGAACTTGGAAACCAAGCACTAGAGACACATCCACAACATATTCATCACTAATACATCCATATATAGGAGCTTATCAAACTAGAAACAAAGGTTAACACTAGTAGATTAATTGATGACAACATAATGCAACAAATCAAATCATATACAACACCAACTATTCAAGTTGAATTTTTTTCAACACATATAGTTGACACCAATCAAAACACAATCTTATTGACATCAATGATAACACAAAGTACACATACTTGCAACAATCTCCCCCCTTTCTCATTGATGGCAATACATGATGTGGAAAACCATAAAAAACACATCTCTGAACATACATGCTACTTTTCTCTTTTCTCTTTACTCATTCTCCCCTATACATGATTGTCCCTTCAACTATTGTTCATCTCTCACATGTTTCTATCTTAGGTATTTTTTAGTTGACTCTGTCCCCCTTATTACTTATTCTTTTTCACATGACTCTTGTCCTCCTGATAGCTTGTTCCTTTTTCTCATGACTCTTCTCCCCCTTGGACATCAATGGAAAAGAAAAAAATATTTTGCATTATTCTCTTCCTCATTACACAATCTTCTTACAACTCCTTTGCAACAATTTTTCATTACTCCTCTAAATACTTCCCTTGATGAGAACACATCAATTTTCAACAATATTCAATACCACTACCTACTCCCTTTGAGAGGTAGCAACTAACATTAGTCCAGAATAAGAATAGATCTTGAGATCCATTGAACTAATGCATCACCTTATGCATCTAGTTCAAAGAAGGAGGGGAAATAACCCCC
The DNA here is from genome assembly GCA_007258455.2 of Sequoia sempervirens. Lineage (NCBI taxonomy): Eukaryota > Viridiplantae > Streptophyta > Pinopsida > Cupressales > Cupressaceae > Sequoia > Sequoia sempervirens. The sequence goes on along the minus strand of VDFB02058242.1, from coordinate 288,125,588 downwards.
AACTTCTCCTAGAGATACTCAAAAGTATCCTTAGGAAGAGCCTTAGTGAATATATCAACAATCTAATCCTTTGTAGGAACATACTCAAGCTTCATGCTTCATTCTCCATATCCTTCTCTCTTAGAAAGTGGTATCTAATTGAAATAAATTTTGTCCTTGAATGCATCACTAGATTCTTTGAAATTTTTAGTGCACTTGTATTGTCACAAAAGATACAAATAGGCTCATCATACACCACTCTAATATCCTTCAATTTTTTCGTCATCCATAACACTTGTGTGCAACAAGATGCTATTGCAATTTACTCAACCTCTATAGTTGATACAAAAACTAAACATTGTTTCTTACATAGCCATGATACCAATCTATATCCAATAAAGAATGCACCACCACTTGTACTTTTTCTCTCATCCACACAACCAGCCCCATTTGCATCTATGTAAGCACTCAATGTGAAATTAGTACCCTTTGGATACCACAAGCCATGATCCAGAGTTCCCTTTAAGTATTTGAATATGCTCTTTACTACTACAACATGTGACTCTCTAGGATATTCTTGAAATCTAGCTACAAGACAAACTACATCTATGATGCATAGTTTGGAGTCTTCCATTCCAAGCTTAAACATTTATTTGACATACTTTGATTGTGAAATGAATATTCCTTTATTTGTTTGATTGATTTATAGTCCAAGGAAGAAATTCATCTTCCCAAACATAGACATCTCAAACACTTTCTGCATCTCTTCTACAAACTTCCTACACATAGCTTCATGTTTCATGAAAAAATAATGTTATCAACATACACAACTACAATAAATATTTAATCTTTCTTAACCTTAAAGTAAATATTACTATATGTGGTACCTTTATTGAATCCTTGTTGTGCCAAATACTTATCCAACCTTGCATACCAAGCTCTAGGAGCTTAATTCAATCTATGCAATGCCTTATTCAATCTCTAGACCATATTAGGTTTATCTAATAACTAAAATCATTTCATTTGTTCCATCTATATTTCTTCTTCCAACTCTCCATTCAAGAAAGAAAACTTCACATCCATTCAAATGATAAACTTTAAAATCCTTATGTGCTACAAAAGCTAAATACATTATGATTGCTTCCATTCTATCCATTAGAGAAAATTTATCCTCAAAGTCTATTCCTTTAGGTTGTGAGTAGCCTTTAAACATAGGCCTTACCTTGTTTCTTACCAATTCTCCATTCTCGTTTAGTTTTTTTCTAAACACCTGGGCATTTAGATCCAATTATGTTTTTGTTTGATGGTCTTGGGACAAGTCCTCAAGTCTAATTCTTCTCAATCTGCATAAGTTCTTCTTCCATAGCTTTCATCCAATGTTCATCTTTTCATTCCTCAATCACTATTTTAGGTTCAAATTTACAAATTAGGCACAAATTTACCTCTTATTCAATAGCTTTCCCTCTTGTCAACACACCTTTTATTTTTTCTCTAGTGATTTTTTCTTTTGAATGATTTCTCTTCCCATACTTATGGGTTGTAGGGGTCTTTTATGAAGCTTCTTCCTCTTCATCTAGTACATCCTATTCCATAGGATTTTCTTCTTTTTTGCAAGTAGGTTGAACTAATTCATATGCATCTTTCATCACTAGGTTCTAAAAACCTTCATCAACTTTGACACTTGCACTCTCAACAATCTTTCTCAATATTTTATTGTAGCATCAATACGTTTTTCTTTTAGTAGAATATCCAAGGAAGATTCCTTCATTAAACCTTGCATCAAAAATTCCAAAGTTTTCATCATCTTTCTTGATATAGCATTCACTTACAAACACTTTAAAGTATTTGATAGTAGGGATCTTTCCATACCACAAATCATTGGGAGTCTTTGTGCTATTGGCTTTTTCTTGAACTCTATTAAGTATGTAAACAATAGTATGAATTTATTCTATCAAGTAGACTTTCGGTAGGTTAGCTTCCATCATCATAGTCCTTGTAGCTTCTTGAGCTTGAGTAGTCCTATTGTTCCTTTCAACCACTCCATTTTGCCGAGGATTCCTAGTGGAGGTGAACTCTCTATCTCTATCAAACATCAAACATTTGATCTTCAAATCCATTTCATTCTCAACCATAACTTTAAATTCTTTGAATCTATTTAGGGATTCATATTTTTCTCCAGGAAAAGTAACCCATGTCATTCTAGAATAATCATCAATCAAAATCATGGAATACCTATCACCTTGAGGAATTCTCACTCTTGTAGGAACACAAAGGTCTATGTGCACCGATTCCAACAATCTAGTAGAAGATTGTTCTTTACCCTTGAAATTTATTCTTGTTTTCTTTCCAATCTGACACTCCTTGTAGACAACATTGATAGGATTTATAATTATTGGTAGATCTCTCACTATTTTTACTAAAATAATTCTAACTAAGTTATCAAAATTGATGTGAGAAATCCTACTGTTATATAACCATCTTTCATTAATCCGAGTCATAAAACAATGAACATCAACAACTTGAGTTGATAAACATTCCCATTTTTCCTCTTTCAACTAGTAGCAACTATAGTTTTAGACCCCCTTTTTATCTCACATCCATCATTGTAAAAACTAATATTATATCCTTTTCTTGATACACATTTTCCTAACACTCAAAATATTATTCCTTAAACCCTTAACATAATAAACTTCATCAGTATTATGCTTTCCATCAAAATTGATTGAACCTATTCCACAAATCTTAGCACCCGAATCATCTCCAAATCTAAAAATTCCTCCATCATATTTTTCAACTTTAACAAAATTACTCTTGTCTCTAGTCATATGATTTGAGAAGCCACTATCAATGATCCAATAGTTCTTATCCTATCTAACATGAAAAGAAGATACCAAAGTACCCTTAGTGTTATCATTTCTATCTAGAGCACTTTCCTTCACACATATTTCAATTTTAGTAGAAATATATTCATATTTTAAAGCCATGAACAAGAATTCATCATCATCAACATCACCATAATCAAATTCATCATAAAAAATACTTACATCTTCTTTAACATAATATATTTTCTTAAGTTTTTTACCTTTGTTCTCCTTGTTTTTGTCATTCACAACTCTGTTTTGACATCTTGAAACATAGTGACCTACTTGTCCACAACTGAAACATTTAAAAGATAATTTTCCTTTTTACTTACTAGTACCTCTTCTCATCCTTCTCACAAAGCTATCCTCCTCATCATTAATATCTTCCTGATCTGATTCTCTAGTCTTCTCTATTTTTGCAACCTTAAAAGCAATCTCAAATTTTGCACCATTGTTAGTATCAAACTCTCTCATCTCAAATGCAGTTAAAGATCCATACAATGACCTCTATATTACTAATATATATTTTGAGATTCCTTAATCACAACAACTTTATAACTATAAGATTTAGTAAGGGTTCTAAGAATTTTCTTTACCACTCTAGGTTCTTTAACCTTTCCTCCAAGACCTCTGATGGAGCTCACAACTTCATCTATCCTATGCATATAGCTTGTAATGTTTTCATCTTCAGAAATCCTCAAGTTCTCAAATGTGGTCTTCAATTTTTTAATCATAGCTTATTGGACCATAATATATCCTCTATAAATATTTTCCAACTTATCCCAAATTTCATTAGTAGTTTTTAGATCCGTAACTTTCACTCATTCATAATTTTTAAGACTACTCATGAGAAAAAAAAATTCTTTACCATTTATTTCATAGGACTTGATCTCATCACTTGTGCTTGGTCCATTTGTAAATATGGTATATTGAGTTTTCAATGATTGCCAAACATCATATGAAAGGTAAACCAAATAGCCTTCCATCTTTGTCTTCCAAAATACATAGTTCGTGCCATCAAACATAGGGATCTCCTTCTTATTCACCATACCAAATATACCTCAAGTGGTTAAGATCTTCTCCAAGGAACCTTGCTTTGATACCAATTGTTGAATGAACAAGACAACCGAGAGGGGGGTTCAACTAGTTGTATCTTATGAAAACATCAAAACCCTCATTAACATTCAGATCCACATGTATTCATGAAACCCTTAATCTGTTATATAAAGTTTTAACATCAAAAGAAAATAACATAAACTAAAATAAATTTAACACCATGCACAAGACAACACCAAATTTACATGGAAAAAACAAGGAGAGAAAAACCATGGTGAGGATTATCTCACAATATAATTAATTACAAAATTGGTTACAAGGGCTCACATCTAGAATAGGACACACTATCCTAAAGGGCTCACAACCAAGGCTCACTTCCAGAGTCGAAAAAGAATATATAGAAGAAATGATACATAGAGAACATGATATCAATGCAACATAAAATCCACCACAATAGTTCCAACACCTTTGCAGTCTATTTGAATGATTGTAGAAACCTTTTCCTCACTACATTCGGTAATCCAAAACTTGAAATATCGCACTACTCTGCTAAATTTTGCACCTTAAAAATCTATAATCCACATCACTCACATCACATCTTCCCACTTTCCACTATATTAACCTCCTTCAACAATTCAACTCATACTGTCTTTAACGTTGAAACCCTTTCCAAGGTCAGCTATGCACCTCAAATATGCAAATTCAAATTAGGTCAGCACAACAAAACTTTCATGGCTGATAAAATTGAATATAGATCACATCCAAACTTAATTGGGACCCAAATCAACACTGTCACTTAACCACGTGGTTTGTTAAACAATATTTATCCTTTGCATGTAGTGTAAACACTAGGTTGGTTGTTACCCATGCAAACACCATTAAAATTGTAAGTACATGCTTCCTCAAACCCAAATATGACTTAAAAACAACATACCATGCTTAAACACAATCTAGAATATTCCTCAAAAATCTTGAAATCCAACAAACTCCTTCACAACAAATTCCACTTTAAGAATGTACAAACCTAGTACACTCAGATAACTCTGCCATACACTATTAATTGAAAAACTATCTTCCAAAGTGCAAAACCTCAAATCCTCTTGACTAAGGTAAAATACCAACACTATCAGCACTCCTTTGAAATCACAAGGCTTGAATAAAAAATGCATAGAAAAGCAAGAAAAAATATTTCTCCCAAACACCTATGCAATGTATAGTCACACACTGGTGAACATAACTTCTATTGTATGAAAATCCAACATACCATATCTTAAATATAACACCTATAAATACCTCTCACCAACATATCCAAATCACATAGTTAGATCTTCAACCTAAAATAAATGTGGAGCAAAACCAAAACATCTCTCTGCAAACCAAAACAACACTACAACAGTCTATTTCCTATTTTATCAAAATTTCTTAAAATAATTTGGAAACAAAGTACTAGAGACACATCCACAACATCTTTATCACTACTACATCCATAGATAGGATCTTATCAAAGTAAAAATAGAGGTTAACACTAGTATCTTAATTGATGACAACATAATGCAACAAATGAAAGCATAGAAAACACCATTTGTTCAACACTAATCTCTCTTAACACATATAGTTGACACCAATGACAATACAAGCTTTCTAACATAAATGTAAACAACAATCTACACATACTTGCAACAAAGAGAAACTAATATATAATTGATAGTGGATGCACAAATCATATTGTAGGTGACAAGAGTAAGTTTTTTAAACTTTAGAAGTATGATGGTCATCTTGCTATGTTTGGTGATTATACATCTGCTAAGATTTGTGGAAATGGTTCAATTATTTTTTGATGGAAAGCATAAAATAGATGATGTTATCTATATCAAGGGTCTCTAGCATAATATTTTTAGTGTAGGATAGATGTGTAGCATAGGATACAATTTGGTATTTTAACATGATTGTTGTGAAATCAAAAAAGGAAGATCTAGAACTTTGGTCACTGTAGGGACAAGGACAAAAGTAAATTTTTATCAACTCAAAGGTGGTACTGTTGAGTTCTTTATGTCAAAAATCATGAAAGTTGGATATGGCAGAGAAGAATGGTTCCCATAAATTTTGATAGCCTAGTGAAGATAAATTTTACTGATGCTATGAGAGATCTGCCAAAGATTACAAAGACTATCAATCCAATCTACAAAGAATGTTAGTTTTAGAAGTACACAAAGAAGAGATTCAAGACTAAAGAATATTCTACCACACATCTTTTGGAGTTGGTAAATACAAACTTATGTGTACTTACCTATTGTGTGGCCTTAGATTACGCCCCATTTTGCTCCTTGGAAAAATTTGGAACCCCTCTTTTCTTTGCTACTTTTTCTTTTGTTCCTTTGCTTCTGCTTGTTTCGGTGTGTTTGTTTTGGAGGAAAAGGTAAAATGGAACTATTGTTTCAACTTGCTTGGTCATTTCCTAAGTCCCTATTTTTATACTACATTTGGAGCATTACAAGATTTTCTCCCTACTCTTATCGATTCACTGGACCTTGGGGTCCCGAAGTTGATGTGTTTGTTCTAAGGATATTGTATCATTGACCGGTTTTAGTTTTCTAACTAGTCAATAAACCAAGCCTGGTGGGTCATCACCAGGGTAAATCATCTTGGTGCACACATTCCCTTTTCTTTATTGGGTAGCACGATGACTAATTTTTTTTAGCTGGAGGTTGGAAACCAGAGGTTCTATTTTGAATGTGTTTTTTAATCATTTGATCTCACTTGAACCTAGTTTTTGGTTCCTTTCTTTGCACTTGATTTTGATGAACCTGATGAGTGAAAGTCTCGATTCTTATTAATCATTCCATGGTTTAGTAACAAAGGATTCAAACCTTGTGATCATTAATGGTCATGTATCCAAAGTGGCTTTTTCTTACAAATAATTTTCCTCATAAGAATCTAAGTTACACAAAAGCATGCCACATAAGCCTTCTACGTTATCTTCTTCTCTAATCGTGGGAAATGCACACAAACCAAGGTTTTCATGATTTAAACCCTAATCCACCATAATTGTTGAAAATGGAGATAATTATGTAGCTTAATACTTTGTAAAACTATGAGATTGTAGATCTAATTAAGTGTTCTTTGTTACAATTTCTTTGTATCTGATTATATGTTTAGATTAATTTTACCAATTGTAGAAGTATACATAAGATTGTAGAATAATAAGACCATAAGATAGAAGTGACATAACATATACCATGGACAAACCCTTTCAGGAAAAATCTCCACCAGCAGAATCAATAGTGCTTGTAATATTTAACCTTAGAACAAGATTACAATAATTATTTATCAATCCTTGCTTGAGACACTTCCTTTTCCTTCAAAAATTCTTCTTCACAACCTACAATAAACTCTCATGTGTCCAAGCATGAATCCACACATCCTGTTCCATGCTTCACAAAAGAACTCTCTTAGAACTCTCTTCAACTTGCTGCAATAAATAGACAATTGTGAACATTGTAAACTCTAAAGAGTTGGAAATTACAAAAGGATAAAGCTCCTCACAAATATCTACGCCATTCTTGTGCAAGTAGTTTTCTTCTCTCATAAACAATTTCTAACCAAGTCCATCAATTTGGGCATCCCAAACTAAAGTCTTAACTCAATGTTGATTATGAACACATCTTCCAAGCTTCTCGTCAGAGTTGGCGCCCAAGAATGGGACCCACCTAACTGAGCCTTGTAAATATCTTCTCATGAAAAGGTGTTAACTCAAAGATATCAACTTGAACACCCAAAGTGGGTCCATGTCAATCTCTATTAACTAAAGCATATCTCTCCATCAATTCATGCAAACATGATGCATTTTTTAATGTAGCCACTTGTTATCTCTCATGCAACTCAAGTCAAATGAAGTAAACTAACATGCAACTCAAACTAACTACATGCAAATGAAGATAACTTAACCATAACTGTACTAAACTAGACTGAACTAAATTGATACTTAACTAAACTAAACTGAACTCCACTCATGTAAATATCATTCCTAACTTCTAGTATCTTTACATGCATTACTGAAGTGTTATCTTTTCTCCAAACAGTTAACTTAACTCAAGGTGGGTTCCACCTTCCATGTGGGTGCCCCATGTGCTCCTATTTTGTAGGAGCTCTTCTTGGACACCACATGTTCCTATCATTTAGGAATATTTACAAATGTTAATTTACATGTTCATTTCATTCAAAATTAATATCTTTCTAATCCTAGTGTTAGGGAACACTTTCCAAGGACTTAGGAGATACATGAAATATGTTCAGGATTGCAATTAAATGGAATCTTATTCCCAACATTCTCCCACTTAACATTATACATTGTAATTATTCTAAACAAGGAATCATTCTTATAAATCAATTACAGAACTCAAGGCTAATGGCCTTCTTGCACCAAGAACCAATACCTTTCCCAAGTCTCTGTAACCATTTCTTCTGTCACTTAAACTTGCACCAATCTATTCATGAACACTAGCATCAAATTTAAATGATAACAAAAGACTCTGAGTGACTACCACACTCATACCGAATTGGAATAGAAACCATATCAAGTTGCTAGCTCATCCAAAAGTTTCATAGGTAGAACTTCATGCTATCAACATAGCAACCCAAATCTACAAACAAGTCCTTCTATATCCACCATCCTGCAAAATAAGACTCCAAGGTGACAACACACATAGACATGTGATAAAAAACCTCTGAAGTAACTCACTATAGTAAAGTGTAACCAGTCCAAGAGAGGTGCCCCTCTCATACATAACACATATACCTTTTGGAACTCCCACTACATAGGTAATGTCAAATCTAAAAGTAAGATCACAACATTAACAAGTCCTCCTATAGCACTTCACATAGATGATGTGGCTAACTCATGTATCATAATGTCAAATAAGCATACAATTATATGCAAAATACATCTCTCATAACACAAAAACCTTCAAGAAGAAGACTATTCCCACAAAGAGAGAACTTGTAAATCAAACCATGTTCTTATACCACACTAACATGTGCCAAAATATGTAAATTAAGATCTCCTTCAACACTCCCAAACTGAAAGGATATCAACATCTAACCATTCAACTTATAATGAAACATGGTAGAACTTAGATGTAAACCTCTCACAAAAAGTAGATCAAACTTAGCAAAACATTCCCACAACAAAAGGGAATATGCCCAAAGCCACTAACTATCTCCTATACCTCTCCTACCCAAATCCTCATAACTAAGTCAAATTCAATATTTGCAAGGAGAACAATAGAAATAAATAAAATCATGAATCTACTTCTTAACAATGCATAAGATAAGTCAAGATACATATTAATAATGCATCTAATAATTAGGTGGGCAACACCTCTTAGATCATTTTACCTGCCGAGTAGACCAAGAGTGGGATACAATATTGTCTTGTGCATAGAATAGAAAACCTTCTCATTAGGTCTATGATGGACTCATATCCATTTCTAGGTGTAGGCTTCTCAGTATTTACTATTGAAAAAGATTTTCTTACAAGTAACCGTTCCAACATATATCTCTTAACATAAGAAATATCTGGTCTAACCCAAGTCTCTGTAGTGTCCATGAACACACACTAATCAATCCATGGCAACTTCAAATGCAACTTGCATAATCATGAAGCTCCAATAAAATTATTAATACTCAAAACTAAAAAAGAACTACATCCTTTCCAAAGGAAGAACAATAAGACCTTTACCAAAGAATCTAAGGGTCCTCCATGAAACAAGATGTTAAAACCTCTTCAAATCACATGAAGATAACCATATCCTACCAAATCTCCCACTAAACTATGATATGGAGCTATACATGGAAACAAGATAAACATCAAACCATCACTGTAAAAAAATCTCCCACTGAAACATGTAACCAAGCTATCCATGACATCGTGATAACCATCTCCTGAATGAAGATCATCCATAAATGCAAAACCATGAGCTCCAAAAACCATGGACCAATTCAACTAGCACAAAACCATGTGTTAAATACCACTAAAGGTTAATCCACTAACTCTAACCCAAGAAATAGTTTATTCCAACTAGCCTCCCCTTACTACCTGGGATAACTCCTCTTACCAAGCCTTTCCTTTTAGGGATTGAGAAAGCCATCCTAGGTCTTACAACCATCAGGCCAAATACATTTTAACATACTTATTTTACAAATCTATAATAACACAATAGTAAAAGCTCCCACTACAACCAAAAAACCTTCAAACTTTTACGAGAAAGGTGCCCCAAACTCTACCTAGCCATTAGCTCTAATACCAAATGTTAAAAATGGAGGTAATTATGTAGCTTAATAATTTGTAAAACTATGAGATTGTAGATCTAATTAATTGTTATTTATTACAATTTTTTTGTATATGATTATATATTTAGATTCATTTTACCAATTGTAGAAGTAGACAAAATATTGTAGAAGAATAAGACTAGAAGATAGAAGTGACATAGCATATATCATGGAGAAACCTTTTCGAGAAAAAACTCTACCACCAGAATGAATAGCGATTGTATTATTTAACCTTAGAACAAGATTACAATAATTCTTCATCAATCCTTGCTTGAGATGCTTCTTTTTCCTTCAACAATTATTCTTCACAACCCACAATAAACTCTCATGTGTCCAAGCATGAATCCACACATCCTATGCCATGCTTCACAAAAGTACTCTCTTATAACTCTCTTCAACTTGCTGCAATAAATAGACAATTGTGAACATTATAAACTCCAAAGAGTTAACAATTACAAGAGGATAAAGCTCCTCACAAATATCTATGCCATTTTTGTGCAAGTAGAGTTCTAAATTGTGAAAAACAATGTCAAACCAAGTACTTCATCAATTTGGGCATCTCGAACTAAAGTCTTAACTCAACATTGATTATGAAGGTATCTTCCAAGCTTCTCCTCAAAGTTGGTGCCCAAGAATGGGCCCCACTTAACTGAGCCTTTTAAATATCTTCTCATAAAAAGGTCTTAACTCCAATATCTCAACTTGGGTGCCCAAAGTGGGTCCAAGTCAATATCTATTAACTAAATCATATATCTCCATCAATTCATGCAAACATGATGCATGATTGATCATCCCCACTTAACTAAATGTAGCCACTTGTTATCTGTCATGCAACTCAAGTCAACTAAAGTCAAATACCATGCAGCTCAAACTAACTACATGCAATTGAAGATAATTGAACCATAACTAAAATAAACTATACTAAACTGAATTAAACTAGACTAAATTGAACTGAACTGAACTGAATATTTACAAATTTCAATTCACATGTTCATTTCATTCAAATTTAATCTCTTTCTAATCCTAGTGTTGGGGAACACTTTCCAAGGACTTAGGAGATACATGAAATATGTTAAGGATTGCAATTAAAAGGCATACTATTCCCAACAATGATTGCACCTTTATTTAGGAAATTAATGAAGGTGGTGAAATAGACACAAACATGGCACCACCTCGAGCATGCAATTAATTTTTGTGAGAGGGGAAAATCTAAAAGTGTAAATAAGATCAAAAAAAAGAATAGAAGCTAATATAATCCAAAATAATCATCAAGAATCATTCCTTCACTCATGAAATGAACAATTAAGAACACTAAATTAAAGAAAATGTGAATTCACTTAAACTAAATCATTACCCATCTCGTGTCAGAGTGTGTTCACAAATATGTGGTTGATCTTATCAATGTGAAGCCTCTATTGTTGTGTTTAAGAGCTTTGAACAATGTGTGTGCATTTGATTGAAGATGTTGGTTGAAGCTTTGTCAATGTTTATTTTGAATTACTTCATTGCATGAGGTATGTTGATTCTTTGTCCTTTTTTGTGAGGAAAGAGGTTTTGTTATATAGAATTTATGATTTCAAATTAATGCTCAGGATCATATAGTACAATATCTTGATCGGTGGTCGAAAGATGTTGAGAGAACTTAGATGGGAATAATTTGTGCAAATTGATTGCATAATTAGTGTGATTGAGGAATCAATTCATATGCTAGGAATATAGATTGATCAATTAGTAAATACGTTCATTAGTCAAGAAATAGATTGAGAAATCAGTGGTTCATAATTTACTCAATCAGGAAAGTGGGTGAGGATAATTAATTAATTAATTATTTTTAGAGTTGAATGTGCAAATCAAGTTTGACTTTTGCAAATAGATTTGTATTAGTTTGATTTGATTTTTTATGATGTTTTGAATAGTTTTATTCAATTTATTCAAATTTGGAGGGAAACTAATATAATCAAATCATTATGTTTTAATAATTTAATCGACTTAGGGGAATACGGTGAATTAGCAACATAATTAAATAATTGACATTATTTAATTAATTGGGAGGAATAAAGTTAGATTGGGAATTTATTAAATTAATAAAATTTATTTAATTGGTCGAAATTGAGTAAAAAGTGAATTAATTAAATAATTTTGTATTATTCAATTAATAGCAAAAATTAGGGTTTTAGGACTTTATTAAATAAGTGAAATTTATTTAATTTGTCAAAAATGGTGAAAAAGTGAATTAATTAAATAATGTCTAATTATTCAATTAATATGTGAATTTAGGGTTTTTTATGCTTTTGATGTGAAATGCAAGTGATATTCGATGATAATAGTGTCGATGGTGTGAAAAATTTATTTTAGATGTGTGATAAGTGTTAGGTCAATTTTACATGTCTACATTTTGCCCCTCTTTGAGACAAAGTATTGGTTGCTTTATTTCAAAGATTCCAATGTTTAGATCAAGTTTTAAAAAATTTTCTATGTTGCACTATGCCCTAGTGGTCAATGAAATGATGGTAGGACTCTGGGCTACCCCTTGGAGAGGTTGGCCAAAAAAAGGTCAGTTTTGAGATCAAGCACATGACACTATTCTATTTTAGTTTTCATGGAGAGAGGACAAAAAATTAAGTCTCTAAGTCTTTTATTTCTTGTTCAAATGTTCTCAAGAGCTCCTAATTTTAACCTAGAAAGGTTTCTTAAGAGAAAATTAGGGTTTTGAGGGTTAAAATAGGTAATTAAGGATCTAATTACTTCATTTGCACTTTGATTCTATAGTGATTTCTTACTTCTAATTTTCTCATTTTGTCAATTGTCAAGGAGCTATGCTAAGGATTCAGGGAGTCCCACATCGTATGGACTTGGTTCAAGAGTTTGGATGGCCTATAGGAATTTGTGCCTCATTATGTACCCTCTCGATCTTTGTTTTCATATTTTCATGTTTATGTAATTAATACTTTAAGTAAAACTAGTCAATAGCATGAGATTTAGGATTTTGGCGCTATTGAATCAGTTTGGGATCTTGAAAAAGTTCATCACTTTTTCCTTTATTCATCGCTTTTGCTATAATTTCATCGTTCTTGCTAAAAATGATTCGCTTTTGACCATTTTGTAACGTCTAGTCAATTTATTCATCATTTTTAGGTTTTTTTTCCTAATGAATCGTGAAAATTATGGGTTGAATGTTTGTAGATGGTCCTTAATCCTCTTCAGTTGAGGGAGAGATGACCTCATGATCTATTTGATTTGATCTTGGGTTTTGACATTTGAGAGAAATATTTTCTAGATTCCATCGAGTTATGGAACATTTATTACATGCTAACCATTAGATTTCACAACACGATGATGACTGCCCTTATGGAGAGCTTGCACTCGGATACCTCTTCATTTCATTTACCCACTGGGGAGTCCAACATTACTCTTGAGGATGTGTGGAGGATCCTCTACATTCCCATTATGGAGAGCTCATTACATATTTTTTTCAATGAGGTACCCATGCCATGTTTCATGTTCTTAGCGTGAGATGTCCGAAGGTTCGACAGTCAAAGATAGCTTTAGCAAATTTTGTTGGTAGTGTTGATCCTATTTCACTTGTCCTCTGTGGTTTGGTTTTAGGACTCATTGTTCCTTGTAGGAGAGGCTATCAGTCTCCTATAGGATCGGGTATATGCATCGAGTAGATGTTCGAGCATGGGAATAGATATGCATGGGGTTCATGTCTTCTCACCCATCTATATAAGGATATGCATGAGGTTGCATATTGGGGTGGGAAATCTATATTTGTCAGTGTGTCTCTTCTTCATGTATGGGCCTAAGAGCACATATTAGTCATAGGGCTTGATGGTATATTGGATCATATAACTGAGGATCTGTACTCTTATCATTAGAGATATTTTGTACATTACACATTTCCAAGATAAATTCCCTACTGGCATCATGTATTCGATAATATGTTAGGTTTTTTTTGGAGACCGTATATGGACTGTGAGACATGGTCTAATGATTAAGAGCATTTAGTATACTATAGATAGACTAGATGGTTGATCTATCCCATACAGTCTCTTTTGGAGAGATATCTTCTTGATAGGGTTTGTAGGTTGTTTGGAGAGAGACAGGGCTGCTTTCCAAATACTTATGAGGTTTGGTGGTTGGACCACCATAGAGGTCAATGTTTGGGGTTTACAGGTTGATCGAGATGATGTTATTGCCTCATTCAAAGCTCTTTTCCCAGTCAAATGGGGTTTTTCGGTGGGCTTAGCAGATCTGGGTACTACTCTCCATTATGATCATTGGTGGGCACAATGTGTTCCTTTGAGATCCACAGATCCTAGTGGTGACCCTGCAGTGGGTAGGGCAAGCATAATAGTTCATTGAGGGGAGAGACCATGTCTTGAGATCTTAGAATAGTAGCTTGGAAGGGCTAAACAAGTCGGTGCTCAGGGTGATTAGATAAATTATTAGGGACAAGTTCTAGGCCCCCCTCCACCACCTATGGATGGAGGTGCATAGTTAGGTGTTGGGATAGTGTGGTGATAGGCCACAGAGGAATAGATCACCACATTGATAGCTAAGAGAGACACTGCTTGGTAGGAGAGAGATGGTTTCTGAGTGGAGAGAGACATAGAGAATGGGTGTCATCTCATTGTTGAGACATAGTTGCAAGTTGTTACCACTAGGAGGGATAGTCTGAGGATAGATTTTAATTGTATACAAGTTGAGTGAGATTGGTTGTTACAAATTTTGACATATTATCAGACTTTGTATCAGGCCTTTGTTTCTAGAGCATAGCGTTGTCCATGGTTTGGAGAGCCTAGTGTTGTGGGGGTTGGTACTGAGTTAGGTGGGCACTCTATCAAAATACAAATCTAGAGGGTTATCCATAGCCTGGTCTTTAGAGTCCTCCTCTTCCTATCGTGGAGTGTCATATTTGTACTTTGACCTTTATGATGGTATTCAGAGACTTATATTGTAGACATGTTTTTGTATATATATTTGTTTCCCTAGTCGAGGCCTTGTATATATGTATTATTTTTGTATTATCCTACTACACTTGTTTCCATTATGATGATGTTACTATGAAATTATCCTTTTGTGATGATGATATATATGAGATATACATGCTTAGATTTGGCTTCATTATGTGTTTATGTGATGATGACTATGTATGATTATGCAAGTTTATATATGTTTTTTGTACTTTTCCGATTTATGCATATGATGCGGATGGATGGATTGATCATATTTTATATCATATGATGTTTTATTATGTATATGATGGATGTATGCTGACTATACATGATACATGATGTTTTGATGACATTGTGGATGCAAGATGGATGTTAGTTAGAAGAAATATTTGATGATGGATATAAATATGATGTTGTTAGTTTTGATGAGTTTGCTTTCTCTTTGGTTGGAGGCTTCACATTTTTAACAATCCCTTTTGATGTAGCAAATGTATACGATGCACCAAGGTATTAAGAACCAAGGTGACATTACGTCCCTTGCATAGACTTGGCTCGACATACAAAGAATGTTCTTGTTCATACCAGAAGTACAAAAACTTTGTTTAAAATATATGGTTGAGTTGTTTTAAAACCTTTCAAACCAGTTACATAGAGAGGTATGAAATACCTATCATGCAACTACTACATGAATTGTCTCAATACAACTTCTATACACTCAGTAAGGCAAGTATTCACCATGGTAGTATTAAAAAAAAATATTACAAAAACAAACTGAAATAATGCTCAATTTCCCCCATTCCTTCTTCTCTAAATCCTTATGGACATCCTCAAGAGATCTTGGGAATGAGTCAATAAAAAAAACTAAAAAATAAGACTATAAAATGATAAAATAAGGTTACATTATCACTTGCCATATCTGTTTGGGTTGGGGCTATTATCCGGTGTTGATCATGTCTATTGTGGGAATGGATCCATTAAGGCATATCTTAGGATGTTTTTGGTGACTTTTCAAAAAGATAGGTAGTTGCAACTTTAACCTTGTTTTAGTTTACTTGTAATCAAATATTTGTGATTGTTTGCTTGAAAGTTCTAGATTTTGATGTTTGCTCTATTTGTTTGTTTTTTTTTTGTCAAAGGGTGAAGATGATGATTTTTTTATTATGGGTGAAGGGTTTATTACGAATTTTGAAGATGAAGATAGGAAGTTTTGATTAAATTTGAGTTTTATGATGTTATTTTTGTTATTTTCAGGGGACTAACCTAGGGTCTTAGGTGCTCATCAAAGATAATCCTTGCCTACATTGTACATGTAGAGGCTTTTAGTTCACTTGGTTTAACATGAACACATTTTTTTATCTTTTTCTATTTTGTGAATGTGTCTAGATTTTGTATTTTTTGACTAAGTTAAAATAAAGCATGTTATTAACCTAAATGGACTGGCCTAAGGCCTCGAGGGTTGATCAAATATTAGCCTTGCCTATGTTGTAAACATAAACACCGTGTAGTTCGACCAGCTGACTCAAAGAATAAACTTATTTTTGGGATACAAACAACATTGATAACCTAGATTGATATTCCACTTCTATTTCTAGATGATATGTTGCAGGAAATCTACTTGAACTAGCTGTGACGTTCAACAAAATGTTGATATCTTAGATTTGTTGAGTGAAGAAATAATCCAAAGTTGTTTTGATTTTTTGTTATTTTTGGCTATTTTTTATTTTCATATTTTCTAGTTGTTTTTTATTTTTTGTTGTTTCTGACTATGATAGGACACATGGAGATCTAATCCACAACTACCTTTGGAAAGTTACCCCTAGTTTGAGAGAAGACTACTTTTCCTAAATTAGTACCAAGCCATGGTTGGACACATGTTTTATTATGAGAAGAATGGGTGGGTGATGTGGATAGTACCGATAGATAACAATGCAAGTCTTATTCAAACATACTACTTGTTTGCTAGGTCTTCACTATGATATCTATTCTAAAAGCAACATAAAGTGGTTTTCACTTGCAAAATTTTTTATTTCTTTTTACTATTTTTATTTCTTTTTTTTTTTGGACTTTTACCCTTTTGCCTAGGGTATAAGATATTGAAAAATTGGATTGATATTTCACTTTGTTTTTCTAGAGGATACGTTGTGGGAAATCTACTTGAACTAGCTATGAGGTTCAAGAAAATGTTGATATCTTAGAATTTTGTGTGAAGGAATAATCAATGTTGTTGGTATATTTGAAGGTTACCTTGGTAGTGTGTTGGTGGTATACGTTATTAGGACAAACTATTTCAAAATTTACCATGATAGTGTGTTGGTCATGGTATACCTTGTTATTGGGATGAATTGTTTCAATGGTTACCCTGATAGTGCATTGGTGGTATACCTTGTTGTTGGGATGAACTATTTCAAAGGTTACCCTAATAGTGTGTTGGTGGGACACCTAGTTGTTGGGGTGAACTGTATTGAAGGTTACCTTGGTAGTGCATTAGTGGTATACCTTGTTGTTGGGATGATTTCTAGATCAAACTATAAGTTAGAACACATACATCAAGATTTATTCTAAAGAAAGATGTAAGTAGTTTCCCCTAGTTCCTAGCAATGTCAGTGATGGGTTAACATGTGCTAGGATAACATGTCTGGATAGAGTATCCTATTTTTTAAAATGTCTCATGGCTCAGATAATGTTGGAGAGGATAGGATCAATGATAGTTACCCATACCAAGATGTTTTTCATAAGCAAGTGTAAAGTGTACACCAAACATTTTTCAAGATCAAGGTAAGTTGGACTTGGATAAAAATGGATTGGGTTTTTTATGGATAAGCTGAGATGCTTCCACCTAAAATGGTGCATGTAGATGCTCATTTTTACACATGATGCCTCTTTTCTAGGTTTTCATCATGGTACTTGTCCAAAGCACAACCATAGTGGTTTTCTTTGGACGACAATTTTTCTCTTGACTATTTTCTTGATTGATTTTTTTTATTGATTTTTGATGTCACACAAAACACTTGTTTACTAGGTTTTCATTATGGTGACAATTTTTTTACTCATGTTGAACCATCTAGTCTTGTTGATGTAGGCACTACTAGTGTTGATATGGTTGTTGTTGCTATCATGACATGCCAACAATATCCTTCTTGGAGGATTTGTTTTCTAGGATACAAGCACTTGAATGTAACCCTTGAAAATTCTTATCTTTCTTGTTGATACCATAGTTAACCTTACCTTGATGTGCTGATAGGGACAGGGTTGGATTAGGACAATAATTGTCTCAATGCTCCAAGTCTCACCTTGATGAACCCCCTTTGGTGTCACTCTCCACCACTCAACCTATAGGTCCTATGCTATTTAGGCACCCCTGGTTCTTCTGGCCAACCTTGCTATCAATTCAAGTCCATTAGCCAAGCTAAACTTGATGCTCTTCCTCTCATTCACTCCCTAGCCCTTAATACTCTTAAAGACTAGCTATCCTCCAAATGCTTACAAATCTTGTTGCAGGCCTGTGAAAAGCTTCTATGGCTTCAAAAACATCTTACAAAGGTTCTTGATAAACCTCCATTCACCAGTTCTCCATCGCTCTCACAAAAAACCTATTCTAGGGTTTAGGAAGAGCTACTAGCCTTGAGCCCCTTTTAGGCCTCCTAACCCGAGAAAATAGGTTAATACTCCTCCCCTTCAATAGATTATGCCAAACTCCCTTCTGAAACCCTGGCTCATTTTCCAAGCTCTTGAATATTTTTAGGGTTTTGGACCTTCACTGTCTGTACACAGGTGTAACCCTAATCTTGCAAGAATTAGGGCTTTTCTTGATCATTTCTTGGACTGTTTGCTTCTTCCAGCCTCAAATGCACTGATGAAGAATTTTTCTTCTTTCCCAAACCTTCTCAAGGCTTCCTGCATTCATCACACACCTTAGTTTGTTAAGGAGTTGACACCCCTGCCACATTAAGACTTGTCTTTGACTATCTTTTCCAAGTCGGGCACTAATAGTCTCGCCTAGGAAAAGACCTTGAGCATGCTTCCAGAACTCCCAATGCATCCTACTACTACAATATGTACAAATATGGAGCCTAGCCACATTCCCAACAAGTCCATACTTCCTGGTACAGAGGGAATGCAGCCTAAAACTCCATTTTTACACATTTTTCCAGTCAAGACAACAGATAAAAGAAAACACAAAATTTACAAGAGCAGTTGAAAATGATTGACTAACTATCTATTGTTCCAAAACAATACTTCTAGAGACTTCACTACATGCTAATCAAAAATTGAAAATGCCTCTTTCAATTCATTTAACAGCTGTTACAGAAACAAGAACAGAAAAACATAATTCTCACACAAAAATCACTATCTTTTTATTATTCTCATAAAACTTCAAATTTTCCAAATTCTTCCAACCTCTCAAACAGGTCGAGAGCTCCCTTTTAAAGGTTCTCCAAGTGGTTACTCTTTCCTTGGTTGGACATAACCAGCACCTTAGGCAAAAATTGCTCCAATGCAACATTTTTGGACTTTATTTCAAATTCTAGTGACTCCTAGCTGAGAAACTCACCCATTGAATTAAGAACCACTAAACAACCTTCACTCAAACATGCTATAACTTTACTAACTCAAAATTAAATGGTCAACATGACCATGAAGCATTAAAACACAAAAATTCTCCTAAACTTCAAGTTTTAGCCTAGTGTTCCTCTATGCTTCCTAGGTGCTCCTGCACCATGTGCACATCGTGATAAAGTTTCCTTAGAGTCCTTATGATTAAGAGTTGCTACTAATACCTAGTCAATGTGAGATTTGGATATCATGAATGGTGAAATGCGTTGAGGTAAAATAGATTTAGATGGATCAGTCAACAGTTTGGAATTTCTGACTCTCCCAACTTGGCATGATGAGAATGATGGGTGGAAATGGAGATTTGATTGGGAACAACATCTTGATATACCTTATAGGTTGCTCTTGAAGCTTTATTTTGCATTGCTGGAATTTTTTGATGGATGAACTTCCCTTTTTTATTTTTCCCCATAGTTTCTTTGACTAATGAAGTTTGATAGGGATAATTTTGTTTCATTTTCTTTTGTATACATTTAAGTTTTTCTTGTACATTTTGTTTTACTGATTCTTCTACTTCAATGACTTGTTTCATTCTTTGATCTAGATTTTCTCTTGCTGTTTGTCCTGATCAGAGTGTTGAAATATGTGTGGATGGAAATTCATGACATGGCTGGTTGCAACGTTGGTAGTAGTTTCATCATAAAGACCCTTTGTGCTCTCTATGTTGATGCTTGCATTAGATAAAGTTTCCCCCAGTATTATAGAGGTATCACTGACGTGTTTAGATCCCTTAATTATTGAATAACCAAGACCTTGATGCTTACTATTTTCAATAATCTGCACTAGTGCTAGGATACCTTGTTCATGTAGGCCCAATCCATTACCTTGATAATGCATCCATTGAAATTTTTTATTTTCAATAAGATATAATTTACCTTGGAAACAAGATGCTAGTCCTTCTCTGCTCTATTTTGGATCTTCAGAGGTGATAGCTTCTTCATTGGTAGGATCCTTCATATGCGGGATAACTTCCTGATTGATATCTTCAACTTGATCCTATGAAATATCAAATTTTGATGGAAATTAAAACTATATTGGTGATTCTTTGACTGTTGTATACCCAATGCTTTTTTGCTCAGGATTATCAATTATCTTTGTTGGTTTAAAGATACCATGCTCCATATTTTTATACTTGATTTCTTCAATATTCCTGGAGGTTGTTTCTAATTTTAATGCTTCTTCTTGATCAATTTTTGATATGTCTATAAATTTTGCTATACTTTGATCATGTGTAAAGATGTTAAGAGTAGGTGAGTATTGTTCCATGTTTATGGCATCAAGAGTACTAGATTCTTATTTTGGATGAAGATCATCTACATGTCCATTAGGAGTAAGCATCTCATGGGTAGATGTATGCGTGCTTGATGTATGGATTTGTTCTTCTTTTAGAAAACTTTGGATGTCTTGGAAGATATTTGCCAAGTCATTGTGGTATTTGGATGATAAGGATTCTTGATCTTGAATTTGTTTGGTATTATCTCAAAATGTGGGCATACGAGTGATGGGTCTTGGGTTAGATTTTATGCATTGGGTATAAGTGTGGGATTAAGAATTTCTTGATCACTAATATGTACTACCATGAGTTTGGATGATGTCAATATATCTTGGACTGAATCATTGCTAGAATTGGGTGATTGAGTTTGATCACATGGACGCTTGGGATTGAATTCTTGAGTATGTCCTCTTTCTCACTAGATGATGCATAGACATTGTCAATGTGATTGGTGATTGATATATCTCTTGATCATCATTTTCAACATTTGAGTTTGAGATATTGTGAATTTTTTCATTGGTAGATGGAGCTTGAATGTCGTATTCAATAGCTATTTGTACTTAATCAATAAGGTCTTGGATGATATTTTTGAGTGTAACACATTTTGATGCATCATGACCTTTTACTCCATGGTATTTACAATAGATCTTGTCACTATACCATGGGAAATTGATGCTAGGTTCACCACTTCCTGGTAGTTTTGGAAGTGTGACAAGTTTGGCATTGGCTGGTTGGTTTAACATACCCTCAATTGGATCCCCTAAAGGAGTGTACTCACATTTAGCAATATTATTTGATTGTAAGATTGGTTGTGGTGGAGATGGATTTTGAGATAGAATTTCCTGATTTGACTTTTATTCTATGACCATTGATGTTGTTGATTCACTTGATGTTGTGGAAATAGACTTTGTTGTTGATATGAATCAATTTTTTGATGATATTGGAAGTGTTGTTGATGCATATATTGAGATGTTTGTGGAATGATGTTTGTTTTTTGTGGATATGAAATGTTTAGATGTTGAAAATGGTATTGGGGATACATCATACTTTTATTATTCAAGTTCCTTAATCTTTTTCTCAAGATCATTTAGGATAATTTTGTATTCTAGACTTAGTCATTTATGGTGATTGTGAAACCCTTGATGTTGTTTCCCTACTTGATGTTGTGACCTTTGATAAGAGTGATTTGGGTAATAGATTGATGTTGAAATTTTGTTAGGTATGTTGTGGTTGTGTGCTTAGGATGGCTTGATGCTCCATCATTTGTGGTGTTTATTGGGGGATACTAGCACTATTTTTGGATGCTTCCATTTTCTTTATGTTGTGAAAGTGTGGTTGTCATAAACAAGCGTCAAGATCTTTGTGAACATTTTGTGACTCTTAATTATGGAAAATAATGCTTTTGTTTTTGGATTTTCTATTTTAAGGAAAATGATTTTTTTTTTGTGTTTTGTATTTTTTGTTTTGTAAAAGGATGGTACCTATTTCCATGCACAAGGTGGTAATACATGCCTTATAACTACAAGATATGCTTCCTCTTCCTCTTTATCTAAGATGTTGGCTATGTTTCTCCACTAGTTTGTAGTTTCCTTTGTCTCAAATATGAACCTCCTAAAACTATTGATTATGTCTATTTTGTCTCCTTCAATCAGCTCAAAATTTGGTTGTATGATAGTTGGTGTAAGGTTCAATTGTTGGACTAGAGCAACTAGACACCAAATGGTCATAAGGTGAAAGTGTTGGTGCTTTGACATGGTTGTGATTATCAAGACCCTAAGGTTTGAATGATGTTTTGGAATGATGCTATTCTTGGATCTCAAAGTGTTGATAGGCTTGGACCGATACTTCACTTCTTCTTCTAGAGGATATGTTGCGGAAAAGCTTATTTGAACTAGCCTTGAGGTTCAAGTAACTATTGATATCTTAGAAGTGTGGATGAGGAAATAATATAGGTATGTTTGTTTTTATTTTGATTTCCAAAAGTAGGATGGAGTTTGAAGATGCATGAAGGAATATATGACCTATCTTGGGTTTCTAATTGTTTTGTTTCAACAAGGTTTTCACAACCATCTTTGGTTCATTTTTTTGACTTTCAGTAGGACAAAGCAAAAGCAATGGTTTTTTGAGGAAAAGTGAAAAATTGTGAGAAAAAGCAAACAATTTTATCAATTACGGCCTAAATTTTGTCAAGTGCGCTAGATTTTGAGAAGCACGTGCACCCAATTTTTGCAAGTATGCCAATTTTGTCAAATGCAATAGATTTTCATCAGTGGCTATTTATGGGACAAAGAGAAAAAGTGAGTTTTTTTGGAAAAAGTGACCAAATTTTAATCAAGTGTGGAAAAATCAGTAGCAAGTGCGACCTCTATTCAATTTTGTTTTCTAACTTTAGTATTTTGATGTTTTCTTGTAGTTTTCAGATGATTTTGTTTGGTTCACTTGTTGAGATTTGGCAAGTGATACAATAATATTTGACTAACTCAAAAAGAATATACTTTTGTGACCTACATGTCTATGGCTTTAAGTTATGAAATGATAATACCCAAGCCATAGTTTCCAATGTTTACTTTGAGCTAGCGTATCCTGAAATTGAAGCTAAAATATTTGAAAAACATTTAAGGAGATACTTTAAGGATTAAAATATAGGGCTTCTCTTAAAACCATAAACTAAGACAAAGGGTTTGTGATTCAACCATCATGTTTAGTGTTTGTTTCAATATGTTCATTCTAAATTCAAGCATAGTTTTTGATGTTGAATATATTTGGCAATTTTTTGTTAAGATATAGTACACCCTAGGGATAGACACTTCTTCCTAGGTGGGCTTACCTCATGCCTCAAAGGGATTATTTTATGTGCAACGAATGGAGAGAATTTTTACACTCAACCATAAGTCAGACTTGGTAAGTAACTTCTCAGAAGTAAATTCTGATGCACCACTTTAGAGTATGATTTAGATAAAAGGGGTAGCTTCTACAAACATTTGGTTCTTAGTAATGTTTTGGGATTATTATTTTTACATGTTAATAAATGCAGTTATTCACTCAATTAAGATGCCTCCTAGTCCTTGAAGGTTTAACGTATCACATGGATACTGGGGGAGACATTCACCGGTATAGAAAAACAACACCCAATGGGTGAGAACTTTCCTCACACCCACAATAATTTATATATTGGACCAAAATAGAGTATTGTATGGATCGCCTTTTAGTTCTCTAGTGTGGGATGTGTCTCAAAATGTAGGCCCTCTAAAAGGTATGCTTTGAAGTAAAAAGTGTGAAACTCAAGATGATTTTTGTCATCTAAGATCACCAAAAAGGCATGAGGGGAGTGGATAGTCACCTAGTTTTCGAAACATGGAATACACATAATACACTTCATCACAATGTTCTTTTTAAACTCCTTGAGCGATGTTATCCAAAAAAAGTGAAATGAGGTGTGTACAAGATAGAAATGGTTTTTTTTAAAGCATCCAATAGAAGTGTCTAGATATCAATCAATGAGATAGAAAAGGTGCAATACAAAGATTGATTTTTTTTATTTTTAAGCCCAAAATTGAGTGTTCATTCTAAACCTTTTCTTAATGGTAAAAAAAATGAAATTGATCATTCTTCAATAAAGGGAAATTAATCAATCAACAAAATCAAACATCCATTTTAAAGCACTAAGTTGAAAACATTTTTTGTAGGATTCTTTTTATTGTACTAAATGGGTATGTGCAGGATCATGATGGGCCAAAAAGTGGTGATATAATGGGTATGTGTAGGGTATGTGGATGATGACCTTTTTTTTTACCCAAAATTGATGAAACAAAAAGGGTTTTTAAAGGAGGTTCTCAACTTTCTACCAATATAAATTATACTTTACTTTGAATTTAATAAATAATTATTATTCATTTTCTATTTGAATTATGACTAAAGTCTTGATTGATAGGCTGATTAAAAAACATCTATTGCTTTCAAACGGTATCACATTTTTTGAATCCAAAACATGCATCACATTCTATGCTTTGTATACCATAGGATTAAAAAAAAATTGAATTTCATGAATTTTTGACCAAGTTAAGGTGGTCAGACATACGAGTTCTTATAATTTTTAAAAGTTGTAATAAAAAATTCATAATTAATTATTTACTTGGAAAAAAATTACAAAAAATTATGCATCACATCCAGAAATGAGTCCTATACTTATATCTAAAATCTTATAAAAAAAATATTATCATTTTATTATGGTTAGGGTGGTCAGACAGACACCTACTTATTTTTTCCCTAAAATTTAAGTACTACTGCATTGAAATTTCAAATTTTCACTAGATAGATATTTTATTTTTTTAAATAATCCTAGTAGTTTAGAAACTACATTCAATTTTTTACAGATTCTATTGTTACATATTTTTGAAATAATATAGATAAATTATTCAAATTTTTACGTCAAGTTGCCTAACTCTGATTTTTCTAAATTTTTTGCCACTTAAGGGCCTATTTTTTCCATGATGATCCTGCACATACCCAAATGAAAATTCTCTAACTTAGAAAGCTTTTAAATGATTCATTTTAGAGCACTTATATTGAAATGTGTTGTTTGTGGGGCTCTTTTTAAGCACCAAATGAAAATTATATAACTTAGAAAGCTTGGAAATGATTCATTTTTAGAGCACTTAAATCAAAATGTGTTGTTTGTGGGGTTCTTTTTAAGAACCAAATGAAATCAATTTCTAAATTAAAAAGCTTGGAAAACTTAGAATTCTTTGACCATTTGTCTTCCCTATAACAAATGTGTTAGTTTTTTTTGGGATAACTATCAATTATACTCTTGCAAATCCTGCATAAACAACATTAGTACCTATCACACATTCAAATCAAGAACCTATTAGTATTAGAAATCAAATTTTAACTTGCAGATATCATACACAGATTAACAGAGCAAAAGTGCCAGAAAAACAAGCAATAGTTCCCTCTATTAGAGAGTAAAGGTGTTAGAAAAAGTCAAAAGCGCCTCTGTTCTTGGAAACAAAAGTGCAAAAACTAGTCAAAAGTGCTAGAATCAATGCCAAGTGCACTAAAAAATGCCAGAAGTGCCAAAAAAAGTGTCAACTGCACCAAATCCATGAAAGCAGATGTGAAAATTTTTTGGAACTATGTGAGGATTTTTCCAAATCACTTACAGGACATATAACTTCAAATGAAGGTCAAAACAATTGTTAGTGTTAAGGACTGAGGTCCCACTGGACATGCTAGAATGTGTGAGGGGGAAATCTACAAGTTTAAATAAGATCAAAACAAAGAATAAAAGCTAACCTAATCCAAAATAATGATCAAGATTCATTCCTTCTCTCAGAAAATTAATGATTAAGAACACTAAATTCAAGAAAATGTAAATGAAATAAAGCAAGAAAAAATGAATTCACTGAAACTAGCTCATTACCCATCACATGTTAGAGTGTGTTCACAAATATGTGGTTACTTGTATCAATGTGAAGCCTCCATTGTTGCATGTGAGAGCTTTGAAGAGTGTGTGTGTGTTTGATCGAATATGTTGCTTAAATCTTTGTCAATGTTGATTTGGCATTACTTCGTTGCATGACGTATGCTGATTCTTCAATCCTATTTTATGAGGAAAGAGGTTTGTTATATAGAATTTGTGATTTCGAATGAATTCTCAGGATCACGTAATAGAATATCTTAATTGACGGTTGAAAGATGTTGAGAGGATTTAGATGGGCATAATCTGTGCAAATTGATTGCATAATTAGTGTGATTGTGGAATAGATTGATGTAGCAGGAATATAGATTGATTAGTCAAGAAATAGATTGATCAGTCAGGAAATAAATTAAGAAATGGGTGGTTCATAATTTACTCAATTAGGAAAGTGGGTGAGGATAATTAATTAATTGATTTAATTAATTAATTATTTTTTAAGTTGAACATGCAAATCAAGTTTGAATTTTGCAAACAAAGTTGCATTAGTTTGATTTGATTCTTGATGATGTTTTGAATAGTTTTATTCAATTTATTAAAATTTGGAGGGAAAGTGATAATTAAATAATTATGTTTTAATAATTTAATCAACTTAGGGGAATAATGTTAATTAGTGACATCATTAAATAATTGGTGTTATTTAATTGATTAGGAGGAATAGAGTTAGATTATAACTTTATTAAATAAATGAAAAATTTTAACTAGTCAAAATGGATGAAAAAGTGAATTAATTAAATAATGTCATATTATTCAATTAATTGTTGAAATTAGGGTTTTAGGACTTTTTTAAATAAGTGAGCTTTATTTAATTCATCAAAAATGGTGAAAAAGTGAATTAATTAATTAATGTCTCGTTATTCAATTAATAGGGGAATTTAGGGTTTTTGATGCTTTTGGTGGTGTGAAAATGTCATTTTAGGTGTGTGATAAGTGTTAGGTAAATTTTACATGTCTACACTTTCATTTAACACTATATCTCATGCAAGACTGCTAATTTGTAAGTACATTGAAGAATCAAGATCAATATTGTGGTGCGCAAAGAAAGGTTAACCTAGAGAAACACAGAACACAACTACCAAGGGTTTTCAAGTACTATTTTGAAAAAAAATTGGATCACCAAAAAAACAAGATATGCTTTGGATAACTAAAAATTTGTTAGTCATTTTATGCATGCATGTCTCAGGATAATGACATCTTTCCTTTGGAAATTGAAATATCTATTATTCTGAAATCAATTCTTTTGAAATAAATTTAACCGAACTGTAGATTGAAATTTTAATGTATTTTTTAAGATAACTGATTAAATTTAACCCTAACTTGCACACAAGGTATATATATGCTAAAATATAGGAGACTCAAGTAAATATGAGCACTTCCAAAGTAAGGCTAAAAGATGAATTTAAATACTTTTCTTCGCAAGCTATACTAGTTGGTGGAATAATTACTGCCACCCATTCAGGATGGGTGCCAGTAAATATGAGCACTTCCAAAGTAAGGCTAAAAGATGAATTTAAATACTTTTCTTCGCAAGCTATACTAGTTGCTGGGATAATTACTGCCACCCATTCAGGATGGTTTTTCGATGTCGAATTCATCGCATAGGCTCAAGAAGAAAATCCTTCTAAATATACAAAGAATGTTATAGCAAGTGGGTTTCATTTAGCAAGACAATTTTTGCTAGTAACGGAAGCCCTTGAATTGGTAATGGAATTATTAAATTGTTACAACCCAGACAAGAGAGTCATCAAAAAGGGAGGGAGATTCTATGCATACCTCTATGTTAAGGGAATTGTATATACATTTGGGCTCCTTACATCTCCTTGGATGTATCTGGTGGATATGAAAATAATGACTAAAGTCTACCTAAGCACAAAAGAGCACAATAGAAAAATTATGAGTACACAGTGGTGTTAGGAGGAGATTACTAAGCAAATGAAACTAATTTTGAGGTTTGTGCTCAACCTATATTTTCAAGATGTCATAACCATGTTAAGTAGGATAGCCAGACTTAGAGATGCTAGTAAATTTGAACCATGGATATTCATAATCATATAAAAATTAATGGAAGGCCATGTGCAAATGCATTGAGGAAGCTTTATCTGTGACATGTTGCATGAACAAATAAAGGAATTTCCACAGTCTTTATTGTTTTCTATGTCCACATATGTGATTTATTCCTACACCCTAATGGAAAATAATCAAGGATTCAATAGAGTTGGTACCCTAGACAAAGAACCAGGAAATAATATGATATATGCTCATTTACCCTAAATTACTATTCATGAATACTATGAGCATTACCAGAGTTAATGATGTGTTTTCCATGAAGTTGGTAACGATAATAGAGGGAGAAAAATGTAAAAGGTTGTCTCTAGAAGAACAAAGTATTATTGAGTAGGTTGGGGGTTGGTACATTCAATTTCCCACTTTCACCTACTTCAGACTAGAAGGATTCGAAGGCCGCCCCTTCATGTTGCCCAGGTACCCACCACACAAAGTGCTATTATTGGAATTGGTGAGATAGATGAAGCCTTCCCATGACCTTTTCAAGGCAGAACATAAGAAAAGTTTTATCAAATTTCCCATCACAATGGGGAATTACAAATACAATGCGACTAAACTGGCTTATTTGTGTGAAGAAGAATTGAATATGTACAAATTGGAGTTCTTTATAGTCCAAATAAAGAATTATCATCTAGAGGGAAATATTTCCTAGCAGATAGCTAGCAAATATGCTCACATTCATCATTTAGAAGATTTGTGGCTTAATTGTGATGACAAACACCAAGTAAAGAATAGGTCATATCAATTTGTTTCATTGCAATTGGAAAATATTTTAAAACTCCATTATATTCTAGAATAGTTGGATACAAAGGATGGATAGGTGTTGAATCCAGTCTATAATTCAACTAATATTTATTATGAATCTATCCTAGATATAGATTATGAAAATAAGGAAATAAAAACCATTGAGGAGATTTCTAAATAATTTTTGGTGTATACTCAACATTGGATTGATGATTATTGTAAATATTTGAGAAAATATGGGATAAAGCCCACATACCCAATCAATACAAAGAAGAAACAAAGAGAAGAATATGAATCTAGGTATGAGGAGCCTACTAAAAAGAAAAGGAAAGTTGGTTTAAAGAAGATGCAATTGGACATGTTGAGAAGAGAACTCTTGATGCCCCAAGCCAAAGTGTTTCATTGGCACTAGCTAGCCAACATAAAGAAACTGGACAAAGTAAGGTCACAGTGACAGTAAAGCCTAGGGCGACATTTTCTTCCATGGAAAAGCAAAAATTCAACCTATGATCGATGAAGAGGTGAGAATGAAAAAAAACACTTGTGCTCAAACAAGGTTTGCATCTCAAAGGGTTGCATAATTATTCATCTCTTCCCCTTAAGTTAATACAACTGCAATGAAGCAAACACTAGGAAAGACTCTCGTTGTTCTAGAAGAGAGTTCTGAGTCAAATGAAGAACAAATCAAGGAGAAATGTGAGAAGTGGAATGCCACGATGAAACAAGTAAAAGAAAAAAATATAAGGAACCCATGGTATATAAAATGGTGGAAGAAGTGTTAGACACAGGGTCAATTTGTATAGATGTTGAAGAAAAATTTATAAGAGGAACACTCGTCCCGGAGGAGGGAAACCTTGAGAAACTTAATTAAAAGGAAACGGGAAATACTACAAGCCAAGATCCCATTGATAATATTTTTATTGAAGATACAATTGATTCCCATCTTCTGCCAAGAATTAGTAGAAATGTTGTTGAACAACCATAATTTCTTTAAAAGTTAGGAAAAGACTGGGTTTAAAGTTAAAATAGAGAACCTTCACAAACCTTAGATAGTGGGGTGAGAAATGAAGAGAATATTGTTGTAGTAGGACAACAAGAAATTGATACCCCAAGGAATGGTGTTCAACACATGGCATGGAAGGAAAGCATAAGTATCAAGAATGAAGAGATATGATGTAGAGTAGGGGCAGATCCTAACACAAATAGACAATTTCAACACACTTCCTCAAGGGTTTCATTGAAAACAACACATAGAACTTCTTAGTGCGCCTTGTCACCATTGACAATTTATCTTATAGGGAATCCATGGAAGGAAAACACACAAACAAAAAGTTAGAACAATATGGAATAATGGGGCAACAATGTTTCAATACTTTCCAACATATTTGAAGACTTTCAAGCATTCTTGACTCAAACAATCATGACTAATAGTCACCTAGGAATTTGGTGCTTCTTGACAACATTGGCCATATAGTGAATTAATATCCAATGAAAGGTAACCACCATGGAACAAGAAGGATGTGACTAGTGTAAGTCTTCTCTAATACTCTTTTAAGGATTCCAATGTTTCTTAGACATGAAAGGTCTTCACACTCAAAATGAAGGTCATCACAAAGACAATCAAGCATTTATTTACAATATGGTGCAAATAGAAAATAGTGATGGACTGGCCTTCCAATGGACTTCCTAGCCTTCAAATTCTTTCAAAAACATGGAAAAACATTCCCCAAACCAAATTCTATGAGACAGTAGAAGGAAATTGAACAAACAATCACAATGTAGGGTTTTAGACTATCCTTATGAGACTGCAAATCAGAAATTTCTGTCAAAGAGATCTCCTTCACACGTGCATGAAATGATCCAAAAAAATTTAGGCATGTAGATGATTCCAAGAAAAAAAATTTGACCAATTTGTAGCATTTTCCCATAGTGGAATCTTGAGTTATGGCATTATTTCAAAGGTTGGAAACCCTACGTACAGTTTGGGATTGTTTTCACCAAAATGGTAATAACTTTTGCAAATCATAACAAAAATTAACCAAACCAATTGGAAATGAAAGATATCTCATTCCTCTATCTTCTCCAAGTAGTATTCTATCTGTAAAAGCAAGTACATATCCTTACAAAAGGAAAGAGCAATCATTTTGCAATGAAAATTATAGGGTTTTGATAGTTTTTTAGAAAATTTACAATAACTTGCAAAATATTTGATGAAATTTAATGCCGCAAAAACCAAAAGAAAGAGTTCACATGCCCACACTATCCAGTTGTTTTAGGCCTACATATAGGTTGTACAAGTCATACACAATGAAATATTAGACTGAAACGTTGGAAAAATCATAGAAAACCTTGCTCCTATTCAACAAAAACTTCAAAAATTAGTTTTCCAACTCTTCATTCGACTTTGGAGGGTGTCTTTTTTTTTTCATTTAAAACCCATCCTAACTAATTAATAACATTTTTTTTTGTTTGTAATAGCTTCTTTCCTTTTTGACAACTTGTCAAAGTTGCATGGCAACTTCCTAGCAACATTTGGCATTTTTTACTTTTTTAATCAAAAACTCTCTAAACACTCCAAAATGAACCCTTATCATTCTAAATGGCCATAAATGACCTTATGGATATGTGCAGGATCATCATGGAAAAAATAGGCCCTTAAGTGGCAAAAAAATCAGAAAAATTAGAGTTAGGAAACTTGACATAAAAATTTGAATAAGCTATCTATGTTATTCCAAAAATATGGATGAATAGAATATATAGCAAATTGAATGTAGTTTCTAAACTACTAGGTTTTTTTTTAAAAAAAAAATCTATTTGGTGAAAATTTGAAATTTCAATGCAGTGGTACTTAAATTTCAGGGAAAAAATAAGAAGTAGGTGCCTATCTGACCACCCTAACCACAATAAAATGATAATATTTTTTTCTAATATTTTATATATAAGTAGAGGACTCATGCCCTGATGTGATGCATATTTTTTCTTAATTTTTTTCCAAGTAAATAATTAATTATAAAAAAATTATTACAAATTTTTAAAAAATATAAAAACTCGTATGTCGACCACCTTAAATTGGTCAAAACTTCATGAAATTCATTTTTTATTTTTTTAATCCTGTATTATGTGAAGCATGGAATGTGATGTATGTTTTGGATTCAAAAATGTCATACCGTTTGAAATCTATAGATAATTTTTGATTGGCCTATCAATCAGGACTTTAATCGTAATTTGAATAGAAAATGAATAATAATTACTTATTAAATTCAAAGTAAAGCATAATTTATATTAGTGGAAAGTTGAGAATCTCCTTTAAAAACCCTTTTTGTTTCATCAATTTTGGGTAAAAATAGTCATCAGCCACATACCCATCATATTTCCACTTTTTGTCCCATCATGATCCTACACATACCCTTATGAGACTCCAAAACAATCTAAAAAACCTAAGACTCAAAAATAACAAAAATAAAATAAATGAGGCTCTTGATGCCCCTATACCATACACCCAAGGAAAGAAAAATCTCAGTTCCATCTGAGATGTGATCTGCAAATTTGTCAATGTCCTCCATCGTGGACTTCTTCAACCTAAAAATATGATATTTGGAATCTTTATTTCTTTCAAATCTTCAAATTCATGTTTTATTTTTACTTTAGGTTTTCCACTTCTCTACCACTTGTCAGTCAACTAGGAATTCATTTCCAAAAGTGGATGCTCCTTACACCCTATTGTATGTTCTGCATTTCTAACTTTCCGTGGACCTTTCTTCTTATTCTTGCATAATCTCTTAATTAACATCTTCTCAACTTCAAGGTTCCAAAACTCTAGTTCTTGTTCATATGTCGCATTACCACTGTCCATGTCTTCATCTTCATCATTTCAATACAATTTTTCAGCATATTCATCATCCATAAAATCAAAAATATAACCAACACATTTTTTGTCTTTACAACAACTTCTTCACCATATTGTACTACATTTGCATAATAATCTTCATACATTGCATTCACTTCTCCTTCTTTATACTCTTTTACATCTTCATTTGCTGCATCTGTAAACACATACTCAAAATATTGTTAAAAACAAAATTCTGAGTCTCGATGGACTCATTTTCTTCATCTTTTTCCTCTTCCTTGGATGGATTTGGCTCTACCATCATCTTGATTAATTTTTTTTTTATCTTTCTTCTCAATTGCTGCCTCTTTCTTCTTTCCACAATTTCTTTTATCGGCCACTTGACAACTTTGTGAATGGTGATGTTCCAACTGCACACACTTGTTACTATACTCCATATTCTTTCTTTAAATTTTTTGCATTTGTTCCAAATATTGTCTCATCACTATTATCTCTTGCTGATTTTTTTTATTTTTTTACCTTCTCATCTTTTTTCTTCATCTCACTCCTTTCTCTTCTCATCTCTTGTTGCTTGCTTGAAAAATTCTTACTCTTTAGGTCTTCATGGATCATTCTCCTCAACACTTCCATTCTTTTGGTATCCCAATACCTTTACACACACAACTATCCTCTACCCAACATGATTCTAGAAGATGCACTCTCCAAGACCTCTTCTACCCACTTCCTCTTAGTGAAAGAAATATGCACATCTTCTACCCAATTTCATAACTATTAGAGGATATAATTCATCGACTCTCTTTCATATACCAACAAAAAAATTTCTCTCACAACTCTCTTGTCCTGGTGCACACCTTTCACTCTTAGGTTCTTCTACCTCTGATACCAAAATGATGCAAAGAAGGGGTAGATCCTAACATAAATAGACAATTTCAAAACACTTCCTCAAGGGTTTCATTGAAAACAACACATAGAACGTCTTAGTGCACCTTGTCACCATTGAAAATATATCTAATAGGGAATCCATGGAAGGGAAACACACCAACACAAAGTTATCACAACATGGATTAATGGGGTAGCAATGTTTCAATACTTTCCATTACATTTTAAGACTTTTGAACATTCTTGACTCAAACAATCACTACTACCAGTCACCTAGGCATTTGGTGCTTGTTGACAACATTGGCCATATAGTCACTTAACATCCAATGAAAGGTAACCACCATGGAGCAAGAAGGATGTGACTTGTGTAAGTCTTCTCTAATACTCTTTGAAGGATTCCAACATTTCTCAAACATGAAAGGTCTTCACACTCAAACATGAAGGTAATCACAAAGACAATCACACATTTGTTTACAACATGATACAAATAGAAAACAATGATGGACCAGCCTTCCAATGGACTTCGTGGACTTAAAATTATTTCAAAAACATGGAACACCATTCCCCAAACCATATTCTATGAGATAGTATTAGGAAATTGAACAAACAATCACACTGTAGGGTTTTAGATTGTCCCAATGAGACTACAAATCAGAAATTTCTGTTAAAGAGATCTCATTCCCACGTGTATGAAATGATCCCAAAACTTGTAGGGAAGTAGATGATACCAAGAAATAATTTTCTACCAATTTTTATCCTTTTCCGACAGTTGAATATCAAGTTATGGCATTATTTCAATGGTTGGAAACCCTAGGTAGGGTTTGGGACTATTTTCACCAAAATGGAAATAATTTTTATAAATCATAACAAAAATTGACCAAACCAATTACAATTGAAAGGTATCTCATTCCTCCATCTTCTCCAGGAATTATTCCATCCGTACAAGCAATTACAAATCCGTACAAAAGGAAAGAGCAACAAATTTGCAATGAAAATCATAGGGTTTTAACAGTTTTTAAAAAAATTACAATAACTTGCAAAATATTTGATGAAATTTGATGCCAAAAAATGAAAAAAAAAGAGGATTCACATGCCCACACTATCAAATTAGTTTCATACTTGCATATAGGCCATACAAGTCCTACATAATGAAAGATCAGACTAAAATTTTGGAAAAATCACATAAAACCTTGCTTCTATTGAACTAAAACTTCAAAAATTAGTTGGTCAACCCTCCTTTCGACTTTGGAGGGTGTATTTTTTGAATTTACAACCCATCCTAATTGAGTAATAACATTTTTTTTTTTGTAACAACTTCTTTTCTTTTTGACAACTTGTCAAAGTTGCATGGTAACTTTTTAGCAACATTTGGCAATTTTTACATTTTTAATCAAAAACCCTCTAAACACTCCAAAATGAACCCATATCATTCTAAATGATCATAAAGAACCTTATGAGACTCCAAAAAAATCTAACAAACCTAATACTCAAAAATAACAAAATAAAAGTAAATGAGGTTCTTGATGCCCCTACACCAAAACAGTATTAAATTGAGGTGATCTAAAATTCATGCCAATGAATACCAAAAATGTTCCAATTTCAGAAGATGTGATAGGAAAAGTTGATAATGTAAGAGGAGAAGTTCATGAACATGCTAATAATTAGGAACACACAAATGTTGCTGATGTAAAATATAATGAAGATGCACCTGATTAGTTAGTTAGGGAATTGGCTGCCCCATTAGAGGTAGAACTAGTGCTTCTATATCTTATCTAAGCTTAATGTAAGAAGTGGAAACCCCTAAAACTAGGCTAAGAGAAAAGATAGAACTTGTTATGTAAAATATTACAGATGAAGGAAGAACACTCAACATAGCTACCCTAGTATTAGTGGATAAAAACAAGCATGAGATAATGCCTAAGGATTATAGGGTGATAAGTATATATCTTGGACATTCATCTTGGGGACAAGAATTAGAAGAGATGAAAATGAATTTAGATACTTGATTTTTTCCTAGGTATAGAAAAGTAAATAGAAGTAAAGAGAGCTAAAAGAATGGGTTGCTCGCTTATTAAATTTTATCAAATCATTAGCACAATCTGATCAAACATAGGTTGAATTGCCTCAAAATCTAGTAGTTATGTCTAAGGAGTAGGTGGATGATATTGCAGCACTTCACCACAAAATGAGTGTGTTTGAAGAGTGTTTGAAGAGTGGAAGGAGACTATAGATTTTACTAAGAACAAACTGATGTTGAGAGGAAAAATGTAAAGGATCTTATTTAGACAAATTTCCAAGAATTGGTAAGCGAGAAGATAACAACAGAACATGAGGTTCCAATGCTTGAAAAGAGGAAGAAACAAGTGAATTGGGAAGGTTTCTCCTTGGTACAATGTGTGGAAGGATGTGAAAGGGTCACCAAAATATGCAATAAGTTGATTGGTAGAGATCAAGGTTTTATTGAAATGCTAGCATGGTAGAGTTGCGATCCCTAGACTCTAGGGCATGATGGTAAAGAAGTAAAATATTTTAAAGAGTGGCTTAAAAGAGTAAATAAAAACCCTGTTCATTTACTAAAATGGGAATGTCATTGATGAAAGTATATAGTGTCGGAATGCCATGGTCAAATATGAGGCAAAAAAGATGTAGAGGAATGCAAATATCCTCCAGATATCAGAAGATTATACCAAGCTCAAATATAGATGGAAGGTAATTGAGGGAATTTCAAAAGAGAATATGCATCAAGTATTGGTTTCCTTTAGGGAGTATCAACAAAAGAAAGGCAAAGAAGATTCTTTAGACTCAAAGTCCAATGCAAAAGGATAAATAACTGGATGTCGGATATCAGAGGTTAGCACAAGGATATGGTATTGAAATGAATTTTTCATGTTGTTCTTGATCTTGGTTGAGGTGACTTGTTCTAGAATTTTAAGAATACATATGGTCTTGTTTTATGTAGAGCATTTGCATATCGGAGCTTGGGGTTGAAGACCAATGTTGATGAAGAAGTCAAAACTTTGACTTTTTGTAGAATATTCTACTAACAACTAGCATTTTCCATTTGCTACCTTTTAATTTGCTATTTATGATTCCCTTTGATAGAGTAAGTTTAAAATTTTGGTCCTTGAACATTCCTATAAAAGGTTGTTTGCTGATTTACTCTAATTTTTAAGTTCAGAATTTGTTGATGCTGAAGAAGCAAAAATTCTTTAAGTTTTGTTCTTTTTCCTATTTTTTGTTGCATTCTAGATTAAAAAATTGTATGCATGTAGAAGCTAATCAATATCAGAGCCAATTTAAAAGCTATTTCCTGATATGAAATGATACATAGCTGATTTTTTATTCCTGCTGGAAAAGACTATGTGTTGTGTCATTTAAGGGTGCATAAAACCTACCTAGTGTCCAGATAATCCCCCTCTCTTTAAAATATCCCATCATTCTATGCTTAGTTGTGAAGCAATCTGGTGATGTATTTGGTTAATTCTTGATGCATGCATAGATAATATGTAGGAGCAATTTTACCTTTTTAGTAATTTTGATGCTTTATTTTAGATTAGATGTTTAAATTTCAGAAAATGTTTCCAAAAAGACATAAATGAATGTAAAATTTATTGCACATAATTTGATTCCATGATATTACTAAATTCTTGAAGCTAAGTCTACTTAAGTGATAGCAAGTTATTTGATGTTTGTGAAATGTTATTGCAATTTTTTCAATTTCATGAACTTGTTAAATGATCTAACTGAGATTGTCTTCTACCTATCCATATGATTCTTTGAGATAAAGAAAAGACCATTTACCCCTTGTGATTAACAACATTATCACAATGAACCCAGAAGTGAACCTAGTGTGGTCAAGACCTAACATAAATGAACCTTGGTATTAAGCTAAGTTAGCCTAAGATTTAGGTTGTCCTAGTTTCATATTTCAAGTAAAGATAGCTTCCCACATTTTGTCTGTGAGGATTTATCTACACTGTTGGTGATTGACTGACATTGTGATCAATAAGAACTGGTGCTAGAAGGAAGGGAATTTATTTGTCCTTTTGGTTTTATTAGGGTTGAAGCTGGAGTCTCATAGAGTCACTAGGTCCTGGTCTAACGATCCTTGTGTGACATTCGTAAAACTTAGTGGTTGAAATTCATCTAGACCCCAAGGTTTTGGAAGTGCAAGTTCGATATCAAAAATTTTGACTATTGTTATACCTCCCCCACTCACACCAAATGATTTTTTTTATTTTTCTTTTTAGTATCCTTAGAGGTATCCCTACAACTCAAGCCCAGCAGGTTCCCTTTACGGGGTGAGCTTGAGGTGAGACTTATCCTCTGGGGCCATGAGGTAACCAATGTAGCCCACTAGCATCTGCAACGAGGTGATTGTTGGGCCAAACAGATTTGAACCCAAGACCTTGAAGAGAAAACCTGAGATTCAAACCAACTCCTCTAACCCATGGGGGCCATCGATGACTTTCTTTAATGTAGAATGACCAATTACATTTGTTGTGTATAATGTTCTTCTAAAGAATCCAAAAAAATTGTGTCCTAAGTATTATCTTCAAAAGGATGCAAAAGAACATATTAGTATCTTTAAGGATACATGTTTAAGAGAGATGATTCAACATGAAGATGTCATATGTAGGTTGTTTTTGTATACTATAAGTGATGAGGTATACAAGTGGTACATCAACTAACCTCATAACTATGCTAGATCATGAAAAGATATGGAAAGTCAATATTTAGCCAGGTTTAGAACACCAGTTGATCCTACTTTGTTATATCATCAATTTTCTCAAATCAAAAGGTTTGATGGTGAACCTATCACTACTTTTAATGACAAGTTTCAAAAGTCTTATTCTAGGTTTCAAGCACCTTATGTAGTGGATACTTTTTCCACCATAATGGTTTATTATACGATACTAGATCCTTGAATTTTTATGTTTTTGAAACAAAGGGAAAAGCCTCCCACTACTCTATCGGAAGCCTATGCTGAAGTTGTAAGTGTAAATCTAGAAATGAAACACCTTGGAAGAAAATCATCTGTAAATGGCAGAAATGGATTAAATAACTATGCTATTTTGAGTGTGAATGGAGTTCCATTAAATCATCCAATGACTCCTAATGCTTTTCCTTTAGTGGTCCAAAATGGGACATTTCATCAAAATAGTTTATTTTGACTAGGAAATAATCAAGCCTTAGTCCCACACCCTAGCCAAGCCATCATAGAGGTGCATCCTAGTAGAAATTATTTCTTCTCATAGAATCAAGAGAGCCAAAAGGTTAAAACTTTAGATGATAAAGAATAAATTAAGGAAATCATAACTTAACTCAAAAGATTAACCATAGAGGTTTTTCAATTAATAAATCAGAATTTTTACTCCTAGAGTAATAATCAAAGTTCACAAAGTTGAGCATATAATGCTCCTAGACTAACTAGACCTTGGAATACCTAACCAAATAGTGGAGTATCCAAAAATTTAGATAATACTAATTCCTCCGATTATATACCTATGTCAAAGGTGAATTTAGTTGACCTTGTGATGAACAATTGGTGTTGAATCCACAACACAAATGCTCATTCTAAAGTGGATTGTCCACAGTTTAAAACTGCATCCGATATTTTTCTTAAGTACTATGCACTACAATTAATAGTGTGAGTCTCATCCTCCCAAGGGAAATGAATTAATTCTAGTAGGATATGACTCTACTTTTGTTATTGAGAGTTACAAATGTTTTGAGTCACCTAAGCTATTGTCAAGAGTCATACTTATGAACAAGAAAGTGATAGTTTAGCCATGACTTTAGAAACCTATATATTTCATTACCAAGATGAAAATGAACCTCAAGAAGAAGCTAGTGTAATTCATCCTTTTCAACAATCTCCTAAAGGACATAACTATAACCCGAGAAGTAAAAAAATGGTGGAAGTAGATTCAAAGGGCCTTTGACTATGTCAATCCCATAGGTCTAATAACTTTAACACTCCACCCAATGATAAATCAGGTAATACTCCAGGGTTACCCAATGTGACCTCTCAATATAACTCATTGAATGTTTCAAAAAATGAAAATGTATAATTCACTTATCAAAAAAAATTTGACTAATTATTTAGCGGAAGAAATAAAAAAGGTAAAAATTAACTTCTCTTTATTAGAATTGATCAAAACACTTGTAATCATGAAATATTTCTTGAATACCTTAGAAGATTTTCCCAAAGAATGCAAGCTTAGTAAAGAATCTCAGGCAAAGGATAACTCCATTAAGGAAAAATACAAAAGTATAGTTCCCATGGTAGATGCACAAGTAGCCTTTTATAAAGAGAAAATGGAATCCCCACCATTTTTCCTCACACTAAGAATATTTGGTAAAAATATCCATAATTGCTTAGTAGATTCTAGAGTATCTACTAATGTGATGTCTTTTTCCATATGTTAGATGCATGGTTTAAATCTAAAAAACTCCTTGAATAAATTAACTCAACTTGACAAAAGTAAAGTAAATGTAGTTAGATAATTAACCAATATACATATGTAGTTAGCGTTGGATCCTTAGATTCAATATTATACAGATATTCATGTTGTTGAGATACTTGATACTTATGGAATGCTATTGAGTAGGGACTAGTCAAAGACTTTAAATGGATACATGACTATATACTTCTCACATAT
This sequence comes from Sequoia sempervirens, assembly GCA_007258455.2. Lineage (NCBI taxonomy): Eukaryota > Viridiplantae > Streptophyta > Pinopsida > Cupressales > Cupressaceae > Sequoia > Sequoia sempervirens. The sequence goes on along the minus strand of VDFB02058242.1, from coordinate 288,084,848 downwards.
GTGGCTACCATGGAAAGGAGTTCCTAATTAGATTAGGATTGAGAGGGAGGTTCACCTGAAGTTCTATACATAAATGTAGAACCTGGAGTTCATAAAATTCAAAGTTCTAGAGGTAAAATAGAAGAAATTTTTATGTGCAATGCTAAAAAGCATAATCAGATAACTCTTAGAATAGACATGTTAGTCGAGTCAGATTATGTTTGTTCCAAAGAAGAGGGTAAATTTTTAGATAAATTTTGGAAGAATATTGTTATAGAATCTCAAAAAAGTGGGGAAATTAAAGATTCACTAAAACATTTTTTGTTGCAGGGTTGGTGCAAGTTACATAATTATGCACACTTAGAGGAAAGTTGTGTGATGTGCTTAGAAATCATTAATAGAGTTAAAAATTTAGCACTATTCAAAAAACACTACTCTTAATGGGTCTAAGCCAGAAATACTTGGAGATAAGAAGCAGACCAAAAATGTTAATTTAAAAACTTTTAAGAATGTTAAGCTCAGAGTTGTTGAGGATCAAACTTGGACCCTCAAGTTCGATGGATCAAAATCAAAACAAGGAATTAGAAATGGAGTTGAACTAATCAGTCCACAGGGAAAGTTTTTTCTTGTTGCTTATTGATTACAATTCCAGTGTACTAACAATGTGACAGAATACAAAGTCCTTATTCACAATTTAATGCTCGTGATCAAGAAAAATGTTAAGAGTCTTAAGGTGTTTGGTTACTTGGAGTTAGTAGTTAGGAAAGTACGAAATCAATATGTTTGTCATTACAAATGCTTGTCCAGTTATTGACACAAAGTGTGGGACTTGATAGAATATTTTGATGCCTTTAATATTACTCACATCCCACAAGGATTCAATAAAAGAGTCGATGCTCTAGCTACTACTGCTAGTGCTCTAGAACCTTTGGATGCTTCAAATTTGAAGAGGTTTACTATTGAGTTGGTGCAGTTACCCTCGGTTCCTGATAATGGTACAAATTTGTAGGTGTTTGAAGATGATCATCATATATTGGAATTTATTACTAATACCGACATCTTTGAGGCATAGATAATTGAAGAAATAGACCTCTCAGATGGAAAAATTCAAGATGAAGAATTGGCTCAAGCTAAAGATAACAATACTCTGAAAGGAATAATTGAGTTGGAGAGACTATTTGATGTAGATCAGATAGTTCGATAGAAAGATCTTCCTAGAAGTGATGGAGGGCAGTTTAAATTATACAATTTGAATACTAAAGAAGATCCTATGAATTTTCTTATAGCGAAGGTACATACCAATGAATAATGAAGAAACATTGCTCAGGAACTTGGAGATTACTGGAAGCTTATAGCATGGACGTATGAAGATTTGAAAACTTATGATACTTCCATCATCACTCATATGATTTCGTTAAAGCCTGATGTAAATCCTTTGTAATAGAAACTACGACCTATAAATGTGCTCTTAGAACATTTGATCCAAAAGGAAGTACAAAAGCTCCTCTTGGCCTAGATAAGTTTTCCTATTAGACATTCTACTTGGGTGGCCAATCTAGTTCCCATCAGGAAGAACCATTAACAATTTGTAACACTTCTTCCAATGGAGATAAGTGTTACAAATTGTTAATGGTTCGCATATGATGTCCTTTTTTGATGGATTATCCATATACAATTAGGTAATGGTCGCAAAGGAAGATCGGATGAAAATAGCATTTACTATACAATGGGGAACTTTTTCTTACGAAAGGATTCCATTTGGATTGATAAATGTCAGAGCCACATTCTAGAGAGCTATGGATTATGCATTCCAAGATTTGATAGGAAAATGTATCATTATATACATGGATGACCTCATGGTATTTTCCAAGAATAGAGGAGATCATGTCTATTATCTCAGAGAAATATTGTAAAAGTACAAAACCTAAGGAGTTTCATTAAATCCTAAGAAATATATTTTTCGTGTTGATTAAGGAAATATTTTGCGACACATTATTTCTGAAAGAGGTATTTCAATAGACCCATATAGATGAGTGCCTTACTCAAATTATAGCCCCTAGGAAGTAAGAAAGAATTAAAATCATATTTTAGTAAGCTCAATTACGTTCAAATGTTTATCACTAGATTTTCTAAGATAGTGAAACCACTCAATGATATGTTGAATAAAGATGCAAAAATCAAGTGGACAAGTGAAGCTAAGCTCGCCTTTGAGAATATGAAAGTTACAATTATGGAAGCACTGATGTTGGTAAGTCCAGATTATGTTAAACCTTTTTATATTTGTTCTTTTTTTTCTAGTCATACATGTGCAATATTGTTGACACAAAGGGGTGATAACAAAGAATAAAAGCTAATTGCTTTCATGAGTGCTCCATTTAAATAAGAAAAACTCAGATACATGGATATTGAAAAAAAACAATTTTTTTTGTTAAAGTAGTATGAAATTTTTGATATTACATTCTCAAAATTATAGTCAAGGCTATTGTCCCTGATGCTGCAATAAACATACTACTAACATAGAGAAAGATCAGAGAAAAGAGAGATAAATGGGTTATGATTTTGTAATAGTTCAACTTAGAAATTATTCCCATGAAGCTGGTCCACAGACAAGCCTTAGTTAAATCAATTGTGGAGATTGATCCGTAAATCTCTAGCAAGCAATATACTCTAGATGTAAAAGATCAAGATGATTGGTATTCAGATATATGGCATTAACAACTTAACCATAATTACCCTAATCATATTCAAAGAAATCAAAGAAGAGCCCTAAAAAATAAAAGCTCAAAGTTATATGATCAAAGGAGGAGTTCTATTCAAGAAGAATCACAAAGGAATGTATTTAAGATGCTTGAATAATATAGAAGTGAATCAAGTGTTGTAGGAATTACATTAAAAATTTGGTACAACTCACGAAGCTCCTTTAGCTACTGCACACCTCATCCTAAGAGTTAGCTATTAGTGGCCAACTATTTTCAAAGACACTCATGAACACATGAAACACTGTTACACATGTCAAATTTCTATAAAGAAAGGAAAATTTAATGCTCAACCATTACATCTAGTGATGGAGATGCACCCTTTCTCACAATGGGGATTAGACTTCATCGATAGCATCAATCCTCCATCATCCTAGGTCACGGGTTTGTGTTGACTATTGCCGATTATTGTACTCGATGGACTAAAGTGTGTCATAGAAAATGATTCACCATAGAGGTGGTAATGAAATTCCTATGGGAAAGCATTATTACTAGGTTTTGAGTACTGTATGTACTAGTATGTGACAATGCCCCTAATTTTTCCTTGTTAAAGTTTTCCAATTAGGCATTTGAATATAGTATAACATTGAAATTCACATCTAACTATTATTGGCAGGGAAATAGATTAGTGAAATCATGAAACAAGAATCTAATGGATATAATCAAGAGATTAGTTGAAAGAATCCTAGAGAATGGCATTCTTTACTAAAATTTTCCCTTTGGGTAGACCATACTAGGATGAAATTCGCATTGGGAAATTATCCTTACCACTTAGTCTATGGGATAGATCCTATATTGCCTATAAAATTGAGGATCCCTACTTGGGAATTCTCCCAAGAGTACATTGGATTAGATGATCAGACTGAGGCTCAATTGTTGCAACTAATTCACTTAGATGAAAAACATACCAAAGTTATAGATCATTTCTCTAGGCACCAAGCTATGATAAAATGATGGTTTGAAAAAAGGGTTAGATTAAAAACCTTTAGAATATCCAACTTAGTCCTGTATTAGGAAAAATCCCATGAGTGTAAAGGTGAACATCATAAGTTTGAAAAGTTATGGATTGGTCCTTATTAGGCATCTAAAATTTTAGGTTACAACACTTATAGACTTCGAAATTTGATTGGAGAAGATGTCCCATTTATTATTAATGGGAAATTCCTAAGGCATTACTTCCATGCTTAGTTTTGGTTGCTAGTTCTCAAGCTAGTTTGAAAATAGTCTGTAAACAATTTGTAAATAGTTTTTTTTTTTTTATAATTAGTTTCTTTTTGTAAATAGTTGTTTTATTTTTTTGTTTTTGTTGGGTGTTGGTTTTGTTGTTTTATTTATTTTTCTTTTTGGTGTTTTATTTTGTTGAGCTATATAGTAATTAGCAACCTTTGAAGGTGGTCAAAATAATAGAATGTCAATTCTAAAACTGTGATATATGCTTTAACAAGAAATAGTCCTTTAAGTATAGATGATTGGGGAATTGTTCAGTTCTTATTACTTTAGTTTGCATAAATCATTTAGTTGATGTTGACCTACAAATGCCCATATTTTAATTATTCTACTAAAATTTGGGATAGCAATTGTTTGCATTGAGTGAAAAATTGAAAGGTGACCTTTGTTACCATTGTAATTCCCAACATAATAATGAGATTCATTGCCTAGAAGTTGAAGAAAATGAGCTTGCAAAGAAATATCAAAGGAAAAATAAGAAAATGAATATCAAAAGAAATATCAAAAGAGAAAAAATCAACTCTTTAGGCTATCCAAATATCTCTACCGAGGTCATGTATTCCTAACTGAAAGTAGAGCTATGTTTGGGGGAATTATAGTGATAACCTTATCGAGGCTATGGATGCCTAACTAGCAACAAGGCTCTATCCAAGGTTGGCTTAAAAGTAAATTTCTAAATTATGTAGGTCGATGCAAATATTTCCTATGCTCTAAATTTACTATACTAGAATAAATCAATTGTCACACGTGAGCTCAATAAAATTTAATATTTTATGCTGGCTAAAGTAAAGACAAAATTCTTGAATGAGGGTCTAACTATTTATCATTTTAAGACTGAAGAAAGTGAAGTATGATTATTAGGTCCAAAATTGGCTTTCTATTGTTTATTTTGGTTATTTTGGTTGCTATTTGTTGTGTGGTCACACAACATGCCCCATTTTTATCCTTGGAAAAATGTTGACTACCTCTTTTCTTTGCCACTTTTCCTTTCTTTCCTTTGCTTCTACTTTCTTACATGTTCTACTTTTGGAGGAAATGGTAAAATGTAAGTGTTGTTTTAGCTTACCTATTCATTTCCTAAGTCCCTATTTTTTTCTCAGATTTGGAGCATTGTGAGCTTTTCTCCCTAGTCTTATCGATTCACTAGACCCCAGGGTCCCAAAGTTGATGTGGTTATGCTAAGGATATTGTATCCTTGGTTAGTTTAGTTTTCTTCCCAGTCAATACACCAAACCCAGTGGGTCATCACTAGGATAAATCATCCCAGTGTGCACATTCCCTTTTCATCATTAAGTAGCCCAATGGTTACATTCCATTTTCTTTAGCCAGAGATCAAAAATTGGAGGTTCTATTTTGAATGTTTTTTTAATCAATTTGTTTTCGCTTGAACCCAATTCCCAATTCCTCTCTTTGCAGCTAGTTCTCATGAACCTAATGAGTGAAAGTCCCAGTTCTTGATAATCTTTCCAAGGTCTAGTACTAGAGGATTCAAATGTTGTGATCATTAATGGTCACATATCCAAAGTGGCTTTTCCTTACAAACTCTTTGCCTCATAAGAATCTAAGTGACATGCAAGCATGCCACGTAAGCCTTCTGCATTGTCATATTCTCTAATGGCGGGCCCTACGTAGAAACCTAGGTGTTCATGATTTAAACCCTAATACACCATGATTGTACCTTTAGTCATGGAAATTAATGTATTGTATTAGGAAATTAATTAAGGTGGAAAAATACACACATACTTGGCACCACCTCAAGCATGCAGTTACTTTCATAACATAGTACTTCAAGTAATATTGATAATTTGTAAGTACATTGAAGAATCGAGATCAATATTGTGGCACATAAAGAAAGGTAAACCTAGAGAAACAAAGAACACAGCTACCAAGGCTTTTGAAGGTGCATTCTAAAAATAATAGTTGTATCGCCAACAAAAATAGGTATGTTTCAAATAACTAAAATTTTGTTAGTCATTTTATGCATGCATGTCTTAGAATAATATTTTTTTTCCTCTCGAAATTGAAAGGTCTATTATTTTGAAATCAATTCTTTTGAAATAAGTTTAACTAAACTATAGATTGAAAGTTTTATGAATTTCTGAAGAACACTAGTTAAATTTAAGCCTAACTCACACACAAGGAACATATCTACAAAAACGTAGGAAACTTAGGTAAATATGAGCACTTCCAAAGTAAGGCTAGAAGATAAATTTCAATATTTTTCTTCGCAAGCCATACCAGTTGGTGGGATAATTACTAAAACCCATTTAGGATGGTTTTTTGATGTTGAATTCATCGCACGGGCCTGACAAGAAAATGCTTCTCAATGTACAAAGAATTTTATAGCAAGTGGGTTGCATTTAGTGAGAGGATTTTTTCCAACAATAGAAGCCCCCAAATTGGTAGTTGAATGTTTAAATTGTTAGAACCCAAAAGAGAGAGTCATCAAAAAGGAAGGGAGATTCTATGCAAACCTCTCTGTGAAGGGAATTGTATATACATTTGGGCTCCTTACATGTCCCCAAACGTATTTGGTGGATATGAAAACAATAACTAAAACCTAACTAAGTGTATAAGAGAATAATAGAAAAAATATGAGTACATAGTTGTGCCAAGGGGAGATTATTAAGATAATGAAGCCAATTCTGGCGTTTGTGTTCAACCCAGATGTCCAAGATGTCATAACTATGCTAAGTAGGAGAGTTGGACATAGAGATGCCAATAAATTTGAACCCTAGATTTTCATAATTATAGAAAAATTAATTGAAGGTCGAGCTATGATTTGCATTGGGGAAGTTTTATCAGTGATAGGATGCATGAACAAATAAAGGCCTTTCCATAGTATCTATGGTTTCTTATGCCCTCAGATGTGGTTTTTCATGTTCCATAAGGGAAAATAAACAAGGATTGAACATATTTGGTACCCTAGGTAGAGAACTAGGAAATAATTTGATATACTCATTTATCCCAAATTACTATTCATGAATACCGGGAGGATTATCAGAGAGTTAATGATGTGTTTTCCATGAAGTTTGTAAGGATAATGGAGGGTGACAAAGCTAAAAGGTTATCTTTGGAATACCATTTACTTATTGAGCATGTTGGGGGTTGGTACATTCAATTTCCCACTTTCACCTACATAAGGTTGGAAGGATTCAAAGGATGCCCATTCATGCTGCCCATGTACCCAACAAACAAAGTGTTATTATTGGAATTGGTGAGATAGATGAAGCCTTCCCATTCCATTTTCAAGGCAGCATAGAAGAATTTTTTTGTCAAATTTCCCATCAAAATGGGGAATTATAACTGTAATGTGACTAAACTCATTGATTTGTGTGAAGAAGAATTGAAGATGTACAAATTGGAGTTCTTTACACTCCAAAGAAAGAATTATGATCCAAAGGGAAATATTGTCAAGTAGATAGTTGGAAAATATGCTCATGTTGATCATTTAGAATATTTTTGTCTTATTTGTGATGAACAAAACCAATTAAGGAAGGGGTCATATCAAAGGTTATCAGTACAATAAAAATATATTCTAAAACTCCATGAAATTCCATAATAGTTGGATATAGAGGATGGAGAGGTGTTGAATCTAGTCTATAATTCAACTAAAATTTATGATGAACCTATCCTAGATCCAAATTATAAAAATAAGGAAATAACAACCGTTGAGGAGATTTATAATCAAGTTTTGGTGTATACTCAACATTGGATTAATGATTATTGTAAAGATTTGAGAAAAATTGGGATAAATCCCACATACCCACTTAGTACAAGGAAGAAATAGAGAGAAGAATATGGATTTGGGTATGAGGAGCATGCTAAAAAGAAAAGAAAAGCTAGTAAAGCATATGTAGCTACACATGTTGAGGAGAGAACTCTTGATGCCCCAAGCTAGAGAGTTTCATTGGCATGAGCTATCTAGCATAAAGAAACTTGACCAAGTAAGGTCAATGTGATAGTAAAACCCAAGGCACAATTTTCTTCAACGATAAAACTAAAAAGTAAACCTATGATTGATGAAGAGGCAAGAATGAAAATGCACACTCGTGCGCATACAAGGTCAACATCTCAAAGGGTTGCAAAATTATTCATATCTCCCCCTTCAATTAATATGGGTGCAATGGAGGAAACAATGGGAAAGACTCTTGCAGTTCTAGAAGAGAGTTCTATGTTAAATGAAGAAAAAATCAGGGCTTAGTGTAAAAAGTAGAATGCCATGATCAAACAATTAAAAGAAAAGAAATATAAGGAGGAACCCATCATACAACCAATGGTGGAAGAAATTCCAAATATAGGGTTGATTCCTATAGATGTTGAAGAAGAAGAATTCATAAGAGGAACACTCACTCTAGAAGAGGGAAACCCTGATAAACTTAATGAAAAGGAAACATGGGATACTACAAGCTAGGAACCCATTGATAAAATTGTTATTGAAGATACAATTGATTCCCATCTTCCGTCAGGAAGTAGTAGGAATGATGTTGAACAACTATAGGTTTTTGAGAAGTGAGGAGAAGACCAGGTTGAAAGTTAAAATAGACAACCTTCACAAACCTTGGATGGTGGGGTAAGAAATGAAGAAAATATTATTGTAGTAGGACAACAAGAAAGTGATACCCCAAGTATTGGTGTTGAACACATGGCTAGGTATGAAAATATAAGTCTCGAGAATGAAGAGATAGTGTTAAATTTAGGTGATCTGAAATCCATGCTAGTGAATACTAAAAATGTTCAAATTTTGGAAGATGTGATAGGAAAAGTTGATAATGTAAAAGGAGAAGTTTTTGAACATGCTAATAATAAGGAACAAAGAAATTTTGTAGAGGAATAATATAATGAATACACACCTAATTTTTTAGTCAGGGAATTGGATGCCCAATTGGAGGTTGAACTAGTTCCTCTAGATCTTATAAGCTTAATGCAAGAAGTGGAAACCCATAAACCTAGGCTGAGAAAATAAAAAAACATGTTATGAAAAATAATGTAGAAAAAGGAAGAACATTCCACATAGCTACCTCAGTAGTGGATAAATAAAGCATGAGATAATGCCTAAGGATTACATTGTGACAAGTATTAATCTTGGACATGAATTAGAAGAGATGAAAATGAATTTAGAGACAACTACTACCAGGGTACAGAAAAATAAATAGAAGAAAAGAGAGTTGAAAGAAAGGGTTGCTCATTTAAAGTTTTTTTATCAAATTATTAGCCCAATCTCATAAAACATAGGTTGAATTTCCTCAAAATCCAATACTTATGTCTCAAGATTAGGTGGATTCTATTATAGTTCACTTTTCTACAAAATGAGTGATTTTTAATAGTGGATGGAGTACTTGGTGAGGCAAGGGGAATAATTAACTACTGATGCAATTGGGAAGCATAAAGAGGTATACCACTAGTGTGAAAAGACCAAGAGACTAGAAGGAGAATGTAGATTTTTCTATTAACAAACTGATGTTGAGAGGCAAAACTTAAAGGCTCTTATTTAGATAAACATCCAAGAATTGGTAACTGAGAAGATAACCACATAACAAGAGGTTCCAATGTTTGAAAAAATGGATGAAACAAGTGAATTGGGAAAGTGACACCTTGGTACAATGTGTGGAAGGATTTGAAAGGGTCACCGAAAGATGCAATAAGTTGATTGATAGAGATCAAGGTTTTGTAGAAATCTAGCATGACAGTGTTGCAATCCATAAACTTTAGGGTTGGATGGTAAATAAGTAAAAGCTTTAAAGGAGTGGCTTGAAAGAGTAAATAAAGACCCTATTCATTCACTAAACCAAAAATTCATTAATGAAAATATACTGTGTTGAAATGCCATGGTAAAATATGATACAAAAAAGATGTAGAGGAATGCAAAAATCCTCCAAATATTAGAAGATTGTACCAAGCTCAAATACAATTGGAAGGTAATTTAGGGAATTTCAAAAGAGCATATACATAAAGTATTGGTTTCCTTTCGAGAGTATCAACAAAATAAAGTTGAAAATTCTTCAGACTCAACTTTCAATGTAGAAGGATAAATAACTAGATGCTAGTTAGCATAGGTTAGCATAAGGATATGTTGCTGAAATGAATTTTTCAGGTTGTTCTCAGTCTTGGTGGAGGTGTCTTGTTCTAGAATTTGAAGAATATTGATAGTCTTGTTTTATGCAAAGCATTTGTGTATCAGAGCTTTGGGTTGAAGATTGATGTTGATGAAGATTTCAAAGCTTTTACTTTGTCTAGAATGTTCTAATGACAACTTGTATCTACCACATGCTACCTTTTTTTGTTTGTTTATGATTCCCTTTGATAGACTTAAGTTTAAAATCTTGGGCCTTGTTCCTATAAAAGGAATTTTGCTACTTTACTTCTTCTTTTTAGTTCAAAATTTTTGGATGTCAAAGAACCAAAAATTCTTTAAGTTTTGTTCATTTTTCTATTTTCTATTCCTTTCCACATTAAAAAATTGTATGCACGTAGAAGCTAATAAATATCAGAGCCAATTTAAAATTTATTTCCTGATATGAAATATTACATAGTTGATTGTTTGTTCTTGTTGGAAACGATTGTGTTGTGTCATTTAAGGGTGCATATAGAACCTACTCGGTGTCCAAATAATCCCCCTCTCTTTAAAATCCCGCATCATTATATGCTTAGCTATGAAGCAATATGGTGACATATGGAATGGTTTGCTCTATTTTGGTTAATTCTTGAGGCATGCATGGATTTGTAGGAGAAATTTTACTTTTTTAGTACTTTTGATGCTTTATTTAAGGAGAGAAGTTTAAATTTTGGAAAATGTTTCAAAAAAAGAGATAAATGAATGGAAATTTGATTGCAAATATTTTGATTCCATGATATTGTTGAATGCTTAAAGCTAAATCTACTTAAGTGATAGCAAGTTATTTGATGTTCATGAAATTTTATTGCAAATTTGTCAATTTTCTGAAGTTGTTAAATGACTGGACCGAGGTTTTCTTCTACCTATGCATATGATTCTTTGAGAAACAGGAAAAAATATTTTTTACCCCTCATGATTAATAGCATTATCACAATGAACCCTGAAGTGAAGCTAGGGTAGTCAAGACCTGACATAAACAAGCCTTGGGATTAAGCTGAGTTAGCCTAAGATTTAGTTTGTCTTGATTCAATCATTCAAGTAAAGAAAAGTTCATGTGGTCTATCTGTGAGGATTTATCTACAATGTTGGTGTGTGACTAACATCATGATCAAAACTACTAGAATAAGAAGCTATCATGGTGACATGTATTTTATGTTGTTGATTGATAACTATTCTAGAATGACTTGGATGACATTTATTAGAGAAAAAATAGAAGCTCTAGGTAAGCTTAAAGCTTTTAAATCCATGGTTGAAAATGAAATGAATTTTAAAATCAAGTGCTTCAGGTATTATAGAGTTGGTGAGCTCAACTCCAATGTGTTTAACACTTTTCTTTAAGATCAAGGAATAAAGATATAATTATTAGCCCTTAGAACTCCTTGGTAGAATGTCCAGTTGTGGAAATAAAGAAAAGAACAATTCAAGAAGTTGCAAGAACTATGTTGAAGGAAGTAAACCTACCCAATTTCTATTGGAGAGAAGTTCTTCATACTATGGTGTACATAATTAATAGAGGTCAAGAAAGAGTGAAAAATTCAATGACTCCCTATGATCTATGGTATTGAAAATCTCCTATAATGAAATATTTCAAAGTTTTTGGAAGAAAATGCTATATTAGGAGAGATAAAGAAAACTTAGGAAAGTTTGATGGAAGATCTAATGAAGGAATATTCCTTGAATACTCTAAAAATATAAAAGCTTATCAATGCTATCATAAAATGCTAAAGAATATATATTGATAGTTCATGTTTTAAAATTGATGAAGAACCACATAAGAGCTTTGTATTGATAGAAGGTTATGAATCTGATGACCCCCCTTGCAGTGAAGAAGGAAATGATGAAGAGAAAGAAAAAGAGATGATAGTTGAAGAGGAAGAAGCTTTGGAAAATATGCCTAAGACCCCTAAGTATGTGCAAAGGAACCAATTTGAAGATTAAATCATTGGAGATAAGAGTAGATGTGTGTTGACAAGAAGAAAAAGCTAATATAATAGAGGAATGGGTAAAATTTTGTTTAAATTTAGAGGTAGAACTTGAAAAAATAATTGAGGCATGAAAATATGAGGATTGGATCAAAGCTATAATAGAAGAGTTTGAATAAATTGACAAGAATAAAACTTGAGAATTGATCCTAAGACCAACAAATAAGAATGTGATAGGAACTAAGTGGGTTTTTAGGAACAAGTTGAATAAGGATGGAAAATTTGTTAGAAAAAATGTTATAATTGTGTGTAAGGGCTACTCACAAGTGGAAAAAATAGAATTTGAAGAGACTTTTTCTCTGGTGGAAAGGATGGAAGCTATTAGAATGTTTTTGGATTTTCTAGCGCATAAAGACCTCAAGTTATATCAAATGGATGTCAAGTATGCACATTCTTGAATGGTGAGTTAGAAGAAGAGGTGTGCATTGAAAAACCAAAAGGTTTTCAATTATCAGATGATCCTAATATGGTCTATAGAATGAAGAAATAATTTGTTCCTTGGATTACAAATCAACCAATCAGAAAAGGGTATTTTCATTTCTCACTCAAATTATGCCAGGGAAATGCTAAAGAAATTTGGAAGAGTATTCTAAAATAGTATGTACTCCTATGGTTACTTGTTGTAAATGGAGCAAGAATAATGAATCTCCTAATGTTGATTAGAGAAAGTACAAATCAATGATTGGTAGACTACTATATCTAACTGATACTAGACCAGATATCATGTATGCAATTTATCTTGTGGCAATATTTCAAGAAGATCCCAGAGAATTACATGTGGTAGCATTGAAGAGGATATTTTGATACTTGAAGGGAACTCTGTATTTTGGTCTATGGTATCCCAGGGATACTAATTTCTCTTTGAGTGAATATATAGATGTAGATTGTGTAGGTTGTATAGATGTTTGAAGAAGTACACATGGAGTTTCTTTATTTCTTGGAAGTAGATTGGTTTCCTGGTTGAGTAAGAACCAGGATTCATTGTAACTATCTATGTTCGTATAGGAATAATATATTGCAGCAACATCATGTTGTGCATAGGTGTTATGGATAAAGTAGACATTGAAGGATATAAGAGTGTCATATGATGAAGCTATTTTTGTCTTGTTTTATAATATAAGTGTTATCAATATTTCAAAAATATCAGTAATTCATTCAAGAATGAAACAAATCTCTATCCGATATCACTTTCTAAGAGAGAAAGTTGCAATAAATGAGCTAAATCTAGAGTATGTGCCTATAAAGGATTAAATTGTAGTAGAAAGTAAAATAAATGGAGAGAGAATAATACAAAGAATGTAGTATAGAGAAAGTATCTTGTTGGTGTTGCTTAAAGTGAAAATGTGCATGTGATGTCAAAGGGGGAGAGTGAAGTCTAAAAAAAAAAAGATAGTGACATAACATCCAAATAGAGTGTTGTCTAACTCAAGAAAGGGGGAGAGAATAGAAAGATGAAGAGAATAGTTTCTGAAAGACAAAGAAAAGAAGTGTAAGAGTTTCCCCTATAAGGGGGAGTGTTTTTTGACACAAAGTGACTATTGTTACAGGTTTTACTTTGTTGTTAATGGTTTGTCAGAGTTGGTGTTTCCATCAATGACAAAGGGTAGATTGTTGCAAGTATGTTGTTGGTTTTTTTCATTAATTTCAATAGTATGAAAATTATGGTGATTGATTCATGTTTTCATTAGTGTTTTCAACCCTATTAAACACCCAAAATACTAAGAGAGAGGGTGAATAAATATTCTTTCAAACCACTTAACCATTTAAACATTCATTTCAAGAATCATAACTAATTTATAGTAAGGAAATAAACCATCAAAGCCTCTAAAACATGAACACCAGATTTTTATGTGGAAAAACCATGGTGAGGATTATCTCACTATATATTATAACAATTTATAAGATACTACATAACAATTCATTTATAGGCTGACTCACTTTCCAGAGAATAAGAGAAATAGAAGAGAGGGGTGGCTCACTACCAAGATTTGAACTACTACAAGTGTATCTATAATATGCTGGAAATATAGTTCCATTGAAGCTCAAAACACTAAATCAACACACTTCATCTTATTCTTCTCTAACACTCTTCTTTTCTCTACATTCTCATCATATATGCATTCTATGCTTAGGAATTTGCAACCAAAACTTAATCATCACTCTTCAACACAAAGAATAATCTTATACTTATTTCCATTATATTTTCAAGAGCCTACAACATCAATTAGTTTGGCCTAATTAGATGTATCGTGCATAATATGACTCAAGTCAACTCAAAACATGCTTGATGCCACAACTCAAAACTTATAATGAATCAAATAGGTCTTGGTGGACCTATAATAGCTCCAACATAATGGGTCAATACTTGTCTAAACTCCACACAACCTAAAATATATTAGGTCGATACCATTGGTGACCTAACATCAGTATTCACCAACTGATCATCCTCAAACTCACACATGGACCTCCAAACTACACACCACTTGGAACTTAGATTATAATGAAACTTGTAAAAACTTCTACCAATCCATGACTAGATATTCTTCTGTGGTGAGATTTGGATTAAGAAGAGCATACACTCTACATTGGAAACACTATCACTAGTAGACCGATACTCTATTACTCATAAATCCTACACAAGAGGGAAAAAAACTATGAAATTTTAGATTTAGACTCTTCTAAACTCTAATAAAGTTTTCTTAGAACCACAAAGCAAGATACTTCAAGTTGAATCAATGGGGAACAAAAAACTAGTGCTCTATACACAAAAAATTGTGTTCTAACCCCTAGCCAAATAACTAACCCATTTTTTTTGTACCAAAGAAAAAAGAATACATCACTATACAATATTTCCATAATTTCAAACATATATATGCACCATGTTGCCATAATTTTTAGCCCTAACCCCTAAAAATTTCCTTCAAAATATTTCATGAGTTAGAGGGGTGTGTTCATTGGCCTTTAACTAAGTTTTTGAACTTGTGTTGGCTGTTGATTCATTTCTCGAACATACATGTTTCATAACTAGCTTCAATTTGGAAACTTCACTAGTCAATTTGAGGGGCTCAAAAGATTGTAATCAAAGAAAATAATCAAATGGGAAAAGTGATGGAGGTTTCTCAAAAAATTGTAAAGTTTTGAAACTTTTTTCAGTCCCGGCATGGTTTTCAAAACTTTTTATCTCTAATAGAATTATAAATTATGTTGCAATTATTTTCTTAAGTGATTTACATAAACACTAATGGGAAAATTTGAAATTATAAGCTCATTCCTTATGGCAACATAATGGAAGGTTTCTACAACTGTGGAGGACTTTGATACTTTTCCAAAACTTACCAAAAATAATTTATGCATACATTTGGGGCCTACACATGTTTCATTACTGAGGATAAAATTGCAAAAGAAAGAGATTGTTTACAAGAAAATGAAGTTTTCCATACATCATTTCACATGAGCATACAATTAAAACTTGCAAACAATGGAAGTTAAACATATAATATCTACATAATGTAGAGTAATCAAAAATCCAAAAAGATATATATGTATTTATTTATATATGTATCAATAAACCTTCGTATTACATTACCAAAAGAGAAGGTGATTTCATAGCAAGGGATTTTAGACACTGAGGGTGAATATGATGACTCTAATAGCCTTGATCACCTCTTGCATTTTCTCAATCTATGTAGGAGAGAAAATATTCTTATTATATTCAACATAATAAGTGAGCGTCTCCATGTTGTTCCTTTCAAGGCCAACACACATCAGAGTAATAGGTTGGCCAACCTTCTCATTACATAATAAGAGGTACAAATAGTGTCATCAATGAAACCCACATTTGGGTGAACATAAATCTGTCTTAGAGAATCTTCAATACCCTGCAGGTATTGTGGATGAACTAGAAGCTCAATAGCCCACAAACCCCATTCAAACAGAACAAAAGTGTGTATAATATTGTATAGAAAATGCTCGAGAAGGTTGTAATTATGAACATGCACTTGTGATAGGAAGTTCTCACCAATCACCTTGTGAATGACTTCTTCCTCAACATCACTATGGATGAGGAATACCTCCCTCAGTTCATCCAAAATGATCCTATGAACAACACTGAATTCAATGCCTTTTACTACTAAAAAGTCACTCTCCATGTTTGAAGATGTAACTTACATTTTGCAGAATGAATAGCAGTGAATAGGATTTATAGAGTGATAGGGACAAATTGGTGAAGCTTATTTGAAGAAATTAATGTCAAATTACATACAAATTTATTTAAACTTAATTATTTTTGAAAGTAAGGTGATGTGATGGAGATCTTGTAAATTGGATTTAAGCAATCCTCAAAATTTAAAGAACTACACAAAATGATCTATGTGGTATACCAATAGTTATAAAGAAGTTAAGGTGGTAGATATTTCACATGAAATAAGGCCACATGGTTTTCTCAAATTAAGTGATGGTTCATCCTCCTTTCCTCTCAATTGGGAAATAGGATGCAATTATAACCATCGCTAAAAACAACAATTAATGAAGGGAATTATCATAATTTAACAAGGTTAGTCAATTTTGGGCCAAATTTATTCGATTAGGTAGCAGTTAATAGCCAAGAAGGTATTCCAATAAATCTTAATCATTATGTATGTAAGAGTTTAAATATCCAGTCATGAGATATTGTAAGGGTCTGGCATTTTGATCCCCCTTGCACTTTTATGCATGAGTAAAAATTGATCATAATAAGGATCAAATATTGTAGTTTTAATTCACTTTTCTATGGATGATTGTTGTCTTTGTGTAGTAATTATGAATTATATTTTAGTGTTTGTGAGAAATTATTTGAGCTTTAACAAGAATTTGAACATTCCTTTCCTTTTAGAATGTGTTGTTTTGTGACCTTTAATTCATGCTATTTATAGTAAATGGTTGGAATTATGCTGAGTCAATTCAACAAACATTAGTAATCTGATCTTTGAGTCATGATATTGATTTTTTTTGTCCTTTCATTCAGTAGTTAGTTTAAGCATTACTCTTTGTGCTTGTGTCATGGCTATGAGCAAGTATTAGTTTTCCTTTCCTAATTTTTGATTAAAATCATACCCCCAAGTTTATATATATTTGAAAAATATAAAATTATATCAGAAGAGGGAGTTGTACCTCAACTGAAATTCAAAGGAATATTATCAAATCAAGTATAAAATCTCCAATTTTTGTGAGTTGATTTACTCCTTGGACATTATAGAGTAATTTATGTTCATTTTTATAAAAAAAAATGCATTCACTAAAAGATTTTTCAAGACTCTTCTAGGGTATCAAATTAAGAAATCCTTTCCTTTGCAATGAAAAATCTCTAGTTTATAAAGATATATTTTATAGGCTATTATAAGTCACCTTTATATGATGAGAAAAGATGGTGTTACCACATGAGGGCATCTTTCGTGTGCTACATCCAAGATTAGATTTGGTTACTTCATGACAAGAGGACATCATCTATATATTGAATACACTCGCATGGAAGTACGAAAGAAGTGAAAAAAAATATATGTGTGTGAGATTTGTACTTGAAGAAGAAGAAGAAGAGCTCCCTTAATTCCCACCAAGACCTATGGTAGAAAGGTTCCCAAGAATTGAAAATTTTCGCTATCCTAACCCACCACCTCAACCTGACTGGAACCAAAATTTGTCACCAACCCGAAGAGTGCCACCACAAAATTAATTGAACTCAAAATTATCTCTTTCTGATATTGGTGAATTTGTTTGAAAAACAACCCATACATATTAGTTTCCAATCTACATGGCCTCTTCATCATCTTGAGCTTGGGGAACAATTTTTTTCCCCCTAGCATTTTCAAGTTATCCCCCACTCCCCAGAGGATCTAGGGAACAACTCCCTATGTTCACTTGAGAAAATTCACAAGACCCTAAAAATCATTTGCATGCCTTTACTAATCCTTGCACCTCCTTTGGTATTATTGAATAAAATGTGGTCATATGTCTTTTTGTTGCATCTTTGGCAGTTTGAGCAACATAATGGTTCATGCAACTTCAAGAGGGGTGCACTACAAATCAGAATACTCTTAGAGATAACTTTTATGAGAGATTTAGAAATGCGATCAATTCACGTGCTTTCCTAAGAACTCTCTTTAATATTTATAGGAATAAATATGGAATTGTTAGGAGCCTTATTGAAAAATTCATCAAGGCTTTGAATCAAATCATGCATTCTAGTAGACCCAGTGAAACTAATCTAGCAACCACTCTTATGCATGCCCTGCCTCTAGAAATTTATTTTATCTTAAGGAGAAGAGGTATATTTGATTTCAAAATAGTAAAATTTGAATCTATAATGATCGAAGGGGAATTAGTGAGGCATCATGAATGTCTGGGTGGTGAATCTGTTTCGATTTCAAGTCTTTTCCCAAGGGAAGCTCTTAGAATTTTGAGTAATAATGAGTCACAACAAGTTGATCCTCTAAGTTTGTTTCCATCACGATCGCTAAGATCTATTGTAACTCACATGGTAGGACAAGCAAGTGAAGTTGTTCTCTTAGGGCCACAAAATGAAGATTCTAATGGTTCAAATAATGATGATGAGTTCTTTGAAACATGTTCTGATGTTAAGACATAAAGAATCATTGAGCAATAACTTAGTCTTGATTCTTGGGTAACCTCAGCTACCCAAGATAGAGAAGAGATTAATAAGAATGATTCAAAAAATTCCAAAGTCTCATATTTTCTTTCCTTGGAGGTAGAAAAGAAAGAAAAATAACCCACTTCAAAAAATGACATGTATGAAAGAGAAGTGGGAATAGAAATATATGTTGAAATGAATTGCACAAAAGGAACATTGGAGGTTTGCATAGAATTAAAACTCCCAACAAAGGCCTCATTCATCTGCAAGATGAGAAATAAAGTGAATGATCATAGGAATACACATGAGCCCCAAATCCTGGCAGAATTTATTCAGACTAATGAGATGAATGTATCTAATCAAGGGGACAATATTATGTGTTATTCATCCATTTGATGGTGCCTAGGTAGATCTATTGTCATTACATGGATGACCTCTTTAAAATTTGAAGTGACTAGTGAAGTGAAAAAGGAAACGAATTGGAGCCTTCTTATCCAACAACTCATTGAAATGTGTGAAGGAGTAATGACAACATTTCCTTATGTAAGTCTTTTCAATTTCTAGTCATTATTCCAAAATGTGCCTTTGGTATGTGGTTATCTTGGTCTTAACTTTTGGGGGTTGTATTATTCTCAACCTGTTAATGGCTATGTATTTAATAGTTTCATATCCTTTTCTGTGTTGGTAGGTGCCTCCTACCAATGTAAATAGTTTTGTTTCTACTTTTGTTTCTAGTGTGGGGTCCCATTTTTGTTGTGTCTAATCCTTTAAATTAAATCTCAACTCTATTTCCCAATGGATAAGAAACTAGTATTCTAGAATTTTAAGTTTGGGTTCATGTCTTTGTCCTTGGCAATCCTTGTCCCAGTCAAAGCCAATTTTTTTTGTCATTTTTAGCCTTGCCGCCTCAAAACTTCCTTCAAAATATTTCATGAGTTAGATGCATGTCTTTGTAGGTCTTTATGTAAGTTTTTGAACTTGTGTAAACTCTCAAATCATTTCTCGAACCTACATGTTCCCCGAAAAGCTTCATTTTGGAAACATCACAAGTCATTTTGAGGGGCTCAAAAGATTGTAATCAAAGAAAAAATTAAATAGGAAAAAAAACGGAGGCTTGGTGGAACTTTATAAAGTTAGAAACCTTTGTTGGTCTCAAGAGGGTTTATAAAACTTTTTATCTCCAAAAAAATTTATAAATTAAGTTATGATTATTTTCTTAAGTTCTTTACACAAAGACTAACAAGAAAATTTAAAATTATAAGCTCATTCCTTAAGGAAACATAAAGGTGGGTTTCTACAACTCTGGTGGACTCTGATAATTTTCAATAACTTACCAAGAAACATTTACTAGTACATTTGGAGCCTAAAATTGTTTCATCAATAAGGATGAAATTACAAAATAAAAAGATTGTTTACATGAAAATGCAATTTTCCATACATCATTTCACATAAGAGTACAATTAAAATTTGAAAAAAATGGAAGTAAAAAATATAAGATCTCCATAATGTACAATAATCAAGAAGCCAAAAAGAGATATATATGCATTCATTTATCTATGTATCGATAAAACTTTGTATTACATGACCAAAAAAGGTGATTTCATAGCAAGGGTTTTTAGACACAAAGGGTGAATATGATGACTCTGATAGCCTCAACACCTCTTGCATTCACTTAATCTATGTAGGAGAGAATATTCTCATTGTATCCAACATAATGAGTGAATGTCTCCATGTTGTTTCTTTCAAGGCTTGAACATATTAGAGTAACAAGTTAGTTGACCCTCTCATTACACAACACATAGGAGATACAAATAGCGTCACCAATCAAATCCACATGCTAGTGAATAGAAATGCCTCTTAGAGCATCTTCAACACTCTATAGATACCATGGACAAACCAAATTCTTGGAAACCCACAATTGCCATCTAAATAGGCTAGAAGTCTCTAAATGATAGAATTTCTCCTTACAGTTTTGATGTGCTTCTCCTTTGGCTGACTTGTTCATAAATTTCATGTTTCATGAAGGCTTATTCTTTAGGTTTAGGCTGCCGTAAATTGTGTCTTGCATTATTAATATTGAGTGCCAAAGAATTTTTGTCTTGTGATAGACAAGATATTTTGAGTTATGTATACTACATCCAATTAGGCCAACCTAATTGATGTATGAACCATGTGTATATGGGATATCTTATTATTGAGTATATCTTTACATAGATGTACCAAGTGTGTGTGTGTGTGTGTGTGACATAGTGAGATAAAGAAGGTATGAAAGTATGAATGTATGTGACAATGCGATATTGTGAAGTGGGTGATAGTGGTTGATTATTGTATCTACAAACCAATCCAAAAAAAATTCTTGAGATTAATTGGAATTGTACTCAACACTCAGAAGGTGCATTCCTCTTAGTTCACATTTATGGAAGTGAGCCATACATTTTTGTATTTTGGCGGTAAGCCATAAATTTTTTCCTCAAGATGTGAGCTTTTTAAGGATAGTGTGTCCTGGCAGCGTGCCATGTAATATCTTGTAATTGGTTATAATATATTGTGAGTTAATCTTCATTGTGGTTTTTCCCACCTTGGATTTTCCACATAAAAATCCTAGTGACTATGTGTTATGTGATGTTATGTTCATTTCCAATTTCCTACTTACTACTACAACAAGACATATTATTTTAATTGGATTGTTAAATACTAATTCACCACTCCCCTCTCCATTTTCTGTGTGTTCAACAATTGGTATCAGAGCTCAGTTCATTTTCAGAAGCTTAACAACTTTAGGAAGATCTTGAAGTTTGAACACATGGCTGATAAAAAATATCATGTTCCTGCAGAAGAGATCTTTGCAACTGAGGAACTTCATACTACTTTTAAAGACCTGGAAAAAAAGTGAAGATGAGAAAGAATCCTTGAAGGAAAACTTGAATGAAGATAATGAATGCATCAATAAATTAAGAGAGAAAATAAAAAAATTCAAAGAAAGGCATAGAGAAGTCAACTTGATCAGTTGAAGAAGGAAAATGAAGACATTACCAGACTAAAGTTGCAAGTGGAAGAATAGAAAATAATGGAAGAATGTCAAAAATATGAATCCAAGGAAAAATTTATGAATGCACAAAGCTCAAACAAGAAGTGGTAACACTAAGATCTGACTTAGTGAAGGAAAGAGCTCATGAAGAAAATTTTAAGACAAGTACTATAAAGCTTGATGAGTTTATTACATTTCAAAAACTAGCTAAGGATAAAGGTAGTCTAGGACTTCAAGAAGGACAAAGTTCAAAAGAAAATTAGGTTCCAAAAAAATTGAACAATCAAAGGAAGAATCAAAGCAATGGAAGGTAGATCAAGAATCACAGAAGCAATACAAGAAGGATTCCTATTTGACAGCCTAATTCTCAAAGGTACCCATCCTTCAATGGCATTTGTTTCTCATGTAATAAATTTGGTCATAGGGAAATTGAATGTAAAAATAGAATGAACTAGAATAAAATGAATCAGAATGTTGGATTATTTACTGGAAAATGCTTTTCTTGCAATAAGTTTGGGCATAGAGGTACAAAATGTAGAAGTCAAACAATGATGAACAGATTCTATATTGGTAGAATGACTCAATCTTTTCAAGGATATTGCTATAATGGTATGTTTTTGGACATAAAGAAAATTAGTGCAGATCAAGGATAAATCCAAATCAGTTTGGTCAGAAACAAGTTGTGTGCCACACCTGCAATAAATTGAGACACATTTCCAAATTCTACAAAATAAAAATTGAGAAGAAAGCTAATTTAGAACTGAAGAACAAACTTGTGAACAAAATGGATCTTGCTGAAGTAAGAAAAGAAATGGAAAAGATTTGGAAGAAAAAGGAAGAACCTAAGAATAAGGATGAGTCAAATACATCTGTACCAGAACTTGGTGTAGATACCTCTTCTAAAAACTAAACCCAACAATGGTTTTAGGGGCAACAGTAATTGAGAAATCTAATAAACTCCCAACATAAGAAGTGTTAAGCAATGACATGAGGAAATATGGTGTATGGTGTCTTTTTCGAGATACTGAAGAAGTTTTGGGCAGAAAATATGTAAATTTGATGAATTGTGGAGCATTTTAGGGTTTACAATATACTTTACAAGGTGTTTATCAACTTTTGAAGGGTGTGTGCAAGATGTTGTGTCCACTTTTTGGCCAAAAAGTGGAAGTGTTTTCCTTGATTTTCAGAATTTTTCACATTTGACCTTAAAATTTGAAGCACTTAGAGATGGAATCTTAAAAATTAATTGATCATAAAATGTAGTACTTGGAGTCTAGTTTCCAAATATTTAATTTATTTCAATACCCAAATGATAAAAATTGGTTTTCAATAGACGTTTCTAAAAACCACTATTTAAAAGTCACTTTCTTTTTACCATACCATACACGTGTATGTCATCCATACTTTGACCTAAACAATCATATTTTTCTAAAACCTTTTGGGAAAAGATTAGTAACTCATTGAAGCACATTTTTTATATTTTTTTGTAATTTTTTTTTGAATATTTTTTTTTTTTGTTAAATTTTTATTGGCCATATTTGTTGTTTTGAAAAATCATCAT
This sequence comes from Sequoia sempervirens, assembly GCA_007258455.2. NCBI lineage: Eukaryota > Viridiplantae > Streptophyta > Pinopsida > Cupressales > Cupressaceae > Sequoia > Sequoia sempervirens. The sequence goes on along the minus strand of VDFB02058242.1, from coordinate 288,061,578 downwards.
GTACATTACATAAGATGACCTAAACTTATCATTTTTTAATTTTTTTTTAAATTGGAAAGAATTATCTGAAGTATGTTTTGGTGCAATTCTTTTTACAATTTTTTTTTTAATAAAATGTTATTAAAATACTAAAAAACCCTAATAATTCAAGTTTATGAACTAGTTTCATTAGAAATTAATTGAAAAATAGAAAAAATAATCAAATTGTAAAAAACTTACATATTTGGAATCTGCACTGTCTCATCTATAATGGGTTTTAATTTTATAAAACAATTATGCAAAATAGTCTTAAGATATATGTCCAAAGTCACTATTTTCCTATGACATTAACATGACCTTCAAGTTGTAGGTCAAACTAGGTGCAAAGCCTAGGTTTAGGTTCCCAAGCCATTTTCAGAACCAAAAAAAAAGCCAAAAACCCAACCAAAATTAATATTTTAAAAAAAGGGATCTCATTTCATAAAAAAACATTTTTTTATGGTTCTATGAAACAAGATCTTGTTTTACCCATTTTGAAAATTGCCAAAAATGGAAAGTTATCAAAATGGGATCCTCTTTTGAAAACTTTCTAAAAATGGAAAATTTTCAAAAATTGAAAGTTTCAAAATTGAAAGTTTTCAAAACAAGATCTCATTTTGAAAACATGTCATTTTTGGAAATTTTTCAAAATGGGATCCTGTTTTGAAAATTTTCCAAAAATATAAAATTTTCAGAATGGGATCTGGTTTTTTGCAAGTCGATTTCATTTTTTTTCCTAAGGAAAAAGCTTCCACATTTCATGGACTCATCTTCTTGCATTTACCCTAAAGTTGGAGTGCATTTAATGCAAAATTATGGCAAAATTGGTAAGTCATAAAGTAAGGAACTAAAATTTGAATTAAGTCACATTTGCAAATTAGAAGAACTAGATCGAGCTAAAGAAAGTTGAAAAGTGATTCGAAGAAATTGGCATCAAACCCTGGTTCTTGAAAAAGAGGTAAAATGTATTTCACTGTTATCTAAACTTTGTGGATTTTAATTTGAAGCTACTTTACAAGAAATTTTATGAAAATAAATGGCTACTCCTACTGTTGTGGATGTTTCTGAGAGGCTTCAACCCAAATTCAAAAGGTATTCCACAAAATTCAAGTTAAAATGGATCCCTTGGGTGCATTCCTACACATTTTAGTTAATTTCTTACCCACATAGGACACCAAAATATATATTCATGGAAAGTTGGAAGAATTCAATCACCAAGAACTTAGGGATTTATGGACGGAAGAATTGACAGGAGATGATCATTCTGTAAAACGTAAATATGAAAACCTAGTATGGAAGATGGATGTGTGGAATTGGCTCCCTAACTTTCCAAATGAAATGGACTCTAAATTTGTTAGGATGGAACTACATAGGGTGCATGATAAATTTATGTGGACACGCATAGCATAGTTAATTACCAAGGAAGTGATTCATGTTGTAACTAGTCTTTGTGCCACTGGACCTTTACTAGTGTTGAAAGTTGTGAAGAATGACGCAATTATGAAGCTAACTAGAGCCACATTTGATAGGAGAGATTTGACTATTCGACCTATCACAAACCCAATTTTGAAGTATATTGGACAAAAAATATATTTCACCAATCGGGGGAATTTTGTGTCTGCCACAACAATTCATACTACATATGAAATGGTAGTAAATGGAAGAGACTATGATTTGTGTGAGTTACTTTGATAGCTTCTAAAGAATCCGAGCTTGATCAAGACAAAGAAACACTCCTTTAAGTTCGACACATTGGTAGTTTGTCTACTATTTTACTTTTTGAGGGAGTTATTGGGAAGGAGGAACATCATATGGGAATGCAACATGCTAGTTGCTCATCGAATTTTTGAGCACCTACACAATCATGGAGATTTTAGAGCATAGAATAATTCATTGATTGTATTCTTTGCAATTTTTTAGAATGAGGTGCATGAAAGATAAAGGGTTCCCAGAGGCTTAGCAAAAAAGTATGCAAAGGACATAACCTTTTTGGTGAGTACTAATGAATGCAACATGGAAGCAATTGAACCCATAACTCTCTAGATAGAACCATTGGGATATGAGATAGATGAACAACTTGTTGAGAGGTTTATTGAAATGTTGAAAATTACGAAGAAAAAGCTATGGAAGTGTATTTAGAGACTTTTGTAGCTCATAGAGAAAAAAATAACGAAAAAGAATGTTGAGGCATTCTTCAAAGAGCCATTCACTAAAGAAGACGTTGATGAATTGAAGGAATCCCTTGATGAAAGGAATTACAAGCCTATTGAGCTATCCTCTGGACCTAGGAAATATAAAAGAATATCCTCTACTACCACACCTACTTCGAGTGCTGCTATAGCTGAGAAATGAAATAAGAAAGAACATAGTACTTTGGAATCACTTGATATGCCTATCTCCACCAAACCCAAAACTCATGCTTCTAAAAGAAAGGTCATATCCCCTACTGCTCTATCTATTACTCCTAGAAGAAGAAGAGTAAAGAAAAAGGAAAACAGGAAGAGATGTTTAAGTGATACTATGCAAGAAGAAATTGATCTTGGCATACTAGAAGTGCATCAGTTGAAAAGAAACAAAAAAAGGAACACTTTTTCTAGTAATGTAGAAATAGAAACTAGAGTCAATATTTCCACAGATGAAGAGACAAAGGAAGAAGAAGAATCTTTCAGAATTCATGTACATGATAAGAAGAATGAAGAAGGCACATCTGATTTGATGAGTGATCAACCATCATTAAATCTAAGTACCTTAGCAAATAATATGATAGATGTTGAAGATCTTATGTAAACCACCCAATTCTATGATGAAGTAAATAATGAAGATAAAGAAACTATTATTAATGCTTTTATTCATTACATTGTTATTTGCAATGTGAGTATGGAGACAATCTGAAAGAAAGTGACTAATAATGTTTGGAAGGTGTTAGTATAAAGAAGGAAAGAGGCTATAAATGATGAATATAAGATGAAGAATGAGGCCTTGGTTTCTTATGGATCCAATTTTTCTTATGAAGAGGTTGCTAATTTGTTAAGAGAATGTTCTACTCTATTTAGAGTCAAACAAAGATTCAACATTCTTATGACTAAGTAGAGAGATAGTATGGAAAGAGTAAGATAGGAAACCTAGGACATAATCAAAATTTTGGCAAGAAATTATGGGAGAAGAACCAGTTAATCATCCCATACAACTCAGGTACAAGAGCATGTTACTTTCATAGAATCTATGGATCATCCAATCTTGGAAAGTGTTGGTGAGATTCATGAGGTTTCAGAGACTCTTTCTCCTCTAAATGATATAGAGGAGACTACAAGCAAAGAGTATGAAGAACAACAAAAGGATGAGACCTGTGTAAAATAGAAAATAGTTTTCACTAGGGTTTAATACCTAGGACAACAAACTTTATATACTCCACATTCAAGGATGCCCTAGAGATCTCACACTAAGAGTGGAATAGAGACCAGTGATCTACTAGAAGGGTGTCCTAGGGTTTTATTATAAACTAACAATGGGTTCACCACCAAGCTAGGGATTGGAAAGACTAATGAAATGAACCATCTAATGAAAAAACCTAGTGATGCATGAAACTTGAATGAATGACCTAGAAATGAATATAAATCATAATAGAAGGTTGTAAAATTAGAAGTGTGCACCTAGAAACTTGTAGAAGTTTGTGTGAGAACCCTCCAAATCTGTACACAATCTAAACTTCATGACAAAGGTTAGTTCATACAAACTTGTTAAATGCTCTTATGAAATATTGCATAATTCCTTTCAAATAAGATAACAAAACAAACTAATTAGAAGCATGAAAGGAACATAATGCACACCTATTCCATAGTGGATTGGTGTCACTTTGTTGTGAAAAGTGACCCTTTCCCAACCCTTGACAAGCAAATGATGAAGTACCTTGAAGATGGAGTGGACAAAATGAGCTCTCAATGTGAAGAGAGTAACTTTACATAAATTGTGGATGCCAAGAATGAAGGATAGCCTCTCCATTTATAGAATATCAAGTTGGAAGAATGCCCAAAAGAGAGCAATATGGGACAAAGATTCAACCAATAAGAAGGAGCTACTTGTCACCATGTGAGTGGATGGAGGATGTGCAAGTTTTGGTCAATGTACCAATAAATGAGATTAGTTGGCCTTTTCAAATTTAAAATTTGGCTTGTTGGAGGGAGAAAAAGGGACTTAAATGCCAAGTGGGGTACATGTAAGAGGGGAGTTAATGCCATGTTGGAAGGGACAAGTCAAGTTGATTTGAATTAAAACTTGAGGGAATATTCTTCAAAGATGACTTGTTGAGGGAAAATGAGGATTTAATAAATGAATTAATTGATGTATTTGTGCAAGTGGGAAAAGCTAGAGGATTTTACATGCATTAGACTAGCATTAATCCTGATTTAGTTAATTTAAAAGAGGATTAGGTGATTTGACCTTTTTGCTTTAGATTTATGGATTAAACTAAATAAAAAAAAGAGATGAAAGATAGCTTTTAGATTTAATTAAACAAAGATTTGCTTTACTTAATAAAAGAGGGATAATGATAGACTTAAATTAAATAAAGTTGAATTATTCAATTTAAATGGATGGCCTTAGGGATAAATCAAATAAGCTTGATTGTTTTTTTTATGAATGGATTTGATTAAATGCAATATGCTAATTTTGCATGTCTACATTTTTCCCCTCTTTGAAGCAATGTAATTGTTGCGTTGGTTCAAAGAATAAACTTGCCGTGATAAAAAAATTCAAAAAATTCTAATTTTTTCGGATGCCCCAGCGGAAAGAAGTACACTGGTACATTTCCCCCTTGAGAGATCGAGCCAAAAGATTTAATTTAAGGGTTGATCTTGCGATAAAGAGGTTCAAAATGGATGGTTATGATGATGATACAAATGAGATAGTTTTTTAAGATGCTTAGAATAACCAATCTATATTATCCTAAACAACTTAAATGATAATGAAATGTATGTGAGATGGATGATGTGATAATGCCTATATGATTATGCAATGGATGTTTTATGCAAATGTATGATTTTATGAGATGCTTAGACTAACAGATCAATATTATGATGATGAACATGCATGTGAGATGATGTGCATAATGTTGATTGATGATGTGATATGCTATGATTATGAGATTTGTGGATGCAGGATAGATGCACTGGCGATGATGATTAACTAATCATGACGTGATGTTAATGCGGAAAAGAAGAAAGAAGAAATGAGATGATGACAAGAGGATACAACAAGCCAACTTTATGAGAGATGATGATGAGAAATGGATGATTTGCTTATCAAGAATTGGGATTTTAAAAGGGACACTTACCTTATGTTTGATAACATGCATAAGCACGATGCATCAAGGTATAAAGAACTAGGATGGCGTTGCATTTAGTGTGATGAAATTTGACTCGAAAAATAGATAGGAGTATTCTTGTTCACACCTGACATACAAAAACCCTGCTAGGATGCACTTTAGAAGTTTCAAACATCTCAGACCAAAACACGGAAAGGTATAACCTATCAATGCAATAGTCAACAAGTTGTCCAAAACACCCTCCATACATATCTAATAAAGCAAGTATTCATCAAGTTATATTACAAGAATGTCCAACAAGACAATAGAAAAAAGATAATGATCGTTGCCCCATTCCTATCTCTCTAAATCCATTTGTTTGGACATCATCGAGAGGTTAAATTGGAATGAGTGCAAAGAGATAAGTCAAAAGACAAAGATAAAGTAAATAAACAAATTAATGTTCTACAATACCGCTAACCAAAAGATAATGTGTTTTTAAGGATAAGAACCGAAACTATTGCCAAAAGATAATGCCCATTGTAGGAAGGATACATCCTAGGACATGTTAGTGGATGGTGGCATGTCATTTCGTTTATCCAAAGTGTTCTTTCTGATAAATAATTCCCATTGTAGGAAGGATACATTCTAGAACATGATGTTATTAGATGATTGAAATGTGATTGATTGGATGATAGGCTATTGACACAAAGAGTTGACCAACTTGTTTACGTACTGACTTAAATCTGAGACTTAACATTTTGAGTTTTCACTTTTTCACATGCTAGACTTGTTTCTGATTGTTTTACCAAAGGTTGAGGATGATGATTGGTTATTGTGAGTGATGTTTATTTCGGGTGAAAGCGAGATGGAGACAAATGTATTTTTTTCAAATATTTGGATGTTTTTGGAGTTTTGAAATGTTTTGAGGTTTTTTTTGGTATTTTTGAGATTTTTCAAATGTTTTGATTTTTTGATTTTCCAATGTTTTTGAGTTTTTTGATATTTTGACTAAGAGACTAACCTAAGGACCTATCCTAGGGGCCTAGGGGGCTGATAAAAAAATTAGCCTTGCCTACATTATACACGCAAAGACCACATAGTTCAATTGATGACTTGACCGATTTACAGATGAAGATATGCATGATGCAATGTCAATTTATTATGATGGACTCCTAAAAGACTAACCTAATTGTCTCGGGGGATGATCAAATATCAACCTTGCCTACGTTCAAGGCTTAGAGACCTGTAGTTTTACAAGACGGCTCTTTTTTTGACTTTTTGAATGACTTTTTGACCTATTTTTGAATTTTGATATGTTTTGAATGTTTTTGGATTTTGTGATTTTTTTATGTTTTTTGGATTTTTTGGATTTTTTTATGTTTTTGAATTTTCTAATATTTTAGGACTTCAGGAATATACACGAATCTAATTTAATGGGAACATGCCCCCAACATGATGCAATAGACTACTCTGATAAAGGCAAGACAAACTGACCTTGGGAATGGGCTGAGTAGTACTAGGAGGGATCATGATATGAACACATGACCAAGCTATGATGTGGATACCAAATAGATGGGTGGTGGATGGAGATTTGAATGTGATGGATGATGGAAACATAATGGTTGCATGGTACATAATGAGCTGTGATGGAAAGTGCTTATTTACACAAGGCACCTGTTTGCTAGGTTTTCACCAAGGTAATTGTCCAAAGTGCCACCGAAGTGGTTTTCACAAGAGGACAATTTTTCTCTTTATTGTTTTTTATCCTTTTTCTTTTTTTTTTGGATTTTTTTTGCTTTTTTGCTTTTTTTGTTGTCACCAAGACACCTGTTTGCCAGGTTTTCATCAGGGTAACCATTTTTTCAAGACATTTTCTAATATTTTGGACTTTTTGGTTCTATTCCTTAAAAGATTAGGCATAAAACTTTTTGAGATGAGAGTTATTCATGGGCTCCTATAGAGGTTCCCCTTCGGATGTTGATAATTGACATGCCTGTAACTTATAGCTTGTTGTGATAACAAATGGTCCCAACCAGTTGGGTTTAAATTTTCCTTTGTTGTTTGGATTTGGGATGTTCTTCTGATTCTCCTTTAGTACCAGTTCTCCAACTTGGAATGTTCTACTTCTATTTTTCTTGTTATAGCTCCTCTTGAGTCTATTTTGATAGACTTTCAAATGATTTAAAGTGTCTATACCCTGCTCATCCAATAGGTCCAGCTCATTCAGTCTTGATTCTCAGTACTCTTCATCCATGATGAGGTTTTGCAGTGATATTCTTAGTGACATGAGCTCAATCTCAATGGGGAGTACTACTTCTAATTCATAGACTAGGGAGAAAGGGGTGGCACTAGTGGGTGTGCAGATGTTGGTTTGGTAGGCCTAGAGGGTGGGATTGAGCTGCAGATACCAGTTATGACCTGCATCATTGACTATTTTCTCGAGGATCTTTAAAATGATTTTATTTGTGGCTTTTGCTTGGCCATTGCCTTGGGGATAGTATAGGGTGGAGAAGCGATGTTGGATTTTGAATTTTTTACACAAGTCGTGAACATCCTGATTGTTAAATGGTGTCCCATTATCTGAGATAATGGCTATTGGACACAGTAGCAACAAATGAGATAGTTCAAGATGAACTTTGATATCTACTTCCCGGTTATATATGTCATGGGTATGGTTTCCACCCACTTGGTAAAGTACTCAATGGTGGTTATGATGAACTTGTGTCCATTAGATGAAGTGGGAGTGATTTTTCTGATGAGATCAAGTCCCCATTGGGAAAAGGGCCATGGTGTGATGATGGGATTAATTTCTTGAGCTGGAGCATGGATGAGGTCCCAAGGTTGTTTAAATTGTAGGCACCTTTTGACATAGTCATGTGCCTCTCTTTCCATTATAGGCCAATAATACCCCATCCTCAACAATTTTTTGGCTAGGGTCATTCCAATCGAGTGTGAACCAAAGATGCCATTATGCACCTTAGTTAAAGTGATCAATGCCTCCTCAACATTTAAATGGCATAATAAAGTATCTCCTAGGATAAAAGGTATCTCCTAGGATGACGAATCGTGATTCCTTTTTGACAAAGGTTCATTTTAAGGTTGAGGGTAAGTCAATAGGTAGGATACCTATTCACAAGTAGGTATAAATGTCATGGTACCAAGGATCACCAGGACCAATGATTTCACACACAAATTCTCATTTTGGTATGTCAAATGTGGGTATGAGAAGCTGCTCTACCAATAATTCATATTTTGGGACCTTGTGAGGGATGTCCAGTAGGGATCCAATCGCTTCCATGGCATCTATTGCTCTGTTGTTGGCTCTAGGTATCTGCTCAAATGTGATTTCGATAAAGGATTCCTTAAGAGTCTCCACCAATTTCTTGTATGGAGTGAGCTTATCATCCTTAGTCTAGTACTCACCATTCACTTTGTTTATTATTAGATTGGAGTCTCCATATATTCTAAGGGCCATGATGTGCCACTACACTGCTATTCTGAGACCTATGGTTAAAGCCTCATATTCTGCAATGTTTGTGGTGTAGGGGAATGACAATTTATATGATCTAGGTATGTAGTCCCCTTGTGGGGTGATAAAGAAGACACCATCTCCTGATCCATGTTGCATGTATGAGCCATCAAAGTAAAGTTTCTAGTGGTTGGATATGTTGAGATTGAAGATGGATTCATCTAGAAACTCTGAGATGAGAGGATTATCTGAATAGATTGGTGCTTCTGCAAGCTAATCTATAATGACTTGGCCTTTAATTTCTTTTCACTCCACATATTCATTGTCATAATTTGATAGTATCATGACCCATTTGGCCATTCTTCCAGTGAGCATTGCTTTTGACAGTAAGTACTTGAGAGGGTTGATTTTGGCGATGAGTTTGACTTTGTGCACCAACATGTAATGTCTAAATTTCTATGAAGCAAAAACTACTGCTAAACATGCCTTTTTTGATGAATGAGTAGTTTAACTCATGCCCAACCAATGTTTTGTTGATATAATAGATGGCCCTTTCTGTTCCATTTTCGTCATGCTGAGCTAGAAGAGCACTGAGGGCTATTGTTGTTGCTGACACATAGAGAATTAATGGATTTCTTGGGATTGGTGGCATGAGGACTGGTGGTGTAAGCATATATTCTTTGATCTTATTGAAGGATTCTTCATAATTTTTATCCCACTTGTATGCGACTCCCTTGTGAAGTAGGTAAGAGTATTGATTTTATTTATCTGCTAGTTATGCTATGAATTTTTGGATGGACTAAAGCCTACCTTGGAGACCTCTCAATTGTTTCAATGTTTTGGGTGCCTCCATCTCAAGGAATGCTTTTACCTTAGCAGGGTTTACCTCAATACCTCTTGTTGACACTATGTATCCTAGCAGCTTTCCTAATTGTACTCTAAAGATGCACTTCTTTGGATTTAATTAGACCTTGTATTCCTCCAGCCTATAAAAAATGGCACTTAAGGTTGCTATGTAATCCTTCCTCTTACTAGATTTGGCTAGTATGTCATTGACATAATCTTTGATAGTTTTATGGATCATGTCATGGAAGATTAATGTCATGGCTCTTTGGTATGTTGCTCCTGCATTCTTCAAGCTGAATGGCATCATATTCCAGTAGTAAGTCCCCCATGGACAAGTGAAGGCCATTTTGTGTTGGTCTTCTTTAGCAATCATTATTTGGTTGTATCACGAGAAACCTTCCATTAAGGAAATCATTTTGTGTTCCCCTGTCATGTCTACAATCATGTCAATGTTGGGAAATAGGAAATTTTCTTTTGGACATGCTTTGTTCAAGTCCTTGAAATTTGTGTAGATTTTGATGCCCCCATTGGGTTTTGAGATGGGAACCAGGTTTGACACCCATTTTGGATAGTCTATTGGTCGAATGAATCCTACATCCAATAGCTTATTTAGTTCCATTTTGACTAGCAGGGCGATCCGAGGGTGCATTTTTCTGAGCTTTTGTCTAACGGGTTTTGCTTCAGAGTATACTGCTAGGTGATGAACTACAATTTCTGGATCAAGCCCTGGAATGTATGCATATCTCCATGCAAAGTTTACATGTCTCTCTCTCAAGAAGGCTACAAGGAGTTCTTATTCTTCTAATAGTAATGACTCTGTATAGAATGTGATGTCTGGGGTCTCCTCTATTCCTAGATTAACTGTATTGCACTTTTCTACTAGGACCATTGATTTTTCCTCATGGAGAGCTCTGAAAGGAAGATTGAATCCCCCATCCTCAGGTGCCTTGAAGAGGTTTTCACCATTGGATGTGTCCTTTATTTTTACTTTTTTTAGGTCGGAGAGTGCTAGAGTGTGGTTTTCACTAAAGGACCTAGAGATTATTCTCAGTTTTTCACTTTTGCGACTAAGGGATTCAATTGTTTCCCCATAGTATGCATGCGTGTCTAACTCAATGATGAATCCTACTTTGTGATCTCCACATGGAATATTATTCCGTAGTCCAACAAATTCTGAGAATGCCTCATCATTTTTGAATGTGTGAAGAATTGGTGGTCCTTGTTGGTCATAATCGATGAGTTGAGGGTAAACTAGGTGGATTTCATGATTTTGATGGTCTAACTCAAAGGATAAGGTGCTAATCATGAGAAGGGTGGTATCCTCGAAGAGCCTAGGTAGGTTGTTTATGGGATTCTCATCATCACTACTACTATAGATGTTAGTTATGTCAAATGTGAAGTTGTCTATGACTTGACCTATAGATACAGGTAAGCGAAGTTCGACTGCAGATTGATGAGGAGGAATATTGATCTTTCTAACTAGAGGACTTTGGTCACGTATGGTTATACTGAGAGGGATACATCCAAGGCCAAGATTTCTCATTTGCATCTCCAGAATGATAGGTATTATAAGCCCATTGTCATTTCTCCCAAGTGTCTGGTTTCTACCATAGCCCATTGTGAGCATCATTTGCAAACCTTTGCTTCTGTCATCCATTGGTAGATCTACTGCTGGTCTATTATCTTGGTAGAGGAGATGAGATGGGTCCTCCTCTATGACTTCTCGGATGAGATCTCCCCAACTTCTGAAGTTGGGATATTCTTCAAGGGATGTTTGAGATGTGGAGGCTTCATTTGATTGCAGATGTCCTCATGATCTGGGAGATTGTGGTAACTCTCCTACCACAAAAGAATTTTTGGGAATCTTGTAGTTTCCACAACCATTATCCTGGATGATGAATTTGATATCAAAGATGGTGGGGATAGCAGGAGTGATGGGTGTCTCTATTGCAAAAGTGGAAGCGAGAGTGGTTGGATCAATGTACGGTGTTGATGGGCTTTCATCATTTTTAGGCACTTGAGGGATTTTGTAGTATTTTTCCTCAAGGTTCTTGTAGTAGGAGAATGGTTCAGGATCTCCATGGATGGTGACTTCTTGTCCTTCATATGTGAATTTGACACATTGATGGAAAGTTGATGCTACCGCTTGCATTGCATGGATCCATGGATGTCCTAGGAGAATGTTATAAGGCAAGTCGAGGTCCAGGACCTGATAGGTGGTTTCCATGATAGCTGGCCCTACTTGAATAGGGATTCTGATTGTGCCTTGGGAAACTCTTTCCTTATCATCATATGCTCTGATTGTAATACCTTTTCCTTTGTCGATGGAATCCTCTGGTATTTTTAACTTCTTAATGAGCTTGAGGGAACAAATATGCAAGCCTACAAATCCATCCACCAAGACTCACTTGAATTTACTTTTTTGCACTAGGACCTCTAAATGGAGTGCACAGTTATGAGATGGTTGAGCAGGAAGATCTTGGTCGGAGAATGTAAGGAGGTTCAGGGTAATGATGTTTTCGACCATAGCTTGGAATTTTTCCGCATCAATATCTACAGGGATGGTGGATGAAGCCAATGCTTCCTCAAGGATTTTCTTGTGGGAAGATGAGATTTTTAATAACTCCATGATGGAGATTTTTGTTGGCATTATTTTTAGCTGATCAAGGACATTGTAACCATTGGGAATGAGTCTTGAATTGGACATGAAAATTCTATTTGGTTGAGATGATCCTATGATAGTAACTTTTTTGCCTCTTGTGGTGACTCCACAATCGGCCTAAGCTCCTTTGATAGTGATTACTGCACTGTGTTAATCTAGGGAAGTGACAACAATTTCATACACATGATTCACATTTTTGAAGGTGCCTTTCCCCTTATCAAATTTATTGTCCCCTTTATTGTTATGGTTAGGCATCGGATTGGTATGTATTTTGAGGTTTTGGTTTCCTATTGGTTGTTCCATATTTATGATTCTTTGATCAATGAGGTATTGGACTATGTTCTTTAACCTTATGCAATTATTAGTGGTGTTCCCTTTGATTTTATGGAAGTCACAGAGCTTATTTTCATTGTACCAAGGAGGTTTAACATCTAGTTCTTGGTAGTTTTCATAGGTGGGAATCTTGATGAGGTTTTCATTTATTAGTTTCTTCATGATGACTTCAAGTGGTTCCCCAAAGGTGGTGTACTTTCACTTGGTAAAATTATTGTTTCATTGGGGCAGTCCTCTTTGGTCATTAGCGTAATTGATCGCTTGATTGTTTGTTTGTTGTGTTGTGTTCACTTGATGGTTGTTTTGATGATGGTTTTGGGTTTGTTGTTGTGGTGTGGGTGTGTTTTTCTGAGGGACACTAATGACAACTCTGGCATCGACGATACCATCATTTGTAACATTTTTGTTTCTTACCCATGTGCGAGGTTTGTCATTGTAATTGGTGGGTGGGAAATTGTTCTATTGTTCGGGATATGAAGTTGATCCTCCAGGTTGTGTCATAAGGGCTCATTCAATGCTGAGCACCTTGGAAATCAACTGGTTGTATGTGGTGATCCCTTGGACTTTGAGATAAAATGCCAAGAGGCCATCAAGGTTAGATATGATAGTGCACACTTGTTGTTCCTCAAGCATGGCCCATTTACTCCGATTGGCCTTGGATCACCATCGTTGTAGGAATGAAGCAAATGATTCATTCTTACCTTGTTTCAAAGTTGATAGTTCTTCAAGACTGACATCCATGGCGATATCACATGCGTAGTTTTTGATGAATGTGTCTATGATTTCTTGGAATGTATTGATTCCTGTAGGTAAGAAAGAGATCCATTCCATGGCGTGGCCAAAAAAAATCCTAGGAAATAGCTGCATCAAATATGTATGATCATACGTGACTTCCATGCAATGAATTGGAGGAATTCCCTGATGTGATCTTCAGGGTTTCCCGTCCCATGATACTTATCGAATTTAAGGATCTCAAATCCCTTCGGGAATGGTTTCACTACAAGGCTTCTATCAAACGGATAAGGACACAAGTTGCTAGGTGTTTTTTTGGTTCATCTTAATTGAAGGTCAAGCACTTGTTGTGAGAGCAACCTGATTTGTGTTGTCACTTCATTTTGTGGATCAGGGGGTGGGATGAAAGTGTTCTGAGGTGGTTCGATTGTCAGTGGGATGGGTGGATTGTTTGGTATGTTGATGGATGATGTTTTCATGTTCTGTTGAGCCAAGTATGCTTGCAATTTTTTTTGTACCAACAATGCTTGTTGTCGGTCCTGTTGCTATTGTGCTATTAGTGCATGTTGTTGAGCTTATTGTTGTGCTTGTTGTTGAGCTGCTAATTGGGTTGCTTCCTGTTGTTCTTGATATTGCTTTAGCACTTGTTGATATGCTTCTTGTTGCACTATATGTTTTTGTACAAGATATTGCGCTTGTGCTTGTGCTTGTTGTGCCTGATATTGGGCTTTTGCTTGAGTGTGTGCTTTAGCTTGGGTTTGTGCTTGAGCTTCTGCAGCTTGTGCAACTTGACCTGCTTGAGTGGCTTGTTGTTTTTGTTGTTGCAATAAGGCTTGGGCTTGTGAAGCCTACTATGCTTATTGTGTGACTTGGGCAGATTGAGTTGCTTGCACTTCTTGAGTAGCTAGTTGTGTGACTTGTTGAGCAGCTAATTGCACAACTTGTTATTTTTGTACTTGCAGGAATGACTTTTAATAAGTAGCTTGTTGAGTGGATTGCAACACCATAATTCATTGGCTTGATGTATTGGAGCTTGGTGGTGGTGGATTTAGAATGGTGCTTGTTGAGGTGGTGAGAGGCATCGTTGAGTTGGTGATTGGGTTTGATTGGTGGATGGTGCAATCGATGTGGTTGGTCCTTGAGAGACCATGTTTTGACATGTTAGGGGGTAGTTGATGATGTGATGGTGGTGGTATGTGTTATTGGAGTGGTTTCCATCTGTTGTTGTGATGTTGATGACAAGTTTTGAGAGTTTAGCATGATGTTTTGATTGATGTTCGGGATGTTGGTTTGATTTTGATTGATATTTGGTAAAGGGGGAAGCCCTAAACCAAGAAGTGGTGTGGATGATGATGGCAGTGGTGGAAGTGGTGGAAATGTGAGAGGTGTAACCTCTTGAGGAAATGGTGTAGTGTCAAAAATTCCCCTTGGTCTGAACATGTCACCATCTCCTTGCGAGGTTATGGGGAGAGAGGTTTGGGGTGTTGCATGAAATGATGATGATGGGTGATTTGGATCATGAAAGGTGAGAGGGACATATGTATGCAATGGATTTTTGGGTATGGTTTGTCCCAAGATGGTTTCTGCATCCAAATCCTTATTGTTTACGAGAGGATGTGTTTGCAATGCATTGAGAAATGCACTTCCTTTGTTAACAATGGGTTGCATTGGAGTAATGGATGATTTGATTTGCGAGATGTTTTGAGTGATGCTTTGAAATGAGGGGGTAGATGAAATGGGGATGGTAGATGAGATTGGAGGCATGACTCCAAAATATGGTTCCACAATAGTGCTCACATCGAAATCGAAGGGGAGTTTAGCCCCTTTCTTTGCTAATTCAAGCATGTATAGTGAGGGATTAATTCTCATCATGATGTTGATAATCTTATGATTCTCTATATTTTGAATTATTTCAGTAATTTCCTCATGTGACATTCCAAAGGGATTATTGGTAAGATCCTCCATTTGGACACCTTCCTCTTGATGGTCTTGAGAAAATGGAGGAAGGTTAACCATGTGACTACCAAACCCAATGGGATTCATTTCGGGAGCGGTTTGACTTAAGTCACTCGAAGTAGATGTTTCTTTGTTGGCTTACATGTTCCTCTTGTGTTGTGATCTAGTTTGCACCATAAAATAGGGATCAATCTTCAAGAGTGTGGAAGGTGAATTCTCTACAAGTTCTTTGGATTGATCTAACTTTGGCTACAAAAGAGAAAATTTAGGATGATTTAAGGATCAATGGGTGATAATGATATGGATGTAAGATGGATGTTTTGATGGATGATTGGAACTTTTGAGAAAATATTGAAGGGTATGTCAAACTTTAGGAATTGATTTAGGATTGATTTGTTTTGGATTTGTATTTTGGTGGACTCATAAACTCTAAGAGGTTGGATGTTGTCCTAGAGTTAAATCATTCACAAGATGCTAATTTGTCTAGGTGTGAGAAGAAGGATTCATCTAAACACTCCTATCCAAACAAGATGATATTGATAATGAACTCCTAAATCCCAATATGTTGGATTTTATCAAGGGATGAATTTTTTCACAAGTTTTGATAATTTGATCAAATATGCACGGAGAAGGATGCATCTACACACATTCAATCAAACAAGGTGATTTTGGATTGATTTCAAATCATTTTCCCAAAGTTTAACATGAAGGATTTTTCCAATATTTTTGAAGTGTTGATTATGAGATGATTTTGGTTTTGATGTTCAAAGATGGATGAAGGTTTGATTTTGATCTTAGGATGTACCTAAAAAATATAGTTGTTTACTTAGACCTCAGTACTAAAGAACATATGATACTTCTAAGGACCTCTATAACTAAGAAGTGTTTCAAACTGAGCATACATTTCTGGATTGTTCAAAGGAATGAGTCTATAGAACCTTGTGAATTTTTCACTTATTTTGATATGTTGCTTTTGATTGCACTTCCTAATTTATTTCTTGATGACCTTTCAAGTGTGACTCCTAAATTTTGAACTTTGGCTCAAAGACTTGTTTTGGGATTTTGACTTTCTTGGAAATCATGAGGAATTAATACATGTGAGAGCCAATTTTGTTATCTTTTCTTAGTGATTTCATTTTACCACAAACACTTATTTGATTAGGTTTCCAAACTAGATATCCAATGTCTTAATTTCTTTGAATCCCACAAAGTATGTTATGTGGAAATTTCATGAAGTCAAGGAAAGGGTTACCTATTGTTTAACTTTAGTAGGAAAATTGAGATGTAAATCCAAGTGTTTAGAAACCTCTAAGGATAAAATCCCAAGGGCTAGCAATAACACATGAATTTGGTCAATTGTATTTGCCTCCTAAAGGGTTCAAAATTTTGATGGTGATGTTAAATGTTTGTTTCCAAAAAATTTCAAACAAGCAAAGTGTTTTGTAACCAAGAACAAGCACAACCTTATGGATATTGAAGACTATATTTGTTGAGTCCCCACTTGGACAAGTCCAACTATGCTTATTTTTAGCGAATGATTAGATGTTTGACCCCACTGGCTCCCCTCCACGAAACTCACTTATATGGGGTAGCCAAGCATCAACACCCATGAAACTCCCATGGCATGCTTTCCATTTCTACTAAAGACCCTAAAAGTGTGGGGTGATTTCAGAATGACCGTTCTTGCACCAACAAATAGATAGGGATTTTGGCCTTTCTACAACAAGGGTTTTAGTTCAGACTTTGCATTTGTAGGAGTTTACCCAACGTGGCAAGAGACCATTACTTCCCTTCTCGTCAGAGTCAACCGCGTGATACTGGTGTGTATTCTAATACCCACATTTATATCCTGGCTGGAAATACTCTTGGCTTTAGAGTGTTACTGGTTGAGTCGTTCCCTTGGGTGAGTACTTTTTCCCCAAGGCAGGCCCTCTAAGATAAACAAAAGTGAGTAAACATATTCATAGTTCAATCAACCTTTGTTTAGAAACAAAGGGAGAACACATGCAATAGGTTTACTCACACTCACACAATGTTTTATTCAATTTTAACCCCAAAATGAAATGTGGGCATGATCACTTTATCCCACCCTAAGACCATCAAAAAGCCTTTTGATTCTCAGGATAGTCATGAGGTGCGAGAGAAGGGCATACGTCTTTTTGATGGTGTTAGTTTGAGTAAGTAATCACAAAAACAAAGTTGCACATGTTCATTTTTAAGTCCACAAAGCAATGATTTTGATTTGTTTTAAAGCACCAAAATGAGATTTGAAAGTTGTCTTGTTCAATTGTTAACCTAAAATGAAATCTAGTCAATTTACCTAAAGTTCATTTTAACCCCTTTGCAATGAAAATTGAAAGCTTTTGTAATGTTCGTTTTAAAGCCCAAAAACAAGTGAGTTAGTCTAAAATAGAAAATTAAAGCATAAGATGGAAGCTCCAAGCATTAAAAAATGCTTTATCAATTCCAAATTTGATGCTCAATTTATCTCCCACTCCAAGATTCTTCAAAGATTGTCTCTTATGCTTCAATGTTGTGAGTTATTCATATAAACGAAAATCCTTCCTCCTTTGTTTCCCTATAAACATCACAAATAAGAGTTATGCCTATATTTGCAAAATGATAAAAATATACATAAGACATGTCAACTGTTTGAAGAAACCTTTTAAATAAAATAAAATTGGCAAATCATATGAGTCCTTAATGCTAACTTTAACTCAATAATTAATCTCAATAAATGTTTAACTTACCCCCACTTTTGTATCTATGACATAATTAATGGCCATCATTAAAATATTTACCTTTTTGATCAAAGTGTATGATCCCATGAAAATATATGACGAAAAATTTAGACATATAAGATGGTTTTCAAAAGCTTCTTTTGAGAAAAGAAATCAAGCCAATTATAAAAATCAAGTCAAATGTCACCTTTAGAAATCCAATAGAAAATAAGCACGGAAACAAAGACCAAAAGATAGAGGATTAAAAATTTTCAAGCTGCTTAACAGGCGTATGAAAAGACAACCCATAAAAATCTTAAAAACTTTCAAGAAAATGCATTTGGCATGTGTAAAGTTGACACCATAAATTCAACATAATGGACTTTTCAACATAATGCAATTTGCAGGCTTAAAGCCACACCCACCAACCTATTAAGAAACATTCAAACTAATGCAAATTTAAGGTGGTGGTTGCAATTTTTATCAAATTTCAAAATCTCTCCAAATTTGAAATTGATTGGTTTTATCAAAGCATAATTTTGAGCCAAAATTATGTGCAATATCAAGATATCATAATATCAACATACTTGCTTGTTAGATAACACAATCTCTTCAAACAGACATATATATATCAAAAATAGCAGAGAGAATTTAATACAACATTCAAATTGGTGTCCCCTCAATCAATTGTTGGAGGAATAGATTCACATCTTAGGCAAGTACTGGATCGCCATCCCCTTACATCTACAAGCCTACACAAGTAATCTATGTGTATGAGATAGATACGCAGACCTCAAATTAGAAAACACATATTTCACTTCCTCTTTGAAGTAGGGCGATAAACACACATACCCCCTTTTCATACAACTATTCTCAACAAAATAAAATGCATTGAAAATGAAACAAATCAGATTTTAAAATCTGCAACATAAACACTTGATTGTTCATTCATAATCTCCAAAAGAACATCACAATAACTTCTCCAAATTGACAATACAAATGGTGAAGCCTCATGGGATGATAATAATAATCTCAAAACTAATATAAAACTGATGTACAACAGAAAAATAATTTAAAAGACAACAAGAATTTCATTCTTTCAAATCTTCTACCAAAAATGTGAAATAAGATCATCAAACAGTTGCAAACTTCAATACAAAATCTGCAACAACTCAATCATGGATTATTAAATCCATTTTCTACTGTTCCTTCATTTCCAAGCCTGCAAAATCATTCATACCAAACTGATTTCTCTTTCCCTCAACTCTCACCAAACTTCCCCTGCAAAATTCCTCTTCTTTTCCCAAGCTGATTTTCTACACTTTTCTTTGTGCAACTCTCAGGAGCAACTTGCAAGTTCTTTCTCCAAACTTGCTGCCATTGCTTGCTTCCCCTTGAATACATTAAAGACTCAATTTTATGTATATTAAGACATTTTTTTGAAATCCCAAATCTGCTCTATCATTTTCCTCCAATTGTATTTTGAAAATTCCTCAATTTGTGTTAAAATTCATCATTAAATGTTTCCAAATATGGAACACAAAGTTGCCGCACCATATTCTACAACTTTCTATTGTAAATTCCTCATAAAAATCAATAAAATCATGATTTGAATACTGAAGTCTTTTATTGATTTTTCCCAAAACACTAGCTTTTATGCATTAAAGCTAAAATCTGTTTTTCTTATCTTGGGTGTCCACTCTCTCCATCCCTATTTTTTAGGGATTTTGGAATCTCAAAAATAATATTTTAAATGGAATAGAAAGTCTAAAAAAAAACCTATTCCAAAATTTCCAATTTTGAATTTCAAACTCCAAAATTACCTCCTACACTTTCTCTCACTCTGAAAATGCAACATTTAAATAAAGACCAATTATTTAATAAAGTATTTTGGCCTCAACATTGTAATTTATTTTCCTATTGCATAATTAAACCAAACCTTAGGAAATTAAAAATTAAATAATTTCTTTTTGGTTGATGAGGATAGACCTTTGACCATGGATGCTCCTGCATCACTCTTGAATGGCCAACTGTGGATGTTTGAATTATTCGAAGTGAGTGAATGATAGGCCACCAGAAAAAAAAGAGATATTATAATGGCACAATCAAAAGGAATGATAGAGTCTTTAACCTTCAGAACATGTCACTGTAAGATTTGAATCATACATTTTAGCTAAGAGAACTAAATGGAATACGTTGGTGCCCTAGTAACAACTTCATTAGAAATTTTAGCCAAAAGAGAATGATATGGAACAAAGATCTTGAAATGGATTTTTAAATGCTGCCAACTCTTCCAAAAAGAAAATTTAAACAATTTTCAAGTCTATAACTAGTTGGACATGCGATGAAAACTACAGTGAACACTATTGAAAGCATTAAGCAAAATTTTCAAACCACAACAACATAGAATCTACGGTATCAATTCAATGCATTAATTGACGATTCAAAGAAGTGGAGCCTTCAATGCACTGGCAAGGTATTCATTGATTGTGTATCCTCCAACAGCCAGCTATTATCTTATGAACAGAAAGAAATAATCTCCCTAAAGATATCACTGTTTTAAAAAAAAAAGATTTCCACAGTTAGAATGATAGTGAATGTTTTGAAAAGAAAGTAGATAGAGTACCGACCAATAATATTTTCAATTTCAATTAGAACATAGTTACTTTATATACAAACCCACTCTTAATAAGATTTATCGATAAGTGCTCCAAGATCTGGTTATTGCTGACTTTCAACTCGCTATAGCCGGTTGGAGGGTTCGTAAATGAAGATGGATACAAATTTTATTTCTCTGCTACAGCCTTTGCACTTCCCTCAAGAGCGCTGCCTTACCACCCACCTAGATCGAAATTACCACCTAGATATAATCCAATATGTGGCACAACTATACTGGAATGATACACACAGCTGGAATCTCATTGCATCTTTTACATGACCAAACCTAACTCCCCCCAATATGTACGCCACAGATTTTGTACCAACAATTTGAAAATATGCAATACAAATGGGGAAGGATATGCAATTATGGGAATAAGGTGCAATCCAAAAGAATGAAGTTGCACGGCCTCCATTTATGTTGAAGGAAAACTTTATGCTCCTACTTTAAAGCTTTCGAGCAACTGCTATTAGTAGGCATAAAAAAATAGCGAATAAAATCATTTTGGAAACTTTCAAATACGTGCCTTTTGTTAGGTGTAAAGCGACATCCCTATGCCAATAAAAAAGAGTTTTTAAATTAATGCACTTTAGCAGATAGTTACCAGATCTCACAACTATTCCGAAAATATTTGACAAAATGTTTGACAAAATGTTTTGTAGCATACGCACATAATAGACTTTAAAAACGCTCTAGAAACTTTCCCACAAATGTGACTAACAACGCATAAAGTGTAAAAAGGCTTTAGAAAATTTCAGGCAAATGCAAGCTATAGGCATAAATTTGAAAAGATGTAATTTTTCAAGTAAATGATATTAGCCAGTGTATAACCAAATTTTGCAACCCATCCCAGCATCGATGCTTCCTATGTCAAGAGTTGGCAAGTTAGAACAGGATATCAATAGAAGAAAATACTTTGTCAGGCGTTGCAGTTGCAACTTTACTAGTAGACAAGTACGCATAAAAGAAAATGTGGACATCTAGACAAGGCACGTGAACTAATTGATAGAATGGCTCAAGAGATATGATCTCCTTGGCTGCTAAAAAAGGATAAGAAGTAAATGCAAGTATTTCTCTCTTAGCTATACAATATTATAATAGATTATGCATCGAAGTTGCAGCGAAAACAAAGATAAGACAAAACTGAGATGTTTGTAATTCGTCAAAGATTATTTCCTCATCTTTAATGCTCTGGTCCACAGCCTCTGCCTATGCATTTTCCATCATTCGCGGTTGGTAGTTTGAAAGGCGTTAAGAAGTATCCTACTATTAAAAGGATAAGTAGCATTGTATTGTAGTAATTGAGTGGGAAGGATCCACAGTCAAACCTCATCAAGAGGGACAAATAGTAATGAAATAAGGTCGATGTGATGGACATATATTTGTGAGCTCCTCAAGGCCCAACTTACAAATGATCCTACTCTTCCTTACTTCTCTCCATATACAGTCTTAAGCCTACTTTGAATCATGCCTAGTGCATTGTCCAAACACTATGCAAATAGGAGGCTTAATTTTTTACTAAGTGTGGACAATATCTACCAAATTTAAAGGCACCTTTCCTTTATGCTGTCATTATTATACTTCATCATATGCATTGATATGAATCATTTTATTTTTTTTGCATTCAAAAATTCTTCATTAAAGTGGTGTTCAAAATCATCAGTTATTGAAGAATAAAAATCAATCAAAATATAGGCCAATACTTATGTTTCAACAATCTACGCTTAAAGGAGGATTAAAAGTCTATATGGGAGAATGATGCACATCTATAGATAACCAATGAGATTTACACAATATAGACAAACATATTTATCAGAAACCTTGAAGAACTAAGAATTCAAAGAGTACAAATTCTCTGAACTCCTTATGAAAAACTAAATTTGTAAATCACACAAGAAAAATAGAAATAAAATGTATTAATGCATCCCTCCTCCTAGCGCCATATGTGAGCACCCTACAAATCTACACACAATCTAAACTTCATGACAAAGGTTAGTTCATACAAACTTGTTAAATGCTCCTATGAAATATTGCATAATTCCTTTCAAATAAGATAACAAAACAAACTAATTAGAAGCATGAAAGGAACATAATGCACACCTATTCCATAGTAGATTGGTGTCACTTTTTTGTGAAAAGTGACCCATTCCCAACCCTTGACAAGCAAATGATGAAGTACCTTGAAGATGGAGTGGACAAAATGAGCTCTCAATGTGAAGAGAGTAACTTTGCATAAATTATGGATGCCAAGAATGAAGGATAGCCTCTCCATTTATAGAATATCAAGTTGGAAGAATGCCCAAAAAAGAGCAATGTGGGACAAAGATTCAGCCAATAAGAAGGAGCCACTTGTCACCATGTGAGTGGATGGAGGATGTGTAAGTTTTGGTCAATGTGCCAATAAATGAGATTAGTTGGCCTTTACAACTTTCAAATTTGGCTTGTTGGAGGGAGAAAAAGGGACTTAAATGCCAAGTGGGGGACATGTAAGAGGGGGAGTTAATGCCATGTTGGAAGGGACAAGTCAAGTTGATTTGAATTCAAACTTGAGGGAATATTCTCCAAAGATGCCTTGTTAAGGGAAAATGAGGATTTAATAAATGAATTAATTGATTTATTTGTGCAAGTGGGAAAAGATAGAGGATGTTACATGCATTAGATTACCATTAATCTTGCTTTATTTAATTTAAAAGAGGATTAGGTGATTTAATCTTTTTGCTTTAGATTTATGGATTAAACTAAATCAAAAAAATGACATGAAAGATGATTTTTAGATTTAATTAAATAAAGATTTGATTTATTTAATCAAAGAGGGATAATGATAGGCTTAAATTAAATAAAGTTGATTTATTCAATTTAAATGGATGACCTTAGGGATAAATCATATAAGCTTGATTTTTTTTTATGAATGGATTTGATTAAATGCAATATGCTAATTTTTCATGTCTACAGTTTGAATGTGGACTAGAAATGTTGGAAATGTTGATTTTAAGCCTAAGTGGAACTCATAATCTAGTAACTTGGGCGATTTAGTCCTAGATTGGGTTTCCTATTCCAAAACTAGAATCTGATTGCACTGATTTTGAATCTCAAGAAATCCTAAAAATTGGTTGTACTAGGACTTATACACCCAAGGTGGCATATTAGTATCAATGTGATTTTTCTAAAGGTTAAGGTTTGATTCTGCTCTCCAATTTCTTCTCTCTCTACCATACTTTTTTTCATACCTAAAAACTTAATTTTAGACCTGTAGATGAATTTTTCTAAAGATAGCAACCTTGCAAATCAGGAGAAAACTCCAACAACTTTCTCTAAAGTTGTAACATAATCTTCAAGGGATCTTCAAGCTCCAAGACACTTAGATCTACAATCACACATGTAAAGAGAGAAAAACTTGTTGATTTGTTAGTGAATGGGGGTTTTCCTTGGTCAAACCCCTTTTAGGTAATTAAACCAAATGATGAGATAATGAAGTAAGGACATGGAACATGAATAATGATGATATGTTAAATGATGTCTTGTAAATCTGCAATCTAATCAAGAAGTGGCCATGAAGGATGTAGATCCAGACCTTGAAATAAGTGTATAACAATGCTTAACCTTGGATCTTGAATACAATGTCACAACACTAGCTCAAAAACATGTTTGATGCATGATTATCTTGACATGATAATAAATCTTGAATTTCTACAATAAATGATGAAGAATTATTCCCTTGAATGCCTTAAAACTGATCTTGAATGATTCCTTGATACTATTTTGAAGTCTTGGAATGATTAACTATTGAGTGCTTGACTTGATATCATGAAGGCTTGATGAAATAATGATTTGATACCTTTTAATATATGCCTTGCATCCAATTTACCATTTATTAGATCTCAGAGGCTCACATTAATAAAATATGAATTTAAAACCTTCATTTTTCACTCAAAACCATAAAGAGGGGCCAAATGGGACTCATATGTACCCAAGGTGGTGTATGGGTTCCACAAGGCCTTTTTAGAGAGAGAAAATGTTTGAGAGTGAAGAAATTAAGTTTATTTGAGGTCTATGTCAAGATTTCTATTAAAATATGCCTCATAATGCATAATAAAAGGATTCTAAAGGCCTATTAATGTTGATATAACGGTTATAAATGCAAGAGGGCCCAAAATTCAATGTGAAATTATAAATAAATACACTTTACAACATTAAATTAAGGAAAAATTAGGTCTATTCAGCTAAAAAGAGCCCCAAATCCAATGTGAAAGTGTACAACACATTACAACACTAGATGATGTCCATTTAGTTTACAAGCCTCCTAAATTTAACGTGAAGGTGTAAATAAATACACTTTACAACACTAAATTAAGGAAAAGTTAGGTTTATTTAGCTTAAAAAGGGCCCAAGACCTAATGTGAATGTGTAAAACACATTACAACACTACATCAAGGTGACATTAAGTCCAATTTTTCATCAATTATTCTTAAATAAAGCAAGGAGAAGGCCTACTTTTTTCATTGTTATAACCAATAATGTACCCGAAGAACAACATGAATCTATTGGAAACAAGGGTGAGAAAAGTAAAGATGAAAGTGAAGGGAGCAAGGATAAAAAGGGAAATGGTGATAAGGATGATGAGGATAAGAAGGAGAAAGAAAGAAAAGATAAATCCTTTGAAAAATCCTCTGAAGAAGAAAAGGAAAAAGAAGAAGAAGAAAAAGAAGATAAGGAAGAGGAGAAAGAAGAACATAAGGAAGAGGAAGTAAAGAAAGCCACCCCGGCTAAAAGAAATGAAGAAGAGAATCCCAACGATATTGAGCCACCAAATCCAACTAGAGAATCATCTAAAAGCACTCTAAAAGCATTACTGACAAGGAAACCACTACTACATCCAATGCTTCTGCCTCAGCTAGTCAAGTTGTCATCACATCTAGGATATGTAGATTTGTCTAAGATTGCACCAAGTGAGAGAATAAATATTTGTGACACTTTTCTCAACTCTATTTCTCAAGAAACTGTTGAAGCCTATCAGAAAGGGAATGGGATAATAAATGAAGCTATTAAATCTTTATAGGAAGCAACCACTAGTGTTACTATAGATGATTCCTTAGTACCGATTGAGAATCTCAAGTGTGTAGTTGATTTGGTTAAGGAATATGCCTCCAATATTAAGGCACTGACTATGAAAGAGGTGAAAACAAGTCTTCTAGAGAAAAGACTATTGATTCTGTAAGACAAATGTGCAATTTCACATGACTGGTTATTGCAAAGTTTAAAAGAGGTGAAAGATTGTGATGAGGAAGCCCTTTTACTATTTTCTTATTGCATGCAGTGGTTGGATGCCACTTGAGGTATCAAGGAATTAATAGTCTCATTTGAGTCTCAGCTTGTAGATGCCTTCAGAGTCTACAAAGTTGCATATGATAGAAACTACATTGGTTGGACATCAATTGTAGACCTTCAAAATAAGTTCTTCATTCTATAAAGGAAAAAAGAAGAAGCAATAAGACACTTTGATCAGCTTGGAGATCTCGAAATGTCTAGACACATCTCCATATCAAGTGCTTTGATGGATGTTGAAAGACTGGAGAAGATTAACATTATTCCTTCCTCTCTGGAAGAAGGAGAAAGATGCTTGGTAGAACTAGAATCTTTGCATAAGTCTCTTACCAAATCTAAAAGGATTTTGGATGACGGTAAGCCAGTGTGGGAAGTAATTCTCAAAGAACTACAAGGCTCCCCCAGCTCTTTATTATTCTTGTTTCCTATCCTTTGCCCTTGATGTCAAAGGGGGGGAAAGAGAAGGTAAAAGGTTTAGTGTAAATAATGTTTTGGTTTCAGTCTTATGTTTATGATAGGGGGAGTTGTACGAAGAATTGAAAAAAATTGGTTTTGAAGTGAGTTTCACTTTTGGCATATGTTTCCATCAGTTACAAAAGGGGAGATTGTTGAAAGAATGAAGGAGACCCCTGGTCTATTGTCTTTGTTTCCATTGATGCCAACATTGTCTTATAGCTAATTATTTTCTTATTTGGTAAAATATGTTCATGCTACCTTGATATAGTAATCTAGTCTGGAATCACTCTGAAGTGTATGCTAGCTCATACACTTTTGTTATGTTTTTCAAGAGTCTTAGATGCAGTTGTGATCAAGGAATCAACAATTTTAGTTGAATTGGTTGAAAGATCTAAATGAAAAAAAAAATCCTTATAGTTTTGATGTGCTTCTCCTTTGGTTGACTTGTTCATAAAGTTCACATTTCATGAAGGCATATTCTTTAGGTCTGGGCCAACCTAAATTATGTCTTTCATTATTGATTTTGAGCACCAAAGAAGTTTTGTCTTTTGGCCGACAAGATATTTTGAGTTATGTATACTTACACCCAATTAGGTTGACCTAATTGATGTATGAACCATGTGTATATGTAATATCTTTGTATTGAGTATATATATATATATATATATATATATATACATAGATGCACCAAGTGTGTGTGTGTGTGATATAGTGAGATAGAGAAGGTATGAAAGTATGAATATATGCGATAGTGTGATATTGTGAAGCAGGTGATAGTGGTTGATAATTGTATCTATAAACCGGTCCATAATTTTTTCTTAAGCTTAATTGGAATTGCACTTAGCACTCAGAAGGTGCATTCCTTTTAGATCACATTTCTGGTAGTGAGCCATACATTTCTATATTATGGTAGTAAGCCATAATTTTTGTACTCAAGCTATGAGCCTTTCAAGGAAAATGTGTCTTAGTAGTGTGCCATTTAATATCTTGTAGGGTGATCCCACAATAGTGTTTTACAATTTTTGGCCAAACTGGACACTAAAATAATTTTTTTTAACTAAATCTTCACTTTGGGGCACCTATAGTGGCTAAACCGTGAGGAATTTGAAGATGATAGAAACTAGAGTTTCGTGAAATTTTGTTTATAGATTCTAAATATATTTTTTTCCAAATTTTTGGAATCAAATTGCACTTCATTTTCCATCTCCCTCAAAAACTAGTTTTTTTTTAGAAATCAACATTTTTAAAAGGTGACGCTCACCGTATAACGCATAACTTTTTTTCCATGAAGGATAAAAT
The DNA here is from genome assembly GCA_007258455.2 of Sequoia sempervirens. Lineage (NCBI taxonomy): Eukaryota > Viridiplantae > Streptophyta > Pinopsida > Cupressales > Cupressaceae > Sequoia > Sequoia sempervirens. The sequence goes on along the minus strand of VDFB02058242.1, from coordinate 288,033,804 downwards.
TATAATTCTTTCGAATTTAGATTTGTAACTTTGATATATAGTGGTTCCACTTGGTTAGATGGTTTTTTATTGAATATTGTTTCTTTAATTAAGTTTTGAATTCAAACCAATTATAATTCAGACACAGCGCAACAGTATAACGTGTAACTTTTTTTGTATGTATCGAAATTCAATTTTTTTTTCTTTGTTGGATCAAGGACTTCAATATCTAGTGCACTAATATTTTTAATTTTTTTTAATAATCTGCTATTTTTCCACATGTGCAGAACAAAGAGCTTGATTTTTCAGTTAAATACCTACATTCACAAGAAATAAAAAATAAATATAATAATTAAATTAAATTTATTTAAAATTATACTTTTTGGGAAGCTTATAATAAGGACTACATAATTAAAAAATGTATATTTTAAATGAATTCATTTGATCCCCCAAAAGGTAAATCAAAAGCAGTTTTTTATCAACATTTTGATAGGTGTAAAAGAGACTTCGTTATATGTATGGTTTAAAACTAGTGGGGTTCTATCCAAGGGGGTTTGATTTAAGGTAATTTAATCAAACCCTCTTCAATTGGAATTATTTAAATGGAACCATTTAAGGCTTAAATCATTATATTGTCTAAAAATATGTTATTTCAGCAAAAATTAGTTCCTCCAAGAATCTGTAAACTAGCTTTGTGGGATCAACCTGTAACTAGTTATAATATATTGTGAGTTAATCCTCACCATGGTTTTTCCCACCCCGGGCTTTCCATGTAAAAATCCTTGTGTCTATGTGTTATGTGATGTTATGTTCATTTTCATGTTCCTACTTACCGTTGCAGCAAGATATATTGTTTGAATTGGATGGTTAGCGATCAATTGGATTGTTAGAATACTGATTCACCCCCCTTCTCAATATTCTATATGTTTAACAATATATATGTATATATGCATGTATATGTATATATATGTAAAATATATTTATATACATATATACATATATACTTACAAATACATATATATATATATAGAGAGAGAGAGAGTATGTCTGCATGTATGTATGTATGTATGTATGTATGTATGTGCATATACATATACATATATACACAGACACACATACATACATATGCATATAAATGCATATATTGTATATGTATATGCACACACACACACACACACACAGACATATAGAGACAAAAAGGATTCTTAACTAAATTAATTGTTATACTAGAAGTTAATATGAATCACAGGCTCATTATAGTGTTGAGCTATGGTGTTGATAAGAACCATTGACATTTGACACTAGAATAGTCACCAATCAAAATTCACATTTAAACTATCTTGTATTTTAGATAGTGACAAATTGATCAATGCACCTATATTTAATAGTTAAAATTAATATAGGTAAACAATTATAAAAAATGATGTAAGAACAATAGAAATCCTTTTAGTAAATATGATAATAACAATAATGCATAAGAATATTAGGAGGAAGAGATCATACAAGGTATAGCTAACCCCCTTGGTTAGTTTTCATCAATTAGCCATATTTAAAAAATGTATTAGATGTTTTATTTTGGATAGATTTTCTATTGGGGTTGATTTTAATAAGGTCCTATCAAACACCATAAATCTACGTTTCAAATATGATGTTGGGGAGTACAACATCCGCTATGATTACTCCCTATAGGTTTTCCTTCATTGGTATAAAGATAGCACTTCTCATGTTGTTGCCAGATATCAAAGAGAAACACCATAAATAGAAAAAAAGTACCATTCATTCTCTTGATTTGAGAAAAGAGTTTCAAAATATTGTTAAGGAGTACTCTACTTTTGTAAATAAAGGAGAAGAGTTGGACATTGTAGTTGTAGGTCCCATTGGGGATGTGAGTGGGTCCCCTTTAAGGACAAGAAAAACCTAAATGCTCTAATTATGTGTCTTTTGGTTGAGCCGATCTTCTTTAAAAAATGTAGGATGATCCAAATGGGTTAGGCTTCAACTCCACCTCAAAGCTCTTTGGTGAGGTTTGAATTCAAAGTCAAACCTCTTTGATTGTTGTTTTGGTCATTCCTTTGCTATAATTTTTCTATTTATTTCTCAATAACCTTTCTAGTTTTCAAGCATGTTTCTATTTTGATTCTAGTTTGATGTTGTTGCCTTTCTTATTGTACAAGACTTTGAAGTCCTTTCAGAACCTTCAAATTTATAATTCTAACAAAAAAATATTTACCAAATAAAAAATATTAAAAATATAGTATTTTCAAAAATATAAATAAGAAAATGTAGTTGAAAAAAAAGTTTGGTAAAAAGTTCATACGTCGCTAAAAATGAGAAGTAAAATTCATATTATATTTTTATTAAAAAAAATATATATGAAAGATCATATTTACATAATAAGCTGTCACAATTAAAATGTCAAACATAATATATCTTAAAAATTTGGTCTATAATTTCATAGTGTAAGAATATCATTATAAGTTTTATAAATGAGATCCATTAATTTTTGCTTACGATAGAATAGAAATTGTCAAAGAAAGGGCATAATCATATGGACATAACACTTAAAAAATGCTTTGAAATTTAAAAAGATGTGGAAGAAAATATAAAAAATGAACATTAATAATAGAACTTCAGTATGCTCTATCCAAAAGTTACAGACAACTGAGAAGGCAAAAATTAAATAACAAACTTTGAAAAAGTAAATGGCATAATTTATTTGTATTCTTTCAATACAAATAATATAAACTTTGAATGGCATAAAATTTAATTAAATTCGCAGTTTGAAGAAGTAAATGGTATAATTTGTTTATTTTCTTTCAATTCAAATGATGCCAGCTTTGAACGGCATTAAATTTAATTAAATTCGCAGATGACATCTAATTTATGGGATTGTTTTATTGCACTTCACTATCTTGCAACGCCTGAGACTCCTGTTCTCATCCTCCTGCACAATCTTTGACTTCTACTACTCTTAATAAGCTCTTTAAAAACAAAATTTAAAATCCATACTGTCAATAGACTCACTGAGTCAAATAGTCATAAGTTTTATCTAACAAAATAAAGTAGTGCAGACACAAGGCTTAAGATCGCAAAAAAGTTAATCAGGACTAAAGATTGTTTACTGACCTTCTCACAGAGTACTTCCTCCTTCAAAGAATAGTCAATCAGAAGCTTGTTCAGTACTTAGGTAAGCTATGAAATCTGATTTGTAAAGGTCTCTTCGGGTGCGAAGAACATAATTTTTACTACTTTTAATCTAACTTCTATATTTCTGTAGATGCTAGAAATTTTAGGCATAGTCTCATTGCAGTTCAATATAACACCTCGTAGAAATATATCTGATACAGTTGATTTTTAACATATCATGAGATGAATTTCGTTTCACAGCTGAATGCTCAGATGTCCAATTCACATCCTTTTAGCAAAGGTAAGGTTTTAAGATCCCGATAGCTAAACTGGAAATTTTTATAATATAATTTGTATGCTTTCGTTGAACAATTAAATTAATTTCGACAAATCTACATCCGTACTATGTGCAGGAGGCGTCGCCAGATTTTTTAACAAATCTATGAAAATCCTAGTTATCTTAATTGGTAAGCATTCAAAACTTCTTACTATCCTAACCCAACATGAAAATGTGTTGGTAGTTGTGACTTGTTTGCTTTCTCAATCTATCAGATAAAAATAAAATAAAATTTTGTTATTTGAAGAAAAAATAAACTAAAATTATTGAGGTTGATATCAGAGATGAGGTTGGGGTCGTGGGTGATTTTGATAGAATGGATATCCCTCCGCCTTCAGTTTGTTAGAAATAAAATCAGATAAACTAACATAAATTACAGTTGTGATACAAAATTGAAGGAATAAAACCAAACTAATTAACAATGGAGTCCAAAACTAGGTGTCTTGGTGCAGAAAAATCATTTAGTCTTCTTCATTGTTCAAAGAGTACCTCAAGATGAGGGAAGAGGTCAGATTTGGTTCAAACCACTATTACTGTTGGTTTGGTGTTCCATTTATGTGGGTTCATTGGCTTTCCTGTCTGTTGTCTTTTTGGGGGTCCTTTCTAGACTAGTTTCTTTATTTTTCATTGCTCTATGTTCTTAGTTGACCTTGTTCTAAGAGGTTTCTGGGTCCTTTGAAACCCATTTCCCATTTATAACTTTCATCAAAAGTGTTTAGCTTAATCAAAACAATAAAATGTAAAAGAAAAAGAATATAACACATTAAATAAAGAAAAGATATGCATTCTATTTATCTCAAAAATGTTGTTAACAACAAAAATATTACATATTAATCGCAAAGATTTTTAGAACTCCTGTGTGCATGCCTGTAGCTGCTGCATAATTTGCTTATTCTCTGTTCTATTATTCAACATCTATGCTACTGCTGCAATTCTCTTCTTGAACTCTTCTCTATAACTCTCCAAAAACAGTTCTCTTCTCTTTTCTTTTTCTTGTTTTTCTCATCCTATTTCAAATTCACTTACCAACATTAAATTTTCTCCCAAAAATGAACTGGCATTAAAACCACAGCCCCCAAAAATAAATATTGTTTGATCGTTTTAGAAATTCACTTACCAACATTAAATTTTCTCCCAAAAATGAACTGGCATTAAAACCACAGCCACCAAAAATAAATATTGTTTGATCGTTTTAGGGGAATGTAGGTTACAAGATCTCCAAGATATCTTGATCAATAATGAAGTACACATTAAAAATTTAATAATCTAACTTCGGATAAGAAATTCCAACCTCTTGACCAAAGAAATATCAATAACGAAACTCATAAATTATATAAAATATTTCATAATTTTTTTTAATTATGATATCAAATGGTGATTGCATACATTCTGTGGTTCGGAAAGTTCCTTTCACCCCTAGTGTCCCCTGAATGGGGTTGGATGATGTGGGTTTTTTTGTTGTGGACAAGAAGTCATTTGAAAATTACTCTTCTTTGAATGAGAAAAGTAATCGTTTGGTTGATGATATGCTGTGTGTTCCTCTCTTTTAACTCCTGGCTGTTTTTGCACTTGGCATCATTGGTAATTTATGTTCTTTCAAGTTTACCTTGCTCTTTTCAGGTTTGTTTACAGGAGTATTATGCATACGTATCTTCTTGCGAAAGAACCTAGGTAAGATTTTAAGATTTCAAAGCAGTAAACTCGAAAGAAAATATATTGAATGAATGATTTCTGTGTTTTAATTTATGCAGTAGGCTAATTTGTAGACATTCACGTGTATTAGGAGGAGGCATTAATGGTTTTTTGATCAAAATTACGATTACACTTCTTATCACAATTAGTAAGTATTCAAAACTTTTACCATCCTAACAGTAAATAAAACAGTGTTATAGCTGAGAATTTCTCAGTTTGACAATCCATCCTCCTCTACTGAATTCATAAGTAGCTGCCTATTTATAAGAATTCTATGACGTTCCATCTTTATTAATTACTTAAAGCTTTATAATTTTCATCTTCTCAGGTTGTTTGATAGGGCTGTTACTTATCTATGCCTTCTTGAAAAAGATCCAGGCTACATCTGAACAAAGAGATGAAGTCACAGCTTCTTCTTCACCTTCAACAAGCCTAAATATTATAGAGGGGAATGAACTTGTCATAGAACTGAATGGAAACCTCTGCCCTCAACAACAGCTGGACCCTACACCAATCTCTACAAACCTCACATCTGATCAGATAAGTTTTATCAAAAACATTTGCCATGAGTCTCATCTAATTGGGGAAGGAAGCTTTGCACACGTTTATAGGGGGGTATTCCAAGGTAAAGATTTGGCTATAAAGAAAATACAACACAGAGTGAAAGACACCAAGAAATGGGTGGAGAATGAAGTTGAGCTTCTACGGGGAATTGAACACAGAAATATCAATAAGCTATGTGCCTGGTGTATAGAACAAAGCATATCTTACTTGGTGTATATGTTTATAAGCGGATGTAGCTTAGATGACTACTTGAGAGGAAACTGTATAGGATTCGCTTACAGTTGGAAGCAGTGTTTCAAAATGATAATTGGTATAGCAGAGGGAATCGAATTCCTGCACAAGAATAAAATCATTCATGTTGATATCAAGCCTCAGAATATTATGGTGGACGCTAATGATAATGAGGTAAAGCTTGTTGACTTTGGATTTTCGAGGAAAGCAGATTGGGAAGGTACATACAGGTCCACTGATAAAATAATAGGTACCAGAGGCTATTGGGCTCCAGAGTATTGCTTGAATCACAAACTTTCATTTAAACACGATGTTTTCAGTTTTGGAATTGTTGTGTTGGAGATGATAACAGGGGAGAGGCATGTGGATAATGCTCGGAGCTCAAGCCAGTTCCATATTCCAGAATATGTAAGTTTTATGATAAGCAATGACCACTTTGAACAAGCTATAGACCCACGACTCAAACAGAATGGATGGGATCGTTTCACACTGGAAAGTGCTTTCTCTGTTGCAAACATAGCGCTCAGATGTGTTTGTCCTGAGAAGGCCGCACGGCCTTTCATGGACGTTGTGGTCAGAGAACTCACTTCAATTATGATGAGCAACAATGATAACATCACTACTGTTGGGCAGAGAGAAGAAGAAATTGCAATCACAATGCATGTATAACAAGAGGAAATTACAGGCATATATGAAATTGTTTTAGATAACTCATTTGTAAGATGTTGGAATATGGAATCCCAATCACTGTATTATTTCTGTCCTAATTTTGACCTGTTGTGTGCAGCACATAATATCTCAGCATGGGATAACCGCTATATGTAATATAAATAACTTTTGTAAAGGACAGATTTACCCTCCTCTGCCTCCGTCCTGTTCTACTCCATTATTAGTATCTGTTGCCCATGCCTCTATAGGATCCATTTTTGGATGGAATGGTAGGAGCTCATGCTTCGATTGCCTCGAGTGATTTAGACATACGTACCATTAAAACTTTACTGTAAAAGAATTTGTTATATATTCTGATGTTTAGCAATGTCCGTAAAAATAGAACAAGGTTTTGCAGACTTAGAAAACTATTGAAGGGAACAAATACACAGCACTTAAAGATTAAAAAAGAAAAAACGTGGACTATGATTTTTCTTTTCTGGGTGTGCATCTTCTTTGCACACCCTTAAATCTTTCATTTTACTTGCAAGAATTGTTAACGCGTTATTGTAAATGTTAGTAAATCAATTTTCAATTTAGATAGTTATATGAGAGTTAAATTATTCTTCTGTCTATAAATATGAATGTAAACATTCCTATAAAATACTCGATGAAATGCAATTATAATATATTTCTATTCTATCCCTCCTACGCCTAAGAATTATGAGTATTGGTAATCACAATGAATGTATAATTTAATAACATAAGAGCTTGTGAAAAATGAGTTTTCTAAACCTACAGATGTAGGTTGAGACAATTCATTATCTCAACTAGAGAAGGATTTGGATAGTGATAACCCCAAGAAGGATTCATTTTCAAGCAACACATAAAAATAGATGTAATAGCCAACTTGATTACTATATATTTTTAATATCATAACACCTTAAATACTGTCATAATCAATCAAGTGTCATCTATTCACTACAAAAAGTTTCAGCTTCATAACCTTATCAGTCATAGCCATAGTAGCAACTCTATTCTAAAATTCTGCATATTCAAACTGAAAAGTAAGCTATGAAAATATGTAGATAATCCCTATACCTTCAATGTTAAAGCGTAATGTCACTTCCTACATGTTTGTTAGAGGCTTTATAGTGGTGGATTATGGTAAATTAGGATTTAAAAGAGCTCAGACCTTGTATAATAATGAATATAGGTAATAAATCTCAAGAAAACAACGAAGGGAAACCACTAAATGCTAGTAGGAAGACAACCATTCAACAACTAAAAACAACTAACAAGGGCAATACAATACCTAACAAGTGACTAGTTTGAGATCAAGATTGTTTGAAGCCAAATTTTTCCAAAGATCTTCGCTCAACCACAACCCATCTTTTCCTTAATGTCCTTCCACTAAAAATTTCTTTTCATGAAAGAATCAAGAAGATTCAAAGGGCTACATGCCTTCCCAACTTCTAACCTTGAGGCCTCACCATAAACCACCATCATAGGGGTCTCCATCATAGCTCTAGGGATTTCAAGAGCACAACCTTCTACATCCCTCATGTGCAACTCTAGTGATCGTGTTACAATATTGACCAATAGATTGCACTTGATCCATTTTCTACCAAATAGGGTAATTCTTATTAGTGTTGAAGCAATGAGTAATGACATGGTCCACTTTGAAACAACAATGGAAAACAACCAAACAATTTTAAAATTTAATCTATTGCTCCTAGTTGCTTAGCTTCGATGATAAGGTAATCCAAAAATGAAACATCCTTTCATTCTCCACAAAAATATAACATAATGCAAATAACAAACAATTCTTGAATTTTGTAACCCGTAAATATCTCTTCATCCTAGTATTCCAAAGGAAACCTCAACAATCTAATCTAGACCAAAAACTTGTTGATTTTATTTATCATCAAATTAAAACTTAGAGGCCAAATTTGAAGACAAAGAAATATATACCCAAGAAATTAAGGCCTTCTAAGAGGATCTAAGAGAAATCATCTATATTCAAAAAGAAAACAAGGAAAAATTATTCAATTGAGTGATCACATCAACCTACCGTCTAAGTTTCCAATTCCAAGGCATCCATATTTTGATAGCCTAGTAAGGAATGCCAACAACACCAAGTAATACCTAAGGAGAGGAATCTAGAAAATTTCCTCAACCAAAGAGGAAATAAGTTAGTCCTCAACCATAACTTAGCCAACAAGTACACACTCAAAATGGGTGAAAAGATTTGAAGAAACAACCGACTCGTGGATTTTTCTAATATCACCACCCATAAAAACTTTGTAAGAAGTCACATCCTACAAAAAATCCCTATTCATTTCCAATATACCAATAATAAATAAATTCCATCCTCCAAATATGATATGAGAAATTTAACCTCCTATTTAAATAAAACTATACATTGACCTTATCCTTTCAATTTAATTCACTTACAATTGTATGACGGGAAGCACATTTGAATCAAGTATTAGTTATAAGCCAACATTAGTGCATGGACACACACAAAACCACATGCCAACCAACTCTTACAAACATCACATGTTCATATAGTTTCCTTCTTAAACATACATCTCATGTATATATAATGTGACTAACTCATACACACCTCATAGAAACATATAGTGACAAGGTCATCCATATGACACATATACAAGGTAAGAATAACTCATAAAAACATCACACATGCACAAGATGAATGTCTTAGGAAATAGCCACATACAAATCATATAGCTAGCATAGGTACATGTCACATATAAAAAATGTGGGTAGTTCAAACATACAACATGCAACATGCATATATATAATGTAAACAACTTAAGAAATTCATAGCTACACAATGACCAATGGGAAAATACAAAGTACTAGAAACCTTACATCAAGCAGTTTCCCCTATACCTGTTTCAATAATTTATAATCCCTTAATTACATTCAAGCTTAAAAGATAAATTTTGGTGCATTCCATAGTACACTATAGTTTCCATAATTTATAATTTATAATTTATTCCATAGTACACTATAGTTTCAATAATTTATAATCCCTTAATTACATTCAAGCTTAAAAGATAAATTTTGGTGCATTCCATAGTACACTATAGTTTCCATCCTTTTCCTAATTCATTTCCAATGGTGATGATAGGATGATCATTCCATACTACTTATTTTTATCACTTGAGAGGGTATAAATGTAACAACACACAACACGAGGCCAATAATATAGGTAAACATAGTTATTAACACACATACAAAATGACCTTTTAGCAATAGGAAGTAGATGCAACCCTATTGCATGCATATTTCCATTACCAACTTCGCTACCACTTCTCTTGTTAGTATGTATCCTAGCTAAAAAAATATAAATGTCAATGTATCCTATGGTTTCTAGGTTTTCTCTCTTCATAGTTCCTTCCTAGATGTTGATGTTCATATGATTTGGGAGGATGGTGGTGACATGTTGTGGGAGAGTATGCAACTAGTTGGGTTGCATGTGTAGATCCTTGTTATTGTTCTTGGTAATTCATGTTTTGATTACTTATTACACCTTGATACAATGTTGATTGGTAGACTTGATATGCTTTGACATTACTTATGTAGTTAGAGTTCTTGGATATGTATGTTCTTCATTGAAAATTTTGATACAGGGAGCTTGTGATTGGAGTTTATGGGTTGCATATGCCGTTGCCATGAGTTCATTTATGTTATTGATACCTAGAGGAGGTATGGATGGTTGGATTTTTTAACATGTGTTGTGGAAGCTATTTCCAATTATGTGGATTTTTACATTTGAAAACAGATTGGTTAGAGCCTTTGTTATCACTTAGATTTGATGCTTGTGTTCTTGGATTGGTGCATCTTCACCTTGGAATGTTCCTTTTCTTCCATAGGTGGCATGTTTGAGGATGAGAGGAGTTCTTGCTTGAGATGGTGGTCACTTTGTTCTTATTTTAGGTATCTTGATAGAGCATGAGAGCATGTTACAAATTCATGTGGTTTCATGTATGTCTAGGATGATGTATTTCATGTATTGATCCCTTATACAATGTATACAACAAGTGGGAGAATTTTAGGATATGGTGTTGTACACCATTGACTATTTTGACATATTATAATGTAATTAAATAATTATTTAGCTATGATGCACCTAGGTGGTGTAATTAATCACACTAGGTAATTATTTGAGGACCACTTTATGTTGTATTGTAACATTGTATTATTATTTAATGTGTGGGAGATATGGGATAATAATTTAATATTGGGGAAATATTATATAAAGTGAAAATTAGTACCCAATATTAAATAAGGGATTAGTGGTTTTGTATTCACATGTTTTTGTGGCATATGGTTTTATCTTATCACTTGGTTGTATTTGTGTGAGCTTGAATCTATAAAAGCAAGCACACGTTTAGTGGCTAAGGTTGTCTAGGTGAGTGGATTTCCATTATTGAGTCTTTTTGAGTGCATATGTGAAGCATGACATGGGATGTGTGGATTTATTCTTGAACGCATGAGGATGCATTAAGAGGCTTGATGCTTCAGAGGTATTCATTGTAACTCTTGCATTTCTTTATTGCTAGATAATATGATGGAGTATGGATGCTTTTGGAGGCTAGGTTTTTCCCTCTTAAGGGTTTTCCCAAGGTATATCTTGTGTTATCTTGTGGTTTGTCTATTTGATCTATGCATTATGGTTACTTGTATGCATGTTTATCTCTCATGGGGTTATGCAGGAAATGGATTAAGATTGTGGGCTATATGCATTATTTCCTAAGAGGGTATGTGCAGGATCATCATGGAAAAAAAAGGCCCTTAAGTGGCAAAAAATTCAAAAAAATCAGAGTTAGGCAACTTGATGTAAAAATTTGAATAAGTTACTTATATTATTTCAAAAATATGTACAGATAGAATCTATAGCAAATTGAATGTAGTTTCTAAACTACTAGGTTTATTTTAGAAAAAAAAATCTATTTGGTGAAAATTTGAAATTTCAATGCAGTAGTACTTAAATTTCAAGGAAAAAATAAGAAGTAGGTGTTTGTCTTACCACCCTAAATACAATAAAATGATAATATTTTTTTATAATATTTTAGATATAAGTAGAGGACTCATATCCTGATGTGATGCATATTATTTGTAATTTTTTTCCCAGTAAATAATTAATTATGAATTTTTTATTACAACTTTTAAAAATATAAAAAATCGTATGTCTGACCACCTTAACTAGGTCAAAAATTCATGAAATTCATTTTTTTCTTTTCTTAATCCTATAGTATGTGAAGCATAAAATGTGACACATGTTTTGGATTTAAAAAATGTGATATTGTTTGAAAGCTATAGATATTTTTCAATCAGCCTATCAATTAGGACTTTAGTGATAATTCAAATAGAAAATGAATAATAATTACTTATTAAATTCAAAGTAAAGCATAATTTATATTGGTTGAAAGCTGAGAATCTCCTTTAAAAACCCTTTTCATTTCATCACTTTTGGGTAAAAAAAAGTCATCAGCCACATTCCCAAGACATGGATAGGATTGGGGGATAACCATCCCAAGAATCAAACAAAAATAGGGCCCTAGAGTCCCTATTCAAAATCTATAACAAAGCCTACTTGATTATAGTTGCCCCTCTCTTGAGTGTATCCAAAATCATAGATCCCCTTCCATCCATGCCAAACCTAGGCACATCAACATTTGTCGCACCTCTCAAGTACTTACACGAAAAAATTATATGCATAGGATTAGTCCTAATTAGTGCACTGGAGCTTTAATATAGCTTAGCAGCTAGCATTTGTCCAGTAATATTATACTATTGTATCACAAGGCCCCCTTCCTACTTTGGTCTACATATATCCTCCCACTTAACCAAAGGCCACTTTGTAGAGTCTAGATTCCTTGCCCATAAAAATTATCTAGAAAGAGAATACAGATCCTCGATAAAACTTAAGGGAGCCACTTGCACGATACACTTGTATATAGGTAGTTCCTGGGCCGCCAATTTCAGTAATAACACTCTGCATGCAAATGAAAGCCACTTGATAGTCCAATGACTAATTTTACCCAAAAACTTATGAATCACATTTTTTTAGGTCTCTCAAGTTAAAGGGGATGGTGAGATAAGAATATAAAATTACACCAAGGGAGGGAACTAATTTGAAACCTAAGAATTTGAGATATTATTGACTGAATTAGTGGAGGCATGTTGAAAAATATATGGAATACTTAGCTTTGTTTATTCTAAAAGTTGAGGCAACAAGGTAAATATCCAAAACCAATTTGAATTTGGAAAATTCCTTAATCTTTGCAGCTCCTACTAGGGTAGTATCATCCAAACACTATAAGTGAGACTGAGCAAGAAGACCAAACCCCCCTCCACCCTTTAATAATCCCTTTCTACACATAATATTTTATAATTCTTCCTAAACCCTCATCCAATATGTGAAGAGATAAGGTTATAGGGGTTCTCCCTACTAAAGACAATGTGAGGCCCCGAATAAATTAGTAGCCTCACCATTAATAAGAACCAAGTAAGAGGTTGATGTCACACAACTCATAACCCACTCAATCCATTCATTAACAAACCTAAAAGAAATGAGCATTTTTTACAAAAATGACAATCTCACTTGATCATAGGCTTTAACAATGTCCACATTCATGAACATAACCTTTTGCTTGGAGCTTTCCTTTGAATGAAATACCTCAACTACTATAATAACCCCATCCGATATTTTCCTTACTGTCATAAAAACATCCTACTCTTCTGGATCAATGCAAGATCATGGAGTCCAAACTAGGCCCTTAAGTGGCAATGATAATTTAGAAAAACTGACTTAGTCAACTTGACATAAAAGTAAATGAATAAGTTTATTATTATAATTTGAAAATAATGTAAGAACAAAATTTGTAGTAAATTTAATGTAGTTTCTAAGATACTATTCCTTTTTTAGAAAAGAATAAATCTATTTGGTGAAAATTTGAAATTTCAACATAGTAGTACTAAATTTTCAAGAAGAAATAAAGAGCAAGTGTATGTCTGACCAACCTAAGTACAAGAAAAAAAATATATTTATTTGAAACTTTCAATATAAGTAGAGGACACATGCTTGGATATGCAGTATTTTTTTGTAATTTTTTTGCAAGTAAAAAATTAGTTATGAATTTTTTTATTAAATTTTTTTAAAAATATTAAAAATTATTTGTCTGACCTCCATAAATTGGTCTAAAATTTATGAAATTCAATTTTCTTTATCTTGTAGTATGGCGAGCATAGAATATGCTACATCTTTTGGATTCAAAAAATGTGAAATCATTTAAGAATTATAGAATTTTTGCATTCACCCTATCAATCAAGACTTTAGTGAGAATGTATGTATAAATAAATAATAATTATTTATTTAATTCCAAATAAGGTGTATCTTATATTTTTTGAAATATGACATTTTTTTTCAATAAACCCTTTTGGTCTCATTAAATTTGGATTAAAAAAAAAGTTGTCAACCATTTTTGGTCATATCACCACTTTTTGGACCCCTATGATCCTACACTCACCCTTCTAATATAACTCTATTAGGCCATGACTTAAGTCTCTTAGGAATTATCTTGAAGATGATTGTGTACACTACATTGCGGAAAGAAATCAGACTAAACACACCTATTGAATTATTTCCTTCCCTGGGTTAGTGTTGGATCATGGGGGTCTAAACTAGGTCCTTCAGTGGCAATGAAAATTTAGAAAAAAAACTTAGAAAATTGACATAAAAATTTGAATAAGTTATTAAAATAATTTGAAAAATATGTAAAAACAAAATTTGTAGAAAATTGAATGTAGTTTCTAAGATACTATTCCTTTTTTGGAAAAATGTAAATCTATTTGGTGAAAATTTGAAATTTCAATGGAGTAGTACTAAATTTTTTAGGAAAAAATAAAAAGTTGTATGTCTGACCAACCTGAGTATAAGTTTTTTTTTGTAAAGTAGAGGAAACATGCTGAGATGTGTTGCATTTCCTTTTGTAATTTTTTTGCAAGTAAATAATTTGTTATAATTATTTTATGAAAAACATTTAAAAATATTAATACTTGTTTTTTTGACCACCACGTAACTTGGTAAAAAATCTATGAAATTGATTTTTTTTTTTTTAATCATATAGTCTAGGGAGCATAGAATTTGCTACATCTTTTGGATTCAAAAAATGTGAAATCATTTAATAATTACATTTTTTTTCAATCAACCTATCAGTTAGGGCTTTGGTCAGAATGTATGTATAAAATCAATAATATTTATCTATTTAATTCCAATTAAGTCATATATTATATTTTTGGAAAACTGACAATTCTTTCATTAAATCATTTCCATTTCATCAAGTTTGGATAAAAAAAAATTCATCAGCCACTTTTTGTCATATCAACATTTTTTGGACCCCCATGATCCTGCACTCACCCCCGTCTTTGGAATAAACACAAGAAAAGTAGAATCCAAATCTCTCAACATCTATTTGTTTATTTTAAATTCTTGTACAACCACCAATAAATCATATTTGACAATCTTCCAACTTATTCAAATAATTCTATAGGAAATCCCTTCAATCCAAGGGCATCCCCTTTCTTCTTCTAGGAAACTATCCCCTCAACCTCATCAAGAGTGATAGGGTGATAGATAATCTCATTCATCTCATTAGATATCACATGGGGAATACAATTAAGAATAATATTCTATTCCTCCAAAGAAAGGGTGAATCCTCCTTGAAGAGAGAAGAGAAATATTAGGCAATCTTCTTTGAAATATCAAGAAAGTTAGATAGTTTGCTCCCTTGGGACATCACTAAAGAAGATAAAAAATTACCATGTGTTCTATATATAATAGATTTAAAGAAGAATGCAGTGTTCCTATCCCCCTTGTGTAGCTAATCAATCCTAGACTTACATTTCCAATAGATCTCCACACATAACCCCCATTCCTCTAATTCCTTCAAAGACTTTCCTTCTCTAACTGATCCTTCTAGATGACCATGATCTCAAATCGATTTGATGATTGTATCCAAGTGATTCTAGGCTACTAATTTAGCCTAGAAAATATTCCTAGAAGCTTCCTATTCTACTTATTAATCCGGAGCTTCATAAAGGAATACATATATGTCACACACACAAGCATACCTTTCCACCACCAGTCCCTACCTAGATCTAGTAATGAAAACTCTCACAGACACATTAATTGAAACTGAAAGGAAGGGCTATTCTTAAATGTAATAGAGACATTGATAATTTGATAGGCTAATGATCAAAGACCCTCCAATCAAAAAGTATCCAAGCTACTTAACCATTTATTATAAATCTAAAAAAATGGCCACTAAGAACCTATCTAGTCTATCTGAAATAAACTTTTCCCCACATCTTTTGATACTCCATGTATGCAATCAATTCTTTGGCTTGATATCAACCAAATTTAGTGATCGGATGTTATACTTAAAAAGAATAGAAGAGGCCTCCATCCAATGGTTTATAAACCCCTTCCTAACCCATCACAACTTGAAAATTGTGCAAGAAATATAAATTCTAAAGATCACAGGAATAGATTTCATGCTATTGTTTTCCAATTGGAAGAAAAGAACAAAAAAAATGCATGATAATCCAACACCCATGGAAAAAACTCAAGAAGAAATCCAACTTACACCAAAACAAGACATAGAACCCAAATAAGAAAAAAAAAAAGAGAATTAAAATGTAATTGTCAAAAAACCTCCTATTGTGATGATGATGATGATGAAATTGCTAAAATTGATGAGGAGGTGCAAAATGAGATTAATGTTTTATTTTCAAAGAAAATGAACTTAGATGGGGGAAAACATGATGATCCTCCTAATAAGAGTGACCCGACATGTGTTTCACTTGGAGATTCTCCTAATACAACACTTGTTGCAGTCCCTTTGGCTATTTGTCCACCTTCTATTTATGATGAGGAAGATTGGGATGTGGATGACTTGATTTAGGTTGGCTCACATGTGTAGTACTCCTTCATGTTTTTTTCATGGGACGTTTGTGTTTTCTTGTAGGAGATGTGATCTCCTATGTTCTACTACTTGGTGTGTCTTTTATGTTTGTGATTTTTCATGGATGACCCTTGTTCCTCTATTGGTTCAAGGATATAAAGGAAACAAACCTAGTGTAACATTATTGTATTTGTATCTTTATTCTTCTATTTGTTGTAACCTTTTTCTTGTGTTTTCATTTTGGGGATGATGCATGGTGTAGAGACATTTAGGTCTCTTCCATGTTGACCCAAAATATATTTTTTCTTTTCGCTATGTTTCATTCCTCTTTTGTGTTCATTGTTCCATGAGTATTTGTGGAATGATGTCAATTTTGAGCTTTATTATATATCACTCCAAAAAAGATTTTAAGGCCCCACCTTGCATGTGATTAGTAAAGACCTAATATGTTTTATGTGATCCTAAATAGATGGTAAGATGTATTATGGATGACAAATAGTGTGATTATTTGATAATATTCTTGCTTATGCTACCGTGAATGTAAGACCTCGTTTCGTATCCCCCATTTTATTTCAATAAAACAATTAGTTAGATGATGATTATGATGAAATGAATGATGAAACTCTTTTTAGGATTCATGGGCATTAACCTTGATTTAATTATGATAGAAGCACATATGAATTGTTGGATATAACTTGAAAGAGATGGGTTATTTGGCATATTAAATTTTAGTAAATGGTTCATCGTTAATGTTATAGGATTTTAAAATGAATTACTAAGGTGGTAAACAAAATGATGGAGTGACTATTTCATTGACTATATTCTTGTATGGGAGTAAGTGTGTATTTCCTTGGATTATAATGAAAATTGAATCTAGGTTCATTTGATGTATTAATGAGTAAATAGTTCATGAGTGAAAATTATGTGAATTGGATTAGCTAATAATATGAAGAGATATATGATCTAATCATGCTAACCTTGGTAATGTGAAGGAATCAAATATGCAAATAGGAGGATGGATAAATATTGGAATCAAATCAGATACATCTTTGGGAAGTTCTAAGTGTAGCCCTATTTGACTTAGAAGGGTTTGAGGTTTTATTATTGATTGATTGATTATGTTTGAGTAGAATCCAATTGTAGGTCATGTGATGTGAGTTTGGTTGGGGTTGGAAACCTTGGTCAAGATCAAAACTCGTATGGATTCTTTTGTGGGTTTTAAAAAGGGATTATTGAGTCAATTTCCTTGGTTTTAGAACAAGAATAGACCCCTAGGACCTATACCTATGGGTTTGGAACCTTTTTGACATGTGAACTTGTCCTTGAAGTGTGAAAAGACCCCTCAAAAGTCCACATGCATGAATGTGACGAATTCAAAAAGTGTTGGGGCTTGGGAAAAGTGACTTGTCACTCTCAATTTCCCACTCCCCAAAAGTTGTTGGAATTGGCACAAGACTCACACATGTGTGGGCACTTGTGGGAAAGAGTGTAGGTTTGGAGGATTCCTATATATCTTAAGAAGATGGAAGATTTTGGCATTGCCCACTTCTCCTTTTGGAGAACTTGTGAAGTGAAGAAAAGAAGGAGAGAGTCAAGGATGGAAGAATAGGAGTTCAAAGGAGAGCAGCTTGTAGAGAGATAAGTTTTTTTTTCATTTCTTATTCATAGTATTGGTAGAGATAGCTTGATCTATGCATTGAATCATAAGTAAGATTGTTTAAGGGATATATTAGAGTAATGTGTTGTATAATGAGCAATCTTGTTATAGCACTAAGCTCTCACCATTGAATTACAATGGTGTATAATGTATTTCTTGCTCGGGGGTATGGCTAGAGCCCACGAGGCTCCATGACGCCATTACGGTAGGGTGGAGAGCAAGACCTTGTTCATGAGTTTGTAAGTCATTTGCTTCCTCAAATATTGTGATATTATTGTAATTCTAAAAGATGGGAATTCATGTTTTTAGCAAGTCTTATTCCTTTGTTTGTGTTCATTGTATTTCTTTTTAATTATACTATTGCAATATTAAAAGTTAGTATTTTGTTTTAGAAGGAAATATAGGAAAAGATCAAGCCTTAATTCTTGGGTATGATATTCTTTTATTGCTAGTATTCATGTAAAAATAAAAGATGTGTATCTTGTTGAAAAAAAAAAGAAAAGATGAGAGCAAGATGTTAGTCATTGTTATGTCCTCATTGCATTTATAAATGTCCTTTGTAGTATGAAAAGTATATGTAAGGAGTTTACATCTTATATTGTAAAAAGGGAATATATTTATAACTTTGGTTTAATTGGAAATGTGAAAAAACATCTTATCCTTGTGTTTAGACTTTTAAAGAAAAAGATATGTTGTATTATGTTTTTGAAGGATAAGTATAATGAGATTAGGTTGAGAAATGAGTGCTTGTAAAAGATAGTTAAAGACCTAAAAGAGAAATAGAGAGGAAAACAATCATTTTATCTTTTTGTTCCTTCCATGCATACGTCAACTGTGCCAAGTTACTTTCCATCAAATAGCAAACAAATATTATGTGCTTATAAAAAAAAGTGTTCAATGTTCCATGCAGAGCATCTTATATATAGTTTTTGTTGTATGAAATCAAATAAATGGAAAAAGGTAACTACAGATTTGTATATTCTTGAAGACTTTAAAAATAGATATATTATGCTGTTTTGAAATGACATCTAGTTGTCTCTCTATTTTTTAAACAAAATGTGAATGAAGATTTTACTGGTGATAATGACCAAACTACCATACGATTTGTTTAGAGCAAAGTTAGGATATTGTATTCTGTTGCAGGCAGTTACAAAAAATAGGAGAGAACAGCAATATAATGCTTTCTTAAGATATTATCCCTTATTGTTATAAAGATTGATAACTCTATTCATCTGTAACTTAGTATGTGCGTGTGAATAAAGTGTTTGGATCTTACTGTGAAAGTAGACAAGCTTTTAGTAATATATATATATATATATATATATTATCACTTTATTTGTTTTATCAATATATAGCTCAAATGTACAATTACAATCATCGGAAGAATGCATATTTTATATGGTTGAAATTAACTATTTTTTTTTAAATTGGGTATTTCCCTGAATGTCTATGAATATGTTTTTAATGAGGAAACAAGACAATGAATCTGTGTAATGTTTAACTAAACTTAGGCATTGATCCGTGGGAAAATAAATTCAGAAATTACTTGATTTCATTTGACAAAAAAATTAAAAATAAAATAAAATTTTCACAATAGATTTTGAGGGAACTTTTCTCCTCTCAGATTATGGCCTGCCAGGGAGAAGAGTCTCCCTCAGTGACTGCAAGTTAGACGGCGGGCTATGGTGGGTGTCACGTGTCCTCACAGAGATCGTAGGTCGACCCTTTTTGGCAGCACACTTGACCAACAAGATGCATATGAAAGAATTAGCCTTGGAAGTTTCAACCTACAACATATTGCCCATACAGTGAGCAACAAAAATAGATCCAGTATCTAGTCCTTGTGCACTACTTGAATAACGCATGTAGTTACTCTCTTTCCTGTGGACCCCCTCTCAATTGGTCTAGCTTTAGACTCAGCCGCCTGCAAAAAAGAGAGATAGAAGCAATGAGGAAAAATAAATAAATACAATGGGTTTTTATTATAAACCAAAACATGTAGCTAAATCTGCGTATAAACTCAGTTACCTCATTTGCAAGGGCATGTGCAATAGTGAGGAGAAACACAAGTGGAGACAATGGGACGAGGAGCCTCTGTTGCAAGGGTGTTCGGAGGAACCTCTCCTTCCATGGCGTGCCAAATAGCGGTGCCCTTCCTACTCATGAAAAATAAAAGAAAAAAGAAAGAAACTAAAAATTTGCTCCTAAACAGCAATGGTAAATAGGGAATAAACATGCCAGTCCATGAACTTTAGGGTTTGGGAAGATTTCAAAATGGACGTGAAATAAAATTAAGTTTTGACTCTTTAGGTTGCCGTCTTCTCTTCCCATTGACTGCCCTAATTCTAATGCCATTTAAAGACTTAGAAATAACTGAACGGTTACTGATGTGTTTACGGATTTTACATTCCAAAAGAAGAGTAGTATTAAGATAGTAATCAAAAGTAAATTAGGGATTAGTCTTTCCATGGCGATCTATGAAATAAAAGTAATCCATCACTTTTAAATTGTTGACAGCGCAAAACCTAAATATTAACCTTAAACGGTTGCGTCCCTTAATTTAATGTGTGGTCACAGAAAATACTGCGATGGCAATGATGTTTTAACACTTTAATACGCTATCGTATTTTTACTTGTATAAACAAAAAAAGAGAGAACCAAAGTTCCCACGTATGAGTATTAGAGTGTAAGGTGGGAGGCCTAGTATTAAATGAATATAGGGCTCATCAAAACACACCATGGTAAATTAAAAGATTCTTCCCTCACAAGCTTTAAGATCTCTTTATTAAAACGGGAAAAGGAATATACCCCCAACATTTTAGATATAAGTCACAATATATTAAAATAAGAATATGTGAATAAAGTAAGGTTTAAGTAATTATTTGGAACTTATCTCATTCTTAGTAAATAAATTAATAATTTAAATATATATATATATATATATCCTCTCCACTTTAGTTCCCTTTTAAAGTAAAAATATAAATATATGATATAATTTATCCCATTTTAAAAGGAGGGGAGGCTACTTTTAGTTATTATTATTTTTAACCATTTAAGTGATATATATATATATATATATATATATATATATATATCAAATAAAGTAATATATGATTAATGGTATTAAGGGAATTAATATTATGTAAATGCAAAGGGATTAATATGTATTTACTTGTATTCTTAAATTTTATAACTTATATATATATATATATATATATATATAAAATTAATAATAAATAATGATAATATTAATAAACTAATTAAAATAGAAATTCAATAAATAACATGTTAATTATAAATAGTCTATTCATTCTCACATTTGAATTTCGAGGTGGGATGATCAGTGTGGATCTCAACAATGTTGTCAAGATGGTTTGAAGGGTGGGGCTTACAACTAAAATGATGTGTCATCAAATAATTCTTGATTTTATCTAGTAATTCACTCATCCTCAAATGTCAGACCTTGACATTTCTCATGATCACTTGAGGGTATGTGTGATGGTCTCCACACATACCCACTCATCTAAGTACCCAACCCTCACCTTCGGGTGACGTGTTATTGCTCTCGTTGTAGGGAAACATCATTTAATGCAAGTAATACATCACCATGTTATGCATGGTTAGTGTAATGATAGAGAATTTGCAAACATGTGTTTGTTTTAAAAAATTAAAAAAAAAAAAATAGTTGTGTTTTGTCTTGGAGTAAATTTAGGGCATTACATTCTTGGTATCAGAGCCCTAGGTTGCAACTCTAGGGAACTCTGGGAATAAATTAGGCATTAAGTTTGGTGTTTGTTTGTGGGAACATGTGAAAACCACTTTGTGTTAGTGATAATTAAATGTTGATAAGGAAAAATTCTAAGGGACTTGCATAGTGTAGTAAATGAGAATTTTGTTTCAATTATCTAGCCCAAACAAGATTGTGAAGTACTAAATTATCAAGAATTGACCGTTTTAGATGGTTCAAGAAATTATTTAATTAATGACATTCAACTGTTAGGAGAAACTTAATATAAACATGGTGCCTTGGTTTGAGTAAATAGGATGAATGATTTTATACATATATCGGTCTAGTTAACAAGGGTTATGGTATCGATTTGGCCTTTTGGTATTAAACTTTCTTAAACCTTCGGAAGGGTATAATTGAGTTTCTGAAGTAGGGCCCTTTTATAAAATACGTGAATAGTGTAATAGGTCATCATAATGGGTATTATTAAAGAAACATTATTTTGTTGACGTCTTAAGACCATAATTACTAAACACAAAAATAATGTAACTTCTTAAAGTTAGTTTTGTTTTGGGAGAAACTTACATTCTTGTTGAGACCTTAGTACAAATAAAGGATAGAACACCATAACTATATTCTGGAAAATTGCAATTAGTCAAAGAGGAAAGAATTATATGACCCACAAAATGGATTAATGTGTTAAATGTTGTAATTTAGCAAGTTGAAATCTCTAAACCCTTAAATTTACTAAATCAAACTAACATGAGTGGAGCAATGGAAAACCCCTTATATTATGTGAAATTTGAGCACCTCGTACATTTGAATTTAAAATTTTATCAAAGATTAAAATTAAAACCTTAAGGTGTAGATTGTTGGACCTAAGTCTAAGGACTTGTTCATAATTTGTAATAGATTCTAGATACTCATGAACTGCTACCTTACACAACTTAGACCATGGTATATATAGAACTTTCCTATTACCCAATATCTCAATTTTCATGGTGTATAAGGATTTAATTCACGTTCCTATGAAGCAAAGATGAATAACCTTATGGTTGTTAGGAAAAAAATTTCATGTATGATGACATCAACTAATGATGAAAGTCTTGCATTGTATAGTACGTGTAACTTAGAAAAGTGGAAAAGAAAAATTGAATTGTACCTTGAATTAAATGGTGAAACCCTATGTCATTCAAACACTATTGCAAGTAAACCATGACCTAGTGAACTTAATAGTACGATGAAACCTATCAAACCTTTTGTGTTGTTTTATCCAAGACTAAAACAAGTGAAAGAATATAATTACTAAAATTCAAGTCAAAGGTAAGAATGTATAGAAAGTTGCAACTAAGTTATAATTTTGGTGAAAATTGATTTAGGTAATGAGTAAATAATTTCCTTCTAGTAATTGAGAATAAAACCTTGGTGAAGAGACCTTGTCAAAATATGCATTTGAAGTTACAACGTTATCTAGGGCACACACTGTAAACACTTCCTTATACATAGCTAAGAACTAAAGTCTTGTTGGTGCCAAAATATGAAAGGATTTATGTCATAAAGGAAGTAATAGGGTAGTCAATTAGGTGTTGACCTTGAAGGTTGTGTACATGTTATAAGAATTGAATAATCAATTATTGAATTTATGAAGTTGAGTAATGAAATATGTGTGATTCATGGCGTATTAAGTGATTGGAAAGATAAACTATATCGATAAGAGGCACTAAGTAGAATTGTAAAACTTTCAACTAATGTTATATTCTAAACCATTGACTGTACTCACTCTTTGAGAGAAAATCATATACACTAGAATGTAAAGGAGAAAAAATTAAAAGTAGACAAAAATTTCAAGAATTTTACTCATTTGTGCATCTTTATGAGGTTGTATGGAGTTGTGATTGTAAAAATGATGATTGTAACATGTGATTAAATGGTTCAATCTTAGATAGTGAAATGTAAGATTTGTAAAAAGATATCAATGAGTTGTGAAAATTATTATTCTGTGAATTATCATGTGTTTCATGCATTAAGTTTTCTTTCTTTTCCCATATTGTAATGTTTCAAACAAAAATGATTGACTATCTTCCTTATCAAGTAGGAAACTTTCTTTAGCACACGAAAATCATAGTGGAATTACCCATACTGATATGTTAGTGAACATAACAAACATAGTTGAACGAAAAAGGAATAATGGTATGGTTAAAAACCAATCTTGATCATATATGTGACGTCGGTAAGATGGGGAGTGTTCAATGTACCATGTATTGTCAATCGTAGGAAAATTGAGTATTACCTAGATTACATTGTGAATTATATTGCAATTTATTGAGAATTGTGTAAGGAAATAAAGTGTGTATGGGTGTATCGACATTGGTGTTAATAGTGTGGTGAACCATGCATTGTTAAGTTCTAGGAAGATTGGGTGATATACTTAAGCTACAAGTGCACACTTCTAGTTATTTCTTATTCCTATGCAAAGTGAGTCGACATTTCCAAAATTAAGAAGCAAAGTGAATAGTGTTAAAAGAAAAAGGAGTGTATGTAAACTATGAATTGATTTTGTTCTACAATATGGTGGATTTCATAAAGTGTATTATGTTATGACATGTGAAGTGAAAACTAGTAAATGTGTTGTGCCTCAAGTATGAGATATAGGGTATCTGACTTGGGATAAGGGTGATGGACATCTAGTATGATCCCCTATATGTACCCCTTTTGTGATGGTCTTTATGTAA
Organism: Sequoia sempervirens; assembly: GCA_007258455.2. Classification (NCBI taxonomy): domain Eukaryota; kingdom Viridiplantae; phylum Streptophyta; class Pinopsida; order Cupressales; family Cupressaceae; genus Sequoia; species Sequoia sempervirens. The sequence goes on along the minus strand of VDFB02058242.1, from coordinate 288,009,110 downwards.
GCTAGCTAGTTGTGAGTTAAAATAAATGTGTTAAGTGCATATGTGTGTCTATTAAATGAAATGTGATGTGCTCCTTTGTGTTAGTGTTATTTCTATGTTAAATGTGTACCCCTAGCGTTTGGTTCCCCCCTAATGGGAGTGTGATGCCAGCTAGTGTAAATAGGGGTTGAGAGGCACATGGTCTACCATTAGGAGATTACGAGCTCAGGGTGTTGTCCCTTATCCTGATAAAGGATCTATGTCAAGTCATTGTAATCTTCCCATGGACGTTGATCGTGGTCTACTCCCCCACATATGAGAGCCACACTTGTTGGTTCATAGTGCAAACCTATTCCTTCATGTTTATAACCCATGGGTAAAGGATGGAATAACATGGACTACCAGTGATTCATACTTATGTGGTCAGGGACCACCAGTTACTTATATTCATGTGGTCAGGGACCACCAGTGCTTCATGTTTATGTGGTCAAGGACCACCAGTGATGTAAATTAATGTGGTCAGGGACCACAAGTTATTGCATGCTATAATACTTATGATGTGGTTAGAGAACCACCATTCCCCTCCTCCCCTTAGGTGGCTTATCAAGTCACGTGGTGTTTGTAATGTGCAAATTTTATTGTTGAAATATGAATTATTTATAATTCTTGATTGATGTTTTATTTTATTATGCGCCAGCAACGTGTAATTTTACATTTAGGTAATTAGGCTATTTAGCCATTTGGAAGTTGTTATATAGTCCGATTTGCCTCAAGGACTTGTTTAATTTTTCCTTTGGATTATGATTTGAAAGTTGCAATGTAGCTACAATTTATCTTTATTTTGTTTCTCTTGAATTTATAAGTTCCCTCTTGGGAGTTTTATTGAAACTTTGGGTTATGATCTTGTGTTATTCAGTTTGAGGCTTTCTCCTTTGTTGCAAATTTGCTGGCATGTGTGGTGTAATGTGGAATTTGTAAACTGCCATACCCCAGGGGGTTCCCTGGCAGGTCGTATAGGGGAGTAGATGTGTTGGGGAATTATTTTGAAAGGGGTTGTGAATGGGACTGGTATGGGACGGTCATTAATCCATTCTTCCCTCATTCTATGATTATTCTTATCTATATGGAGGAGTCCTTAGAGAAGGGCCTTGAATGGTATCCAAGAATATCCATCCTTGTAAACCCCATTATGTGAGCCTTGTGTTGTAAATTATGTGACTGTATGAGGACAGGTGCACCCATTGGGAAGAGCACCCTTTATATGAGGGCAGGCGCACCCAATTTAGAAGAGCATCCTTGCTATTGTTGTGTGTACATGTGAAATTACAAATAAATGTGATGTGGTCTACCTGTGAGCTATGTGAGAAAAATAGTAACATGTGATGCAAAGTTATTATTATTTGAGACATGGTATGAGTTCCATAATTATAAGGTAAAATTTTCTCTTAAGCATATATTTTGACAAAATGTGAAGCTAACAATTATGAGACATGATTGGTCAATGAAACAAAAATATTTTCTAACATCATGGGTGATGTTTATGATGCAAAGAAATTTTGGAGGTGTATAAAAGGTTAAGGATTCATTTAGATATAGTTTTGCATAATTTAATTGAAGTCGATTACATTGTTAATAAATTAGAGCTACATGGATTGTTGTTAGCATTTGTTAAATTAATCATATATCAAATAAATGTTCCACTATGAGAAATTTTGTTCTAAGTATTTAAATATTTAATTCATGGAAGACATTTGCCTCTAATATGCACTTATAGCTAAATGTTTTGATTCCTCCATCGAGAAAGTAAAAGTAATTAGTATGTTTGATATATTCATGTTTGTTCTTATATTGAGATTATGTTTTCAAACCTTAACGACTTCTAGGAGGAAGTCTAAGCTAAGGGGAGGGAGATGTAAGGCCCCACCTTGCATGTGATTAGTAAAGACCTAATATGTTTTATGTGATCCTAAATAGATGGTAAGATGTATTATGGATGACAAATACTGTGATTATTTGATAATATTCTTGCTTATGCTACCATGAATGTAAGACCTCGTTTCGTATCCCCCATTTTATTTCAATCAAACAATTAGTTAAATGATGATTATGATGAAACGAATGATGAAACTCTTTTTAGGATTCATGGGCATTAACCTTGATTTAATTATGATAGAAGCACATATGAATTGTTGGATATAACTTGAAAGAGATGGGTTATTTGGCATATTAAATTTTGGTAAATGGTTCATCGTTAATGTTATAGGAGTTTAAAATGAATTACTAAGGTGGTAAACAAAATGATGGAGTGACTATTTCATTGACTATATTCTTGTATGGGAGTAAGTGTGTATTTCCTTGGATTATAATGAAAATTGAATCTAGGTTCATTTGATGTATTAATGAGTAAATAGTTCATGAGTGAAAATTATGTGAATTGGATTAGCTAATAATATGAAGAGATATATGATCTAATCATGCTGACCTTGGTAATGTGTAGGAATCAAATATGCAAATAGGAGGATGGATAAATATTGGAATCAAATCAGATACATCTTTGGGAAGTTCTAAGTGTAGCCCTATTTGACTTAGAAGGGTTTGAGGTTTTATTATTGATTGATTGATTATGTTTGAGTAGAATCCAATTGTAGGTCATGTGATGTGAGTTTGGTTGGGGTTGGAACCCTTGGTCAAGATCAAAACTCGTATGGATTCTTTTGTGGGTTTTAAAAAGGGATTATTGAGTCAATTTCCTTGGTTTTTGAACAAGAATAGACCCCTAGGACCTATACCTATGGGTTTGGAACCTTTTTGACATGTGAACTTGTCCTTGAAGTGTGAAAAGACCCCTCAAAAGTCCACATTCATGAATGTGACGAATTCAAAAAGTGTTGGGGCTTGGGAAAAGTGACTTGTCACTCTCAACTTCCCACTCCCCAAAAGTTCTTGGAATTGGCACAAGACTCACACATGTGTGAGCACTTGTGGGAAAGAGTGTAGGTTTGGAGGATTCCTATATATCTTAAGAAGATGGAAGATTTGGGCATTGCCCACTTCTCCTTTTGGAGAACTTGTGAAGTGAAGAAAAGAAGGAGAGAGTCAAGGATGGAAGAATAGGAGTTCAAAGGAAAGCAGCTTGTAGAGAGATAAGTCTTTTTCCATTTCTTATTCTTAGTATTGGTAGAGATAGCTTGATCTATGCATTGAATCATAAGTAAGATTGTTTAAGGGATATATTAGAGTAATGTGTTGTATAATGAGCAATCTTGTTATAGCACTAAGCTCTCACCATTGAATTACAATGGTGTATAATGTATTTCTTGCTCGGGGGTATGGCTAGAGCCCACGAGGCTCCATGACGCCATTACGGTAGGGTGGAGAGCAAGACCTTGTTCATGAGTTTGTAAGTCATTTGCTTCCTCAAATATTGTGATAATATTGTAATTCTAAAAGATGGGAATTCATGTTTTTAGCAAGTCTTATTCCTTTGTTTGTGTTCATTGTATTTCTTTTTAATACTATTGCAATATTAAAAGTTAGTATTTTGTTTTAGAAGGAAATATAGGAAAAGATCAAGCCTTAATTCTTGGGTATGATATTCTTTTATTGCTAGTATTCATGTAAAAATAAAAGATTTGTATCTTGTTGAAATAAAAAAAAATAAAAAAAGATGAGAGCAAGATGTTAGTCATTGTTATGTTTCTCATTGCATTTATAAATGTCCTTTGTAGTATGAAAAGTCTATGTAAGGAGTTTACATCTTATATTGTAAAAAGGGAATATATTTATAACTTTGGTTTAATTGGAAATGTGAAAAAACATCTTATCCTTGTGTTTAGACTTTTAAAGAAAAAGATATGTTGTATTATGTTTTTGAAGGATAAGTATAATGAGATTAGGTTGAGAAATGAGTGCTTGTAAAAGATAGTTAAAGACCTAAAAGAGAAATAGAGAGGAAAACAATCATTTTATCTTTTTGTTCCTTCCATGCATATGTCAACTGTGCCAAGTTACTTTCCATCAAATAGCAAACAAATATTATGTGCTTATAAAAAAAAGTGGTCAATGTTCCATGCAGAGCATCTTATATATAGTTTTTGTTGTATGAAATCAAATAAATGGAAAAAGGTAACTACAGATTTGTATATTCTTGAAGACTTTAAAAATAGATATATTATGCTGTTGTGAAATGACATCTAGTTGTCTCTCTATTTTTTAAACAAAATGTGAATGAAGATTTTACTGGTGATAATGACCAAACTACCATACGATTTGTTTAGAGCAAAGTTAGGATATTGTATTCTGTTGCAGGCAGTTACAAAAAATAGGAGAGAACAGCAATATAATGCTTTCTTAAGATATTATCCCTTATTGTTATAAAGATTGATAACTCTATTCATCTGTAACTTAGTATGTGCGTGTGAATAAAGTGTTTGGATCTTACTGTGAAAGTAGACAAGCTTTTAGTATATATATATATATATATATATATATATATATATATTGTATCACTTTCTTTGTTTTATCAATATATAGCTCAAATGTACAATTACAATCATCGAAAGAATGCATATTTTATATGGTTGAAATTAACTATTTTTTTTTTAAAACTGGGCATTTCCCTGAATGTCTATGAATACGTTTTTAATGAGGAAACAAGACAATGAATCTGTGTAATGTTTAACTAAACTTAGGCATTGATCCATGGGAAAATAAATTCAGAAATTACTTGATTTCGTTTGAGAAAAAAAATAAAAATAAAATCAAATTTTCACAATAGATTTTGAGGGAACTTTTCTCCTCTCAGATTATGCCCTACCAGGGAGAAGAGTCTCCCTCAGTGACTGCAAGTTAGACGGCGGGCTATGGTGGGTGTCACGTGTCCTCACAGAGATCGTAGGTCGACCCTTTTTGGCAGCACACTTGACCAACAAGATGCATATGAAAGAATTAGCCTTGGAAGTTTCAACCTACAACATATTGCCCATACAGTGAGCAACAAAAATAGATCCAGTATCTAGTCCTTGTGCACTTCTTGAATAACGCATGTAGTTACTCTCTTTCTCGTGGACCCCCATTCAATTGGTTCAGCTTTAGACTCAGCCGCCTGCAAACAAGAGAGATAGAAGCAATGAGGAAAAATAAATAAATACAATGGGTTTTTATTATAAACCAAAACATTAGCTAAATCTGCGTATAAATTAAGTTACCTTGTTTGCAAGGGCGGGTGCAATAGTGAGGAGAAACACAAGTTGAGACAGTGGGATGAGGAGCCTCTGTTGCAAGGGTGTTCAGAGGAACCTCTCCTGCCATGGCGTGCCAAATAGCGGTGCCCTTCCTACTCATGAAAAATAAAAGAAAAAAGAAAGAAACTAAAAATTTGCTCCTAAACAGCAATGGTAAATAGGGAATAAACATGCCAGTCTGTGAACTTTAGGGTTTGGGAAGATTTCAAAATGGACGTGAAATAAAATTGTGTTTTGACTCTTTAGGTTGCCGTCTTCTCTTCCCACTGACTGCCCTAATTCTAATGCCATTGAAAGACTTAGAAATAACTGAATGGTTACTGATGTGTTTATGGATTTTACATTCCAAAAGAAGAGTAGTATTAAGATAGTAATCAAAAGTAAATTAGGGATTAGTCTTTCCACGACGATCTACGAAATAAAAGTAATCCATCACTTTTAAATTGCTGGCAGCGCAAAACCTAAATATTAACCTTAAACGGTTGCGTCTCTTAATTTAATGTGTGGTCACAGAATATACGGCTATGGCAATGATGTTTTAACACTTTAATACGCTATTGTATTTTTACTTGTATAAACATAAAAAGAGAGAACCAAAGTTCCCACGTATGAGTATTAGAGTGTAAGGTGGGAGGCCTAGTATTAAATGAATATAGGGCTCATCAAAACACACCATGGTAAATTAGAAGATTCTTCCCTCAAAAGCTTTAAGATCTCTTTATTAAAAAGGGAAAAGGAATATACCCCCAACATTTTAGATACAAGTCACAATATATTAAAATAAGAATATGTAAATAAAGTAAGGTTTAAGTAATTATTTGGAACTTATCTCATTCTTACTAAATAAATTAATAAATTAAATATATATATATATATATATATCCTCTCCACTTTAGTTCCTTTTAAAGTAAAAATATAAATATATGATATAATTTATCCCATTTTAAAAGGAGGGGAGGCTACTTTTAGTTATTATTATTTTTAACCATTTAAGTGAAATATATATATATATATATATCAAATAAAGTAATATATGATTAATGGTATTAATTGAATTAATATTATGTAAATGCAAAGGGATTAATATGTATTTACTTGTATTCTTCAATTTTATAACTTATATATATATATATATATATATATATAAATAATAATAAATAATGATAATATTAATAAACTAATTAAAATAGAAATTCAATAAATAACATGTTAATTATAAATAGTCTATTCATTCTCACATTTGAATTTCGAGGTGGGATGATCAGTGTGGATCTCAACAATGTTGTCAAGATGGTTTGAAGGGTGGGGCTTACAACTAAAATGATGTGTCATCAAATAATTCTTGATTTTATCTAGTAATTCACTCATCCTCAAATGTCAGACCTTGACATTTCTCATGATCACTTGAGGGTATGTGTGATGGTCTCCACACATACCCGCTCATCTAAGTACCCAACCCTCACCTTCGGGTGACATGTTATTGCTCTCGTTGTAGGGAAACGCCATCTAATGCAGGTAATACATCACCATGTTACGCATGGTTAGTGTAATGATAGAAAATTTGCAAACATGTGTTTGTTTTTCAAAAAAAAAAAAAATAGTTGTGTTTTAACTTGGAGTAAATTTAGGGCATTACAAAGATGTATACTGACTCTAGATCTATGGATCCATCAGTGTACCTTTCCATGTTGTTTGTCATATTATATTTGGAGGAAACCCCTAATCATGATGTTGCTTTATTTGGAAACATATTATTGGTATAGGGTTTTCCAAAAAATCTCTTGTGATCTTTTGTTAGATGGCATTTATCATTTTTCTACTTTAAACTAATTCCTCATAGCATGGTGTTTTGCAATTTCTTTAAAGTGGGGGAATACATTTGAATTATTTTTCTTCACTTTATCCAAAGGGTTTGGACTTAATGATGTGTTGGCATTTGAAATTGAAATTGACATTTCTCTACATCACTTTGTTCACTGGAGTTGAATTTAGTGTAGCATTAGCATTGCATATGATGACACATTATCAAGGTTATTAGTAAGTATAAATCTTACTATGATTGAGTACACCTTGTATAACTACTGCGCGTTTCTCATTTTTTCCACCTTGTTATGGGTACACCTAGTAGACCTAGTGTGCTTCTCATCCTACCTAGTGGTTTCACCTAGTGAAAAGTTATTGTCACTAGCCCATGTGCCTTTTGATTTATGATTTAGCTAGAGAATATCATACTTTTCTATTGTATGAATAATGAATGTGTTTTGTATGGGTCATAACATAATACAACTTGTTAGTACATACCCTCTTTTGCATGGCATGTTGAAATTATGTGTTTGTATATGTTGTCTTGTTGCATATCTAACATGTGTGCGTTCCTTTGTGCTTATGTTGGTTTGCCATGGGATCTTAGATCCTAAGGGCTTGATCACCCTCCTTGATCCTTAGCCATCCAATTTATTTAAATTTTTTATATTTGAACCCCTCTTGATGCGTGTTTCTCAACTTTAGTGTGAGTCTAACAATAAGTTCATACTCTCACTAAAGTGGGGGCTAAATGTAGTGTATAAAATTTTCACCCTTAATAATTTTACACTATGTTCTATCCCCCCTAAATTAATGATCCTAATTGAGTACCTAATTTCCTAAATTATGTATTCCAAAGTCTATTTTGTTGTTTTCTGAAAAAGTTGCAAGAATTGAATAAATAAAAATAATTAATTTACGATCCCAACACTTAATGTCTTATCAGATAGAGCTAGGACCCATATTTCCATAGTCATATGGGTCCCCATATATTTCCAAGGACCAATTTTTAATATGTTGGTGGCATTTTCATATTTAGAATTGAAATCTCAATTGTCATATTTTTGAATTTGCTTTTTGGGAAATTAGAATAATTGAATATAAATACCTATTTCTTTTACCATTTGCTTGATCTAAAAAGCATTAAGGCACATAATTGAGAAAATACTATTGTCAAGAGCAAGTCAAGAGAATAATTTTAGATTTTATTGCAAAAATTCAAGATCTAACATCATGTCAAATTATATGTATGTTCATTTTATATTGTTTTCTAAAGGCTAACATTATTGTAGGTCTAAGCATTCAAGCATTCAATCATTCAAGAAAATCTATCAAGAAAGATCCAAGATCCTTGAGGTGATGTGCATGACTTTAGTCCTTTAAGGAAACCATTGAAGGGAGGTGAGTTTAGCAGTTTTTTCATTCATCATTTCCTTCCTTTTCATTATTAGTTTATCATTGACATTTGCATTGTTGAAGTGGGAACACTTACATGGGTTTTGACTAAAGTAAGCCCCTAAAATGGCTAAACATTTCTCCTCTTTGTGAATGTGTAGGCTACACGTTTAAAGAATATTGAAGAGATCTTGAAGGTAAATTCTTCATTTTTGTATTCTTTGTCATATATCTTACCAACCCACAAAAATCACTTATAGAATTTATTAATGATATTCTAAAAGCTCTACAATTTGGAAATAGAAGATCAGATCCAGCATCAAAGGATTGCAAAATCAGTTTCAACACCACCTATTAGGGACCCATATTCACTTGGGAAATCGTGTCCCTCTATTCATCCTAGATTCAACTTTTTTTGAGAGGTAAACATCAGTCTTTACTTCCTAGATCTGCCTGCAATTTACTATTTTAGTCTATGTGTTTCTAGAATATCACATTTATCACATGAGTTCATATAGTATAATTAGTTCAATCATTTTAAATTGTTCCCATTCATCTTCAAGGCCCTATGAAAGTGGATCCATGTCAGATTGGCTCACCTTTTTGGGTTGTTATTCAGTCTACTCACCTTGTTGATCCACCTTCTAATGCAACTTGGAAAAATGATCATAAGAAACCCTACTATTTTAAATCTAAACATAAAAGGGTTCCCTTTTTCTATGTTTCAGAATGTTGATCATCTTATTTCTACTCTTCGTTATGAAAATTCTTCTTTATTTTCCCTTATAATTATTAACTACTTTGTTTCTCAAATTTTAATTATTCTTGACTTGGAAAATAGCAGGTGTAGTTAATTCTTTGATCTTTTCATTTGAGTGTCTCCATAATCTAATATCATATTCAAAGGACACAACAATGTGTTCACCATCATGATCTTCATAACCATCAAAAAAATTGTTGATGATAATTATGTTTCTGATATCTTTTGTCATAAACATCTATTTCACTAAATCCTTCATCAAAATAATACTCTTCACTTTTGCACATATTATAGATGGCATCATGTTGATTTCATGGTGTTCATCATGAGTATTATCACAATCATCACAAGGATTATTATGAATTTCAAAGTACTAGGAAACCATATATTGTGTTGGTGAATGAGGAAATTGGCATAAAATACACCTAGAGTTGTCCTCTACTAGATTAACATCATTCATTTGTAGAGGAAAAAGGGTTTCTCTATTACACATTACCCTCTAGTATTTTTAAATAGGTTTTCTATAATACCAATTTGTATTGTAAGTTTGATTAGATAGCTTAGTATCTTATCTTTCTTTCTATAGTTATAATAAAAATATTTTTCATTCCTTTCTACTTTAAAGACTAAGTCTTTAAAGAAACTCATCACCTTGTCAAGTTTATCCTCAAAAGATAAAACTTTGTTCTGGTGTCCTTTAGGGTTCTACAAGATTTTTATGTTATCTCTTATGCTCACTTTTCTACATGCTCTCCTATTATTTTAAATATGAGTTTCTTTTATGAAAACATATCTTAAAGACTAAGGGTCTTTATCTCTAAGTTCATAACCCATATTAGGAGCATAAGCATTACAATACAAAACCAAACATGTAGGTTCATTGGGTCTCATATAATGTGCTATTTTATTCATGATTTTGAGAAACATATAATTAAAATTAGAGATACATTCATTGTAGAATTTACTTATACTTACAAACTCATTAATAATAAATCTAGGATTAGTATTATCACCATATTTATCTTTTAACACTTTCTTAAACTCATCCAATGAATTAATTTGAATTAGGTAATCCCTTGTACCAATCCCTAGTATCAATAGTTAAACATTGCATAATTTTTTATATTATAACATCCCCATCTTTAATTTTAAAGTCATCTCCTAAGTTGAGGAAAGCTCTAAGATGGTATTCAATATGTAGACACCTAAAAATGACCTAGGCCTGCAAGCTTCATTTTTACCACTTTTGTCCTAGCATAATTATGACACTTAATTATGTCCTTGGTTCACATTCGACTATTAATTAAATAATTTATAATTATTTAATTAATTCATGTCCTTTTATTCTTCATGATTATTAAATAAATAAATTTTATTTATTTATTAAATACGTCATTAATTGTCTAAGTCTTCCCTTAATTAAATAAATTTCTTAATTTATTTAATTCCCCTCAGTCATTTGTTCCTTCCTGATTATTAAATAAATAAGTTTCATTTATTTATTTAATGTCACTAACTGTCTTAATTAAATAAATTGATTAATTTATTTAATTAATTAATCTTGTCTGCTAAATTAAATAATTGTCTTTAATTATTTAATTGCCAATTTAATATTCCTCTCATTTTAAATAAATTAATTATTTAAAATGTCATCACAATCTTAACTGTCAGTCCATTTTGGTAAATAATCTGAAAAAGATTATTTATTGTCTCATAAAATCCATAATTTGAATTAATTTAATTCAAATTGGTAATTAATCTTCCAAAAATCAAGTAATCGGGCAGATTCTTGATTTTCCAATTCTGATCTTCAATTCAATCTTTATCTTCTTCTTTTTCAAAAATATTTATTTTCTATTTAATTTGTCTCATTTATTCTCCGCAGTCGATCTGATTATCTGAGACATTATTCTAACCGTTCGATTAAGGATTTTTCCCTAACCCTAATTAGGGATTCTCAGATTTAATCTAGACCTCTCGTTCTAGGTATTTCTTAGAATTTAATCTCATCCGTCCACTCGAAATTGTGTTTTCTATAAAAGATAATTTTGCTCATAATTTCGGGACCTCTCATCATTTTTAACATAGGCATTATAGTCATTTTAGCATTGGTAGTCATTATTTTCATATTGTCATAGACATAGGCATAATTTTATTAAATCCTTCAACATTTGCATAGGGCTTGGTCATTATTATAGGTTGCTCAAGTTGAAATCTAAGGGCCTCATTGACTTGCTGCAAACTAGAAGGTGCTATGAAGGTGAAGCATGGAAGGAAAGGAAGGTATAATCGTTCTTTGTTTTGATTTTCCATTGTTCTTGATAGCCTCTTTGGATTTTTAATGTATATTATCTAATAAGCTAACCCATCTAAAATTTCCATGGAATACATTGGTGAACCCGACGTGAACACGACTATGTTATTTGTTATTATTTCCGTATGGTTTTGTGTTTTGTGCTATTTTTGAAGGTACAGGTATGGAGCGACGCAACTGTTTTTAAAAAAAATCGTGACACATTTGATGTGTCGTGATGCATTCGCAAACAGGAAAGCCGCAATCACTCTGTCAAGCCACAATCGTATCCCAGAAAGCCACAGTTGAAATATAGAGCCACATTTGATGAACCAAGTGATGCATTTGCTCTGTCGTGACACATTCACCTAGTAAAATTTTCTTGTCATTTGCATTTGGGTTTTTTTAAGTTTTTTCTGTTCTTTCTGTTTTCTTTTAGCATTCTAGTTTATTTTCTACATTCTGCCCAGTAGGGGCTGTCGTGTTACTAATCGTGTTTCGCAGCGTGTGGCGGTTACATTTCATAGGTCCAAGACTGGTGGATAAAACTGCTAACTTGTGGTTTTGCAGCTACGCTTATCAAAGACTCATTTTTGAAACAACATGTTTGCAATTTCTAGTATAGAAAACACTTCATTTTGGTGCTTTTAAAATGGATGTGTGTTTGTTTCTATTTTAGTGTGTTTGCAAAATGGTAGGCGAGTATGCTCTCACCTTGTGAAAACTCAATGATCAGAAAACTAGACCCATTCTTTTTTTTTATTACCCTTACAACTTAGTAATCGAAGTATCCTCTCCCCTTGTACTTTCGAGCGATCCTGGGTGTAAGAGAAATGGTTACTAACTCTAGAACTTGGGCCTATTCTGGTGGGAAAAAGTACTCACCCCAGGATGACTCAGACTGGTAGCACCCTAACACTGAGGGACTTCCAGCCGGTATATAAAAGTGGATTCTTGGGGAAAGCCCAAGAATCATGCGTATGCTTCTAACGAGATGGATCCGAAAGGGGAATCTCACCACATGGATCATGCCCTATGAACAGAATGCTCGAATTAAACACCTCTTGTTTTAATGTCCAACCATTATTTGGCCGTTGCTTGATATAGTGCAGGGTACAGTATCATGCCCGAAGACACTCACTACTGATCCCCTTGAGTAGAGATAGCAATTCTTGGGATGTCATTACCCATAGAATCTAAATTTGGTGTGCTCGAATGACGTTAATGAGCCATGGAGGGGAGCCAATGCCACCAAAACTCTAAGCTATCCACTCTCAAGAAGGAAAAGTGTTTATCACCAATCCGGGTTATATCGGTAGGCTATATCAAAGTATACAAACCCTTGGCCTTTTGGCCTTTTAGGATTGTACTTGTCTTATGTGTGCTTGCTTACACCCAAAACACTGTGCTTGTCAAGTGCTTTCTAGAATTATCACATCTACAGCATCAAACAAAACGCTCAACACCAAATAGATCAAATTTTCCATCAAAAATGACAAGACACTTTTTTACAAACTGTCACATTTGTCAAACCGCATTTAACTTTTTGAAATTCCATCACTTTGTTCAATCGCATTCAAGCTTTCAAATACCATATATGCATGCGTCGCGATGCAACTAAATATCATTGACACTCATCTACTTAACCGAGTCGTATTTGTCTGATTCTGAGTCGCATTTGCTCAACCTATACCGCATTCACAAAACTGAGCCGCAACTATCTGTCATTGAGCTGCATCTGCTTAACCAAGTCACATTTGTCTGTTTCTGAGTCACATTTGATCAACCTGTGCCACATTCGCAAAACTGAGCCACAACTATCTATCATTGAACCACATCTGATAAACTGAGTCACATTTGTCTGATTCCAAGTCACATTTGCTCAACTTAAGCTGCATTTGCAAAACCCCAACACAACTGACACCTCAAACAATGCATTTGCTTGTCACTGTTTAAAACTTCATACAAAGTCAAATCTGAATTCTTCATCTTGTCAACCATTTGTCAAACATTGTTTCCAAGAAGATTCTGTCAGAAACTAAACTTGAAATTGCTCAAAGTCTTGACCATTAGTTTGCATTCATCACAATAGGTTTCATCCTTCACTTTTTTAGTTGCATACATTCGACATTAGGTTGTCCCTAGGTTCACTTTTGGCATCTTTAGGATTAGGTAAACCTCAACACAATTTGCAATGTCATTGCTTTCGAAACTAGGCTCTTTTGGACTAAGTTGTCAAACCTTTTTTTTAGTCATTGTCCTCTTTTGTGAGATTTTTCCAACTCAAAATTCTAGTTAGGGAAACTCACTAGTCATTTAGACCTTGTCACCTTGTAATTTTCAACAAAATCCTTTAGAAACCAAAATTGAAAACAAAGTTTGAGCTTAGAAGTGCTTAGGTACCCTTATCTTACATTGCATTTTAAGTCTTCACATTGGATATCCTATTCACAAAAATCCAAAACATTAGTCATCCTAGTGGTCATTTTGAACTTAGACCTTACATAGTGTCATCACTACATTTAGTTGTCATTTTTCATTTGAGCAAACACATTTCATGGTGGAAACTAGATTTCAAAAATAACAACGACAAATGGCAAACTTTGGACAAGATTCCAATCCCAACATCGACAATAACACTTATGACACGAACAAACATTGGACCTTTTCTAACCCATTTCACAACATGAACATTCAATCTTCCATGAACATGCCATCTTCATCATGAAATCCCTCTGAACCATTCATACAAAGAGACCAAATTGATGAGTATACGCAAAATACTTAGAAGCTACAGCGTAAAATCCTGATATAGTCTCCTTTGTAGAAAAATCAATCTTACGTGACCCTCAAAGGTATCTAGCCATGCTTTTGGATGAAGGGGCTAAGTTACCACAAGGATTTGACATAAATACTTTGCCACCTCCATTCGTCTACCCTCACCATCAACAGTTGCTTAACACAAATCTTGCCATTAATTCCCAGCAAATGTCCACTTATCACCCTTATCCTAACCTTGACAAGGGAAGCCAACTATTCACTAGTCCATTCCAAACCTCCGCGTCATATTCTGATGCTTCACCTATCAATCGCGTCCAAGTCTACATGCCTTATCAACCATCTACCAACTCATGTCAAGTCCCCACATCATACCATACTGATCTGGTCCAAGTCTCCATGTCCTATTTCAATCAACCTTACACCTATCCAGTCAAAGTCTCCATGTCATATCCTTGTCCTTCAGTAGTTAATCTAGTCCAAGACTCCATGACATATCCAGTCCAAGACTCCATGTCCTATCTTTGTCCCTCACATGCTAGTCCAGTCCAAGTCCCCACATCATATCCTAGTCCTTCACATACTAGTCCAGTCCAAGTCCCCACATCATATCCTAGTCTGTCATTCATTAATCCTTTTCAAGTCATCCCCTCACAAGCCACATCTAGTCATGAAAGTTCTATCATTACTCAAAGTCAAATCCTATTTAATAAACTTGAGGATACATGTCAAAATGAAAGCCCAAAGCATGACATTATAACGTCACCCTCATGTCAAGAACAAGGTAGTCCATCCCATGACCCTATTTCTGATTGTATCACCCATGACAACCCCATCTTTGACCAAGAAGTCCAAATCCATGACAACCCCATCCTTGACCAAGACCCTACTAGTGACCAAGAAATCCAAAATGATCCACTCCTTGACCTTTACACCATTCATGATCAAACACTTTCCAATCCTATACAAGCCTTGACTATTGACACTTTCCAAAATGAGACACTTGCCTCTATGAAACACATAGACGATATTCCTCAAGCACAAGAGTATTCCAATATGGACATATTTGAAAATGATCAAGCTATAGCTGAATTTACTAGGCCCTATGACACTAAACATAATGATGGCTTCAACATTGCCTTGGAAGCACCAACAGAATCATCTGAATTTGACATGTCACACAATCAGACCAAAGATATCAATCAGGAATATGTCCAACATGACAATGAAGCTAAGACACTTTATCAACTAGGGTCATCTATCTTTGTCAGAGCAGGCTTTCTTGCAGATGAAAATATTACAAGTGACAGTGTCCATAGACATCATGATGGGTTAGCATCTTGCTTTCAAAACAACAAATACCCCATCGCAAATAGAATTTGTCAAAGCATGCAATATCAAGGAAAAGGACTAGGCATACACGAGCAAGGCATTCAAGAACCAATACAACTCCAGGAAAATTACAGACATCAAGGTCTTGGCTATTCATAATATAGCAAATCAAACGATGTTAGTGGTACCTCCTCGATACTAGGGGCAACCTTGTCAAATACAAACGTCAAAATGGAGTCCATGAGAAACCCTTGTTATAAGATTGCTGCCAACACCCCCTCCACCCACACCATGAACCGTCATTTCATCATAAATAAACCTTCCCTTTGGAACCAACAAAAACAAAATTCTTACAAGTCAAAAGATAAAAATCAAATGTCAAAGGACATTGAATCAAACAAAAGGACAAGTGGACAAATGAAATTAAAATGGATCCCAAAGAAATATGGATCAAACAAAGACACCAAGTCAAATACAAAAGTCAATCACAATGTGGAGCCACAAGACAAGAGGACTCCCACATATAACACATGTCCACCTCCTTCAAAATGGTTATCAATAGAGGCATATAAAAGTGTTGGTTCCAAACACCATCCCAAGTTTGGAAAATAAAAAGTCATTCATCCAAATATCCAAACAACCTTTCCACATCTACCATCATCTGTCATAATCCTACATCTCGCCTAAAGTCCAAAAATCCCACGTCACAAATCCATCACATCATGGCAGCAACTCTTTACCACAAGGACTCTCATGGCACTCTATTGTGATGTGCGTAGTTTGATAAGGCGAACTCTAGTATCAGAAAGGATCACAATGGCATCAATTAGTTGTATACAAGTGCTACGATCCTGACAAGACAACTCCTTCAACAAGGTCATTATTGGCATATCATGGCACCAGTCTCTACATCGGCACCGTCAGTGGATTCAGAATAGTCAGTGGTAATCTAAAGCATCTAGGCTATCCACAATATCAAAAACACAAAAAAAGAAAATCAAAAATGTAAAAAAATCGTCACCCTGATGAAAACCTGGCAAACAAGCATCTTGGTGACACAAAAAAATTTAAAAAGTCAAGAAAATAGTAAAGAGAAAAATTTCATCCAATGGTGAAAACCTGGCAAACAGGCACCCTGGATAAGTACCATGATGAAAACCTGGCAAACAGGCGTCATGTGTAAAATAAATCATCTATGTGGACTCTTACACTTGGGGGCAAGTTGTCTCATCTCCTAGGCCTTCCTCTTGACATTGACATCTGACCATTTCATTCATATCATTTTCATACATTTTCCACTTACCTTGGTCTTGACATAAAACTGGCACACATAAATCATGCTTTGGGAAAACTCTTGACATGTCTATCCTTCAGTCATACATGATTCATGAAACATCATTTCATTGACCGTCATAGTCTTATTGTCCTTGTACAACATAGTCCTTGAAAATCATATGTCAATTCCATTAGTCTCATGTCTCCCATCTTTTACCAAGGCCACCTCTCATTCTTTCATGTATGTCGAGAACCTATCTTGGCTTCCCCTTGTCAAATGGTCTAAGGATAGTCATCATCCCATCTAGTCCTAACCAAGTCATTCCAAATGCAACGAGTCCAATTCATACAAGCACATTATCCAAAATTTTACTTGACTGCGTTCCTAGCTTGGCTGTAGACCTCAATACTTTCATCACATTATCGTCATCATCCTCACGTTCTTTCAGGATGCATCCGTCCCACGTCAAACAACGTTGTCATCACCTGTCAATTGGTATTTAGCTTGACTAGGGGCATAATCATATTTGTCCTTGGATTCTCATGTGTAGGCATCAATCATATGCATTTGTCATGATCCTCTTAAATGTCAAAATCCAAAAACATCATAAAATGTCCTGAAAAAAGACAAAAACATCATAAAATGTCCTGAAAAATGACAAAAACATCATAAAATGTCCTGAAGAGAGACCAAAAACATCATAAAATGTCCTAAAGAAAGACCTTAAAATCATAAAATGTCCTGAAGAAAAACACAAAAACATTCAAATCAATGTCAAAATCCTAAAAATGGAGTCAAAGTCAGTCATATTAGTTAGTCCATGTCATTGTCAAACTATGAGGTCTCTGAGTGCATGACGTAGGCAAGGCCATCTGTCGATGAGCCCCCGAGACCGCACTAGGTTAGTCCATTAGGGTTCATGGCATTACACTGGCACACACGTCAAAAATCTGCTAGTCACAACAGATCATTTCTCCAAATAGGAAAACTCCTAAAACAAAGTATGGCAATTATTCATTCAACATGACAATCGTATCACCATGGTATATTATCATCATATGATCAACACAAGTCAAACTCAGTCAAAACAAGTCTAACTTAGTCAAAACAAGTCAAATTATTGCAATCAGTCAAACTATCAACTCTTGGTTACCTTTCAGATGCGTCCTTCTGAAGAATAAGCTCAGTCATTTATGCCTTAGGATGTGTCCTTCCTAGGCATTGTCCCTATCATTTGAAATTTTCAAGGGATCCTTTCTGACACTTAAGGATCATTCCTCTTGGCATCACCTTTCTTTCAGATGTGTCCTTCTGAAGAACAAAACTCTGACATTGGTGTTTTAGGATGTGTCCTTCCTAGACATCGACATTATTCAGGATGTGTCCTTCCTAAATATGGCAACCTTCGGCATTCATCATCTCGACATCATTAAAACTTGACATCCAGACACACTTGGCAAACACTTGACATTGTCTTTTGGCTTTTTATCATGTTACTAGTTTTTCAGCGAGATCCTGACACCAGGATTTAGAGAAGCAGTGATGTATCATAACATTTGTCTTGTCTTTTGACACCCATGTTACTAGTTTTTCAACGAGATCCTAACACCAGGATTTAGAGAAGCAGTGATGTATCATGACATTTGTCTTGTCTTTTGACACTCATGTTACTAGTTTTTCAGCGAGATCCTAACACCAGGATTTAAAGAAGCAGTGATGTATCATGACATTTGTCTTGTCTTTTGACACTCATGTTACTAGTTTCTTAGCGAGATCCTGACAAAAGGATTTAGAAAAGCAGCGATGTATCATGACATTTGTCTTGTCTTTTGACACTCATGTTACTAGTTTTTCAGTGAGATCATGACACCGAGATTTAGAGAAGCAGCGATGTATCATAACATTTGTCTTGTCTTTTGACAATCATGTTACTAGTTTCTTAGTGAGATCCTGACAAAAGGATTTAGAAAAGTAGTGAGGTATCATGATAATGGCTTTATCTTATTTCTTTCTTACAGTCATGTTGCTAGTTCCTCAAGGATGTCCTGGCAACAAGATTTAGAGGAGCAACGACATTTCATGACTTGTCCTTTTTGTCTTTTTCTACTTGTGGTTGATTATGACAAAGACTGGGGCAATAACACTCTTGGTATAGGTCATGATCTTCCTTTTCTGTGACTGCTTCTCTTATGTGATGGTACAGCCTTCCACACCTTGATCTATTTCATATCATGGTGTTTGTTGGCCATCACAACAATCTTCCCAATGATGATTAAGAGCAATAAATATTAAAAGTCCTATCGTAAGGTTTGAAGGATTTGGTCTAGGAACTAACATGCATCTTCTTTAGTCTTGTCATCTTCTCTCACCCATCTCATATAGGCATTGCATTCATGTCTTTTGCACTAAAATTTTATCTCTTCATATTCTAGTCTTCTAATCAATTTCGAGAGCACACCCATGTTCTTCGAACCTGTCTGTCCTCTCGAGGGGGCATACCGTAACCCTCCTCATCATTCTCCCTCATCTTATTTTGCATTGGGGCATATTTTTGACTTATTTTCCTTGTCACAATGCGACAAGCAACATTATGACAAAGAGGGGAAAAATGTAAACACCTAAAAATGACCTAGGCCTGCAAGCTTCATTTTTACCACTTTCGTCCTAGCATAATTATGACACTTAATTATATCCTTGGTCCACATTTGACTATTAATTAAATAATTTATAATTATTTAATTAATTCATGTCCTTTTATTCTTAATGATTATTAAATAAATAATTATTTTTTTATTTATTAAATATGTCATTAATTGTTTAAGTCTTCCCTTAAATAAATTTCTTAATTTATTTAATTCCCCTCGGTCATATGTTCCTTCCTGCTTATTAAATAAATAAGTATCATTTATTTATTTAATATGTCACTAACTGTCTTAATTAAATAAATTGATTAATTTATTTAATTAATTAATATTGTCTGCTAAATTAAATAATTATCTTTAATTATTTAATTGCCAATTTAATATTCCTCTCATTTTAAATAAATAAATTATTTAAAATGTCATCACAATCTTAACTGTCAGTCCATTTTGGTAAATAATCTGAAAAAGATTATTTATTGTCTCATAAAATCCATAATTCGAATTAATTTAATTCAAATTGGTAATTAATCTTCCAAAAATCAAGTAATCGGGCAGATTCTTGATTTTCCAAATCTGATCTTCAGTTCAGTCTTTATCTTCTTCTTTTTCAAAAATCTTTATTTTTTGTTTAATTTGTCTCATTTATTCTCCACCGTCGATCTGATTATCTAAGACATTATTCTAACCATTCGATTAAGGATTTTTCCCTAACCCGAATTAAGGAATCTTAGATTTAATCTGGACCTCTCGTTCTAGGTCTTTCTTAGAATTTAATCTCATCCGTCCACTCGAAATTGTGTTTTCTATAAAAGACAATTTTGCTCATAATTTTGGGACCTCTCGTCATTTTTAACATAGGAATTATAGTCATTTTAGCATTGGTAGTCATTATTTTCATATTGTCATAGACATAGGCATAATTTTATCAAATCCTTCAACATTTGCATAGGGCTTGGGCATTATTATAGGTTGCTCAATTTGAAATCTAAGGGCCTCATTGACTTGCTACAAACTAAAAGGTGCTATGAAGGTGAAGCATGGAAGGAACGGAAGGTATAATCGTTCTTTGTTTTGATTTTCCATTGTTCTTGATAGCCTCTTTGGATTTTTAATGTTTATTATCTAATAAGCTAACCCATCTAAAATTTACATTGAATACATAGTAGACAATGCATTATTTCCTAAAAAAGTGATGAAAGCATTTGTAATATCATTAGGGATGACATTGGGATACTCAAGGATACCACTAAAATCTAGTTTTCTTGATCTCTCTAATTGTAAGGGTCTTCTCATTGGGAAATTCCCTATAGTAGGACTTACATGAGGATTAGCTTGAGGATTTTATTTGTTAACAAAATTCTAACCCCTTAGTGTATTAATATTTTTTCCATCTATCTAGGAGCCTACATATTGGTTATACTACTGATATTTCCCATAATTCCCATAAGTCCTTAGATTTTGTTTTGGCATAGTCACTTGAGGCTATGGGTTAGATGTAGGTATTCCTTGACTTATTTTGGCAATCAATTGGACAAAATATGCTTGGACTATTCTCTATTATGGAACAAAGGTACTAAATTTGTCATAAGATCATTTTGAGAGGATATTATATCAAGAATTCATAAATTAAAACTCCTAAAAGGGGAATCTTGCAACTGTGAAACAAAATTAGATGGGTTCCGAAATCCATAAGATAATTTAAGGTCATTTACTCTTATTTCTATACCATCTCTAATTCTAATATTTTCCATTTTTTTCCATATTTTACTAGCCATATTCAACCTCCATTTGCAATTCCCATTAAGCTTGATTGGGAAATATAGATGTATAATCCTTTTGAGATATAAATCAACAAATGATATATACAACATAGTATTAGTATTAGGAGGAGTTATGCCTAAGAAAAAAATACTTGGTTTACTAGAAGGTTTATCTAGAAGGTTGTTTTGAATTATAGTAAATAAATCCATAGTTGGAGAATTTAGTTTGGCATAAACTCCTTGTCTGATGCCATATTCTCTTTGAGACTATTCCTTTTCCTTTTCAAGTTATGCCATGAGTGCTTCTTATTTTTCTAGGAAACTTTCATCTCTTATATATTGAGCATTTGTATGTATTCAAAACTCATCACAAATCTTGGGACATCATCTTGTAGTAAGAGTGTAGTTAATAAACTTCATTATTTAATAAATTATTACTAAGAAGATTAGAATAGTTGCATATTTTTCTTTCTAGGTTTGTCTTGGATATTGAAGCTTGCTAGCCAACTTTTTGTTTAGATTTGTATTGAAAAAATATCTTCTACTATCCATTTACAATGGTTTTCTTCTTCTTCTTACAATTATTATTATTAAGGATATATTTTAGAGTTACCACCCTCAAGGGGAATTAAGTGTTATGTCATAAAATTGTACCCTTGTGCAATTTCACATAGCATCAACCTTCACTTTGGCATAATAAGATTATAATGAAAATACCTGCCCTCCTAGCCTTCATTTTCACCCCTACATTATTGTTTTCTATTAGTGGAGGATTTTTTCCCAAGGATGCTTCTATGTTGCATAGGTTTCCACACACTACAGGGTATGTGCAGGATCATCATGGAAAAACAGGCCCTTAATTGGCAAAAAAATTAGAAAAATCAAAGTTAGGAAACTTGACATAAAAATTTGAATAAGTTATCTATATTATTTCAAAAATATGTAAGAATAGAATTTGTAGCAAATTCAATGTATTTTCTAAACTACTAGGTTTATTTAAAACAAAAATCTATTTGGTGAAAATTTGAAATTTCAATGCAATAGTACTTAAATTTTAGGGAAAAAATGAGAAGTAGGTGTTTGTCTGACCACCCTAACCATAGTAAAATGATAATATTTTTTTATAAGATTTTAGATATTAGAGGACTCATGTTCAGATGTGATACAATTTTTTTTGTAATTTTTTTCCAATAAAATAATTAATTATGAATTTTTTATTACAACTTTAAAAAAATAAAAAATTGTATGCCTGACCACCTTAACTTGGTCAAAAATTCATGAAATTCATTTTTTCTTTTTTTAATCCTATAGTATGCGAAGCATAGAATGTGACACCTGTTTTGGATTCAAAAAATGTGATACCGTTTGAAAGCTATAGATGATTTTCAATCAACCTACCAATCAAGACTTTAGTCACAATTCAAATAAAAAATGAATAATAATTATTTCTTAAATTCAAAGTAAAGCATAATTTATATTGGTTGAAAGTTGAGAATCTCCTTTAAAAACCCTTTTTGTTTCATCAATTTTGGGTAAAAAAAGGTTATCGGCCACATGGGCCATCATATCACTTACATATTGCCACTTTTTGGCCCATCATGATCCTGCACATACCCTACACAAACATCCTGACAAGATTCTTAATCCTATGGCTATTGGGACATTACACTTTTTCATGCTCATGAAGTATAACACCTTAGTTGTCTTAGGTGTTCCCAAGAATGAACCCTTTACATGACATTTTACAATATTATTCCCTCTCACTCTCATTATATTTTATTCTTAAAATTCCACTCTATCACTTCTCATTCTCACATTCTCTTCACTCTAGCTCTCCTCTTGCAACTCTACACCATATTTTATTGTAGGTTCAAGCTCTCCTACACCACATCCTTAAAATTTCACCTCATGTATTTGAGGTACTTGTCTTCCTCCTGAATTGAAGAAGCTTGTTGGAGGGAGGGTAACAATTAATTTCATTGCATTGTCATTGATATTTAATAGTATACTTGTTGTCTTGCATGCACTGTGTATTTTTCTTGTAATCTATTTATCTAAATTACTATATGGTTGTCTATTTGGTTTTCCATGGAGGTGGAAACACCAAAATGGGGGTTTGACTAAGGAAATATCTGATAATAGACCCAACACATTTTTTGTTTTTTTGTGTGTAGGCCGGTTGTGGTATCTTTGGGAGAGGTTGGACCACTTGTGTGTTAATCCATTTTCTTCAACTACTCATTATTTGATTAGATAGTTTATTTCCTTATTAATTAGTATTCTGCTTGTTATACTTCCTTACATTTTCCATATTCCATCTAGATTAGTTAAACTATCAAACCTTAGATTTTGAGTAGTTAACATACTCTTAATGTTTCTAGTGGTTGACTTTGTCTCTAGTTTTTATGATATGCCAACATACCACAAAGGTGACACCACACCACACTATCATCTTGGGTCCATGATTTCATCCTTTGAATGACAGCCTATTCATCTATTTCTTGAGACCTAGGAGGTCTACTCACTTAGCTTCTAAAGTCCTCTTCCCATAAAAAAATTAAAAAAACCCAAAAACATAGCATATACTCTCCTTAAACTATCACCTGTCACTTAGGATTTTATCATTGAGGTAATGGCAAGTGATTCGCTCCCTATAGACTCTTCCTTATTATAAAGACTTGGTACTAGTGGATCCTCTCCATTACATTTTAGTAAACTTGACGTGAATTTTCTTTTCTCTTTGTCTTTGTGTTGAAATTTTTTCTTCTCTCATGTTAGGACATGTAGATGATTGCATGTTGTGATGTTCTTTATGAGCTTCATTAAACAATTGACTAACTCTAGATACATAGTGAGAAGAAGTTATCAAAACACAAATATGAGATCTAGAAGGTTTGGTCCTCCCTAATCTAGCTAAACTTTGAATAGTACTCTACAATATTCTATGTTGGATACTACCCTCCTTGCAATGATGTTGTAACTTAATCCCCTACCCCTCCTGCCGCTCTTAGGGTCCTTTTAGAAAAAAATAACTCCATGGGATTGAGACTCGAAGAGCTTGTGGCATTTTTGTCAAGTGAGGATTTCTATGCTAGAGTCACTCCTATTGCCGAAGGTCTAAAGAACTAGTTGATGAATGATCTAAGGGATTTAGAGCTCCTTCAAGACATATAAAATATGGTAGAGACTCGTGTCCATTTTTACACTTCCATCTTGGATGTTACCCAAGATGTTAGATTATAGATCATTGGTCAATAGCTAAGTATCCCAATGCCTAGAGTGTCTATTTATATAGCTGAAATAAGTTCCTCTTTCAATAATGCTACCAACTTTGCACCTTAGTAGAGTCATACAATTAAAGTAAATTGGGTACCCCTAAGTTGTCATGTTTATATATTTAGAGCTCAAAATTTCTCTACTTCTAGTGTTCGCACTAGAGCCTCTATTGGTAGTAGTGTTGGTCATTCTACTCATGTTAGTGTTGGTGGTTCTGCTGGTGGTTATATTAGTCATAATTTTTTTATTGACCCCATCCTTAATGCTCTCATATAGAACATGGGATATATGTAGTCTCAGCTAGCAAACTTTGATAGCTCATCCTCTTAGTCAATGTTCTAACTTTTTAATCATCACGGTCTCTTGTCTATTGCTATTATAAACACTCCTATCCCTCATGGGGTGGGGATTCTATGTTTTGAGAAGTATAGTGGTCATGATGACCTATAAAATCATGTATCATACTTTATCACCATGTGTATAGATTTCATTCACCATGATACAATTCTAGAAAAAATGTGTTCTCATTCTCTTAAGGATGTCTCTTTGGAGTGGTACTGTTCCTTTCCTGAGAATTCTATATTCTCTTTCGATCAATTTGTAAATCAATTCCTCCTATATTTCTAGGCCAACATCAAGCCAAAGATTAAATTTACCATTCTCATCTAGTGTAAGCAAGGACCTCATGAGAAGGTAACTAACTTTATAGATTGGTATCAAGATCTATTTTTTCATATCTCCTATGCCCTAACTAATTTTGATGTATAGAAAGTCTTCATCAAAAAATTCCAACCAACATTGCAAGATAAATTTATTTTAATAAAATATCCATCCTTTTTGCATCTCTATAACATTATGCGCAAGTACCAACAAATGGTTGCATAGTCCATGGACTCATCCTTGTGCTCATGTCAAGATGACCAATTAGTTGTTTCAATCTCTAAAGAGTCTAAAAATAATAAAGTTGTGGTGAAAATGGTTTCTATTCCCATAGATAAAATTTCCATATGATGAATTAGAATATTTACTCAATTATCAAAATCTTATACTAATGTCCTACACAAAGTTTTAAAATATAGAATAATAATTTTTTCAGAGATTAGACCATTTTCTATGTCATATCCTTAGTGGTATGATGCCTAGAATTTCTGCAAGTGTCATTGAGTCTTGGGTCATGAAACTGAGAGATTTTTTCATCATCGACATGTGATTGAAGACTGCATACATAATGGGACAATCTAGATCAATGGTAGGAAGAAAAACTAAATCAAATTTTTAGTGAAGCCCAACTCCTAGCTACATATCTACATAGATCCATTCTAGGCTCATTTCACTAAATGGTCACTCCTACTTCTTTCACTAATTTGACCCCATCCAAGTATGTGATCATAGTCTCATTTACTCATATTCCTCCTTTGAATCATGTGAACTATATTCTTGACATTACATTTGTTTCACATGATCTACCTTTGAACAAGGAGCCCTCTCTATTATACAGTCCCTCTTATATCAATGATAACATTGTAATAGGTGTTATGGTTGACCCTTTGCATCAAGTGATTGTCATTAAAAAATAGACTCTTTATTTATAATTTACATAAGGATAAGTATGATGAATCATAATCTACCATTTTCATGCATGATGGGATCTCTATTCCATCGATTGGCTCAATTTCTTTGTTGATCCTAGTAGGACCTAAATTCTTACAAGTATCGTCTCTTATAATTCCTAAGTTTTTGTTGTTCAGAGTGAGGTTAGGCATTCCATGGCTAGCCTCCATGAATGTAGTCACCTCAATAGTCCACAAATGTATAAATTTTCCACATGAGGGTATTGTGCATACTATCCAAGATACTAGATATAAACTACTAGTATCATGTGGGAACTTCTCCATTGATCAATTTTGGTTCTCAATAGTTGGACCCCTACCTCTTAGAGGGGATCTTTCATATAGAGAACATTTCAGGTATGTGACTAGGGGCTCAACATCAAAGAGTGGTTTTCCTATGTCTAGTCAAGCTATCTCCTTGAATCCCTCTTTGCATGCGTGTAGTGTTCAAAAATGTTGTCTGTGAAATTTTCACACTTGTTTGGGTCATCATTAAATCAAGCTTAATGATGCCTTGATTTAGTGTTGTAATGTGTTTAACACATTTAGATTAGGGTTTGGGCCCTTGTAAACTAAATAGACTTGATGGTACCTTATTTTTGGGTGTTGTAAAGTGCTCTACCACACTTTCAAACTAATCTAGGGTTTTCATTATTAATTGGGTTTCTTTATGCTTTAATTGGCCTTATTTTGCATCTACAAGCCTTATTTAATGCATCTTTCTGAGGGTAATCCCAAAAAAAACCAACATTGAACCACAATTCATGTCTTTTTTGGCCTAGATTTAGTGATCTAGGACTCATACGCCACCTTGGGCGTATGAGTCCCACCTAGATTTTGAAGCCCTGATCTTGATTTCACATGAATCTAAGAATTCTTGAGAAATGTTTCCCATATCTTGTCTAGGTAATGGGACTCATACACCACTTCTGTTGTATGATTCATGTGTGGCTCAAAATTAAATTAAATTCATATTATTGGTGGGTTTTATTCTCCTAGATCTAATGTTGATTTGTAGTGTTGTAATTTTGAGAATTTGGGCATAAACAAGTATAAATACAAGGTTATTTCACTCATTTTCTCCTAATATTTCAAGTGTTCATGCATTATAGAAAATTTATGATCAAGAGAGTGTTGGAACACAATGAACTACTAAGAGGGGGGGTGAATCAGTAGATACCAAAAAATTTCCCTCAAACCAATTGTGCAAATTTATTCTTAACCACTTAATGTGAGGAAACTAACATGTAGAGACATAAATATACGTACACAAAAAATCATCACATAACACCATATGTACGTGGAAAACCCAAGATGGGAAAAGCCATGGTGAGAAATGATGCTTGAGTCTACTACTCAAATCTAGCCTCAAAATCCAAATATCTATTACAATGTTTAGGGCTACGACTCAAGGATGCTCCAACACCCTAATTTAGGAGCTACAACTCCAAGTAAGCAACAACCCTCTACTTTAGAAGCTACAACTTCAAGGATGCTACAACACCTTGTTTTTAGGAGCTACAACTCCAAGGTTGCAACAACAACCTATTTTTAGAAGAAACTACTTCAAGGATGCAACAACACCCTAATCTAAGCTACAACTCAGTGCAATGAGGCTACAACCTTAAAAAAATTACAAGTTCATATATGCATAGATTCGTTATCCATAACCTATAATGCATCATTACATTCAGTACGCTGTTTCACTTCCTTCAATTCACACTTTGTTGTTGAAACTGCACTTTCAACAACACATCCCATTTGATCCACACTCTCTCCTTTCCTCCTCTACACTTAGAACATTTTTCTTTCTATCTTTCTATGCTACACAATCTCCCTCTATGCCACCACTGCACATTCAACAATACATAATTTTGTTCAGTACTTTGTGCACTGGTCATCTTCACACACACACACATAGTAGATTCAATTTCATAGACAATTCTCTAATTTCCTTCTTTTTGCTTAATTCCATCGATCTATAATCTCTTCCTCGAGATTCTCACCATTTTTCAAATCTTCTTCAAATATTCTACTAGGGTTTCCTTCACTTGCAAACTTCACCAATAAGCTACTTGTACCTTGAGCTACATTCCATCATCCAACTCATCATAAAGACATCATATAAGGTTTATCAAATATGACCATACCTCTGTATTGAGCCGCACAACATTTAATTCTAATACAAAGAGTTTTCCCTCATTCTCTCTGTCAAACCCTAGAATCTAGTTATGCATTCAATGTATTCTAATGTTCATTTGATCTGATTCGATCTTTAAATCTTTTAAAAACTATGCCACCACTTAACAGATCAAATATTCATTTACATTGGTCACTGGTGTAGTTGGACCAATTAATTTCTTCCTCCTATGTTGGTTATTGGACGAAACCCATATACACACTGTCGTAGTCATTTGTGATTACTACATTCAAATTTGGGTCATCGATCTACTGAATTTGTACTATGATCTTCCACTTTCCATTCACTATTGCAACTTTAAATCATGACCATATAATAAGAGGTCATTTAAATCTCCTCATCAATCTTGTGAGTATTCACCTATCACCATGTCTCTTTATGACCATCAAAGACATAATACCATATCAGGCTAAGAATCATTAGAGTCCTAATGATAAATTTCATTCACTCTGACACCACACGAGCTCACATGACATCTCCATGTCATCGCTACCTAATTTGCAACAACAATGAAAATTAGCATATCAAGCAATCAATCTTCACCACATATCATCCTTCAACATGATCCACCATCGTCACCTTCCTATTGGGTCTCACTTAGCTTATCACTTCATCAAAGAGACCACTTCCAAACTCCTATTGATACTCCAATGTCACTCCAATGAGATAGCCATTGAGCTATCAAAGAGACATCAACTCCACCCCCATTGATATGGCATTGTCATGCTAATACCATTCCTTTTTGCAGACAAGTGGTCCTCATGCCATAATGTCACCACATGACACTATGCATTATCACTTCCTGCCATGTGTCATCCTTGTCAACTCTATGCAACAATCGTCACCATAGTGACTTAACATATCCACCAATTATGTGTTGCCACTTGTCCTCACTCATCATCTCTTTTTGGTCTCTCTACTACCACATGTACACTATTGACATCATACTCCACCAACTTCTACCACTATTGACAAAGCACCATCATTGTGTTGAGGAGACACTAAACAAGTATCACTGACAACCTTCAATCATGTCAATTAAGACCCTTGATGATGTCACCTATCCACCTCATAGCCATGTCGCTACATCATAATCCACAAGGATGTGGATTACCATTCACCCAATATTTTCACACCATGTGTTTGCTTCATCATCATCTATCATCTCATGCCCTAGTTGGGTCCCACCATGTAATCTTCATGTATCATTGTGTCGAAGGGACATCCAAATGACACACACCAAAACCATTCAATCAAACTGATGACACTTCACACTCCTTATCACTCCATTGCTAAGTCACTAAAAACCTAAACTTTAGAACCTCTTGTTGAAGGTTACTAATTTATGAAAACCTACGACACATCGACAACATAACTATTAGGCTATCGAAGATACTCCAAAATGAGTCATGTTGATACCATTCACTCTCGCCAATAATTCCCTTCTTACTCCTTATTGCTCCATTGAAGAGACATTCGAGAACTCCTTTTGATGACCCACTCTCTTGTTAAAAAATGATCATTAGGCCTTCAAAGAGACACTTGCTTCACTCCTGCCAATATGCTAGTGCCTCACCAATCTAATGCAAATGTATAACCTTAAAGCACTAGGAAAAGGGGCCCATCACCTCCATGAGATGAATGACATAAGTTATTACTTATGTGACCTACAACCTACAATACCAAGTCACTGACATAATAGAAACTATTTGAACATTGTGACTATAACAACCATAGGGTTTAACTGATAAACCCTAAAACACCTGAAGGCGAATATAATTCATTTCTAGGTGGATCCTTCACTTTCTGGACCTGCAAAACACTTCACTAGAATGCTCTAGAAAAACCCAAATCAAATTTGCTACCTGTTTACACCTTTTTCTTCTGGAAGAGCCCTCTACAACCTCATGTTAATCTTGGATGACAACAATGCACTATTTGAGAAACTTAGCAACATTTGTAGAAACATGCTTCTTTCATCAACATTCTATACCATAACTTCCAGAACCAGATCCACTGTATCTCCATAACATCTAGGCACACCACTAAACTATCATCATGCCAACATCTCCCTTGCATGATCAATTCCACACTCCTTTGACATCAAAGAAAACAACATAGTAAATATAATCAATATTCTCTTGTAACTCCATGACAAGATTGTAGCATATGCATTTACCAACAACCAATACCCATGCTTCCATATTCACTGCAAACATTATCTTTGCTTGACATCAATGACACTTTTCATTAATGCCATCATCCTCACTTAAATAAGCAACTCCATTTCATCTATGATACTCTTTCATCATGCTAGAAATCTTCCTTGCATGATTTTCCCTTTTGACATCAATGAAAACTATATGCCAACAATCTCCCCCTTTGTCATTGATGGAAAAAATTAAAAGCTCAACCTGCCAAAGGTGTGATACCAATGATGGATAACATATGAGCTCTCAATTCTCCCCCTTTGATATACCTTCTCCTTTGCTCACACTTATGAGCAACTGCACAACTTTCTCCTCCATGCTCAATTGTTTTGAGCATTTGCACAAATTTCTCCCCCTTTGACATCAATGGAAAGGGTCACAACTTCTTCCCCTTTTTGTCTCAGGTCACCATATAGTTGCAGAATTTATTCCTTCTTAGCAATGGAAAAGGAACTTATCTCCTCCTTTGACTGATACCAATTGAAGATATGATTTTCTATAGCTAACTATCCACTATTTGTTGATGTTCTTACCCACTGATGATCATTTCAAAGAGTGAGAATGTTACCACACATCTGCAACTATCAAGTCGTTAGAAATTTTTAAAACATGTTTTACTTGACATGATCTCTTTCTTCTCTTTATAGGGATAAATAAGATTCCAATTAAAATCCCCCTAGAATCATTCCCTCTCACTAAAAATTAGTGATGTGAGGGAGAAATAGCCTCATGGAGTGTTTCTTTCTAGCATTTTTCTCTCCAGACCTTCTTGTGCACCTTCTTTGATACTTCATCCTTCCTTTCAATAACATGTGTACCATTGTTCTTTTTGGGAGACATATTCTTATACTTACTATATGCATTTGATATTACGTAATGTGTTGGTGGTCTTGCACAATCTAATATGTAGTACTTAGCTATTCGACCATAGTTATCACATTTATAGCACAAAAAATTCATGCCTATTATTGGGGCAAATGAATTTCTATACATATGATTTGTGCTCCCATTATGTGTTGCCCTACAATCTCCAGCTCTATGACCATACTGATTACAAGCATAGCAGTAACCATAAAAATATGGGGAGTACCTAGCCATAGCATTCATTTGAATAGGATGAGGAGGTCTTCTTTGATTTGGCTTCTCCATGTATCTCATCCTAGTAAATCTTTATAATTCAGCTCCTTTAGTATGTTGCTTTCTTTTCAAGTTTCTAGGAATTGATTTCTCCATCCTTTTGTTGACAATAGTTGGATTCTTTACATCTTCAATTTTCTTTTTCTCAACAGTGGTAGGCTTATTTTCTCCTTTTTCTTATTCCACTTTAGTAGTTCCTTTTTTTGATCTTCCAATTCCAAAGGTATTTTCTTTGGAACAGCTTGTGCAGGATTTCTCCATATTTGTACAACAAATTCCTTCTTTAAATCTATCATACAATTTTATAGAAGCATTGGTAAAGGGACTCTTTCCCTTCTCAAAACCCAGACCAACATTTTCTTTTGAATTTGATGGCTTTTGTGATTTTACCAATTCATCTAATATTTCAGAGCCACCTTTCAACTTTAGGCCTTTATCAATCTTCTCCTTAGCATTATCTAATTATTTTCTTAGAGAAACTATCTCTACTTCCAGCTTTATATGTTCATTTGATTTAGATTGTAGTTCTAATTTAACTACATATTTTTCTCTTCTTTCTTCTTCCACCCGAGTCTTGAAATTGACTACCATTTGATCATATTTTTCAAGGTTTTTAGTTAGTCTCACTATCTTCATTTTATTTTCTCAACCTTTTAATCTCATCTAGAGCATTGATGAGTTCACCCTTGAAATCGACTTCTCCTTCTTCTTCATAAGAGGTTTCAGCTTCTTCTTTATCTAACCTCTCAACCCCTTCATTAGAGGTCATTCCAAATGGGTCACACCCATAGAAAATTTCATGTTCATCATATAATCCACCATTTACATTAGATGATCCACCTTCTTCATTTGTGTGCAGATTCTCCTTATCCATTTGCTTACTACTATTTTCTTGCTTGGAATTATGCATTTTATTATGAACACATTCAAAAGCAAGATAAGTAGATTTATCTCTAAATTTTTTGGAGCCTTTTCTCAATCTCCTGATGAGCTCGGATTCCTCTTCATTAGTCTCATCTAATCTAGAAGTAGATGTTTCTTCTTCATCACCTCTAGCTGCAACATTTCTCATGGATATATCTTCAATCTTCTCATCTTTATTCAGTTTCACATTTTTAGACTCTCTTCCACATGTCTAGAACTTGGCTTGTGTTAAACTTTCATCATCTCCATATATTCTCTTCAATTTATTCCAAACTTCATGTGTTGTTTGAAAATGCATGATTTTGACCAACATAGAACTTGACATTCCACGAAGAATTATATATCTTGTTGTAGCATTATCCTCATATGCCTTCTTTTTGGCTTCAGTTATTGGAGGTGTAGCAAAAATTGTATATCAATTTACAACTGACCTCCAAACATCACATCCTATGGATCCCAAATATCCTTCCATCAATGAGCTCCAAAAAATATATCTCGATCCATAAAAGATAGGTCCATCATATGCAAGTAAATATTCTTGACTAACCATTATGTTCACTTATCCAAGATCTACTCGATTTGATTAAGCTTCTCCTAGGGAGCCTACGGATTTGATACCAATTTTTGGAACACAATGAACTACTGAGAGAGGGGTGAATCAATAGATACCAAAACTTTGGCTTCAAAACCATTGTGAAAATTTCTTCCTTAACCACTTAATGTGAAGTTACTAACATGCAAAGGCATAAATATGCATACACAAAATCGTCACATAACACCATA
This sequence comes from Sequoia sempervirens, assembly GCA_007258455.2. Classification (NCBI taxonomy): domain Eukaryota; kingdom Viridiplantae; phylum Streptophyta; class Pinopsida; order Cupressales; family Cupressaceae; genus Sequoia; species Sequoia sempervirens. Next base: position 287,975,709 of record VDFB02058242.1, on the reverse strand, counting down.
TGTACGTGGAAAGCCCAAGATGGAAAAAACCATGGTGAGAAATGCTACTTGAGTCTACTTCTCAAATATTTGTTACAATGTTTAGGGCTACAACCCAAGGATGCTCCAACACCCTGATTTACTCCAAGGAAGAAACAACCCCTTACTTTAGAAGCTGCAACTTCAAGGATGTTGCAACACCCTGTTTTAGGAGCTACAAATCAAAGGATGCAACAACACCCTAGTTTTAGAAGTAACTACTTCAAAGATACAACAACACCCTAATCTGAGCTACAACTTAGTGCATGAGGATATAACCTCAACAAAATTACAAGTTCATTTATGCATATATTGGTTCTACATAATGTATAATGCATCATTACATTCAATACATTGTTACACTTCCTGCAACTCACACTTTGTAACTCAAACTACACTTTCAACAACACATCCCCTTTGCTCTACACTCTCTCTTTTCCTCCTCTATACTTAGAAAATTTTATGTTATATCTTACTGTGCTACACACTCTACCTCTATGCCACTACTACACACTCACCAATACATACTTCTATTATGTTCGAATATGTTGAGATGATGCTAGTTTCTTGTTGACATTAATGGTTGTCATTGATGTCAATATATCTTAGTTGTTTGGTAGAAGTTCTATTTTGGTGCCTTGATGATCCATATTGACCTAGTTTCGGATGTCTTTCTATAAAGATCTATTTTGGGTTGTATTTGTCTTGGTCCCATTCCTCTTGTAAGAAAATAAGATACATCCTTTTGGGTCCAAACTAACCTGGCAGTTGGTTAATGTGCTCGAGCACATGGTTTGCATTGTAACATGTATATCTTATTCTTTGGTTCCAAATATCATGCAATGTGTTGATTTATGTGAGCAGGCTATGTTTGGTCCATGTTTCATAAATCTCCACTGTAGAAATGTTTTTGTGGTGACCTATTCCAAATTGTGGTTGGCCGACTTAGAAATTATGAAATTGTCTTTGGCCGATTTGAGAGATTATGAAGGCTTGGAATGGTATAAGTATAATGTGTTTTTGTTCAGTGAAAGAAAGTGTGATGAATGTGAATCTTAATATCCAGAAATTGTGAAGAATTCAAAAGTGTATGACCATAGGCGGCAGATAGAGAGATTCTCTTTAGTGTTGTTGGTGACAGTTCTTTTAATGGTGGATTCCCTTTAATTATTCTTTTATTGGTAGATCCTTTTTATATCTTTGTCTATAATAGCTAGGAAATGACCCCAATCAGCAGTGAGCCACCCTACAATAAACAACTTGGTAGTGAGCCCTTGTAAAAATCACCTTAATCAATGTCACCTTAACTAGTGTTTATAATTGAGAATTAGCATTCTCCGTGGTTTTTCATTTCTTGGGTTTGTAGGTAAATTCTTGTGTTCTTTGTGCATGGTGTTGTTGTGTGCTTTCGTATTCATTAATATCTATTTGATTTAAGTTTTCTCTAGATTAATTTAAATGAAGAATTTTTTTTTATGATAACTGATTCAATCCCCCTCTTAATTATCCAAACTATTTAACATATTCAACACTTTGTGCACTAGCAATATTCACAAACACATCAGATTCAACTTCATAGAAAATTCTTTGATTGTCTTCTTTTTGCTTAACTCTAGTGATCTGTAATATCTTCCTTGAGATTCTCACCACCATTCAGATCTTCTTCAAATCTTCTGCTAGGGTTTCCTTTAGTTACAAACTTCACCAGCAAGCTACTTGTACCTCGAGCTACATGCCATCATCTAGGTCATCATAAAGACATTGAATAAGGTTTATCATCTATGATCATACCTCTGTATCAATACATGCAACATTTAATTATGATACAAAGAGTTTTCCCTTATTCTCTCTGTCAAACCCTATAATCTGATTATGCATTCAATGTATTCTACCATTCATTTGATCTGATTCAATATTCAAATATTTTTTAAACTATTTCATCGCTTAATAGATCACATTTTTAATTACATTGGTCATTGGTGCAATTGGACCACTTAATTTCTTCCTCCTATGTTAGTTATTAGATGAAACCCTTATTCACACTATTGAAGCCATTTGTGATTACTACATTCAAATCTGGCTTGTTGGTCTACTAACTTTGTGCCATGATCCTACACTTTCCATTCACTATCACAACTTTAAATCAAGACCATTCGATAAGTGGTCATTTAAATCTCCTTGTCAATCTTATGAGTATTCACCTATTACCATGTCACTTTATGAGCATCAAAGAAACAATACCATATCGGGATGAGACTCATTACAGTCCTACCGATAAACTCCATTCAATCTAACACCACACAAGCTCACATGCCATCTCCATTTCATCACCACTTAATTCACAACAACAATGCAAATTAGCATATCAAGCAATCGCTCTTTGCCACCTATCAGCCTTTAACACAATCCAACATCGTCACCTTCCTTTTGGATCCCACTTAGCTTATTGCTCCATCAAAGAGACCACTTCTAGACTCCTACCAATACTCTAATGTCACTTTGATGAGATAGTCATCGAGCTATAGAAGAGACATCAACTCCACTCCCATCAATATGGCGTTGTCACACCGATACCATTCACTTATGTAGACAAATGGTCCCCATGCCATTATGTCACAACATGTCACTATCCATTATCACTTCCTACCATGTGTCATGTCCTTATTAGTTCTATGTAGCAACCATCACCATAGTGACTTAACATATCAACCAATTATGCGCTGCCACTTGTCTTCACTTGTCATCTCTTTCTGGTTTCTCTACTACCACATTTACACTGTTGACATCATACTCCACCAACTTCTACCACGATTGACCAAGCACCATCACTATGTCGAGGAGACACTAAACAAGTCTTGCCAATGACCTTTAGTCACATTGATTAAGACCCTTGATGATGTCACCATTTTCCTAATCTTTTCATGCCATGTATCTGCTTCATTATCATCTGTCATCTCATGACCCAATTGGGTCCCACCAAGTAATCTCCATGTATCACTATGTTAGAGGGATATCCAAATGACTCCCACCAAAAACATTTAGTCACACTGATAACACTTCCACACTCCTTATCACTCCATCGCTAAGTCACTAAAAAAATGAACTTTAGAACCTCTTGTCAGAATTTACTATGTTATGAAAACCTACGACATGCCAAAAACATAGGTATCAGGCTATCGAAGAGACTCCAGGATGAGTCCTACCAATACCATTCACTCTTGCTAATAAATCCCTTCTTAATCCTTATCACTCCATCGAAGATACATTCAAGAAATCCCTTCGATGACCCAGTGTCTTGCCGAAAGGATGATCATCGATCCGTTGAAAAATCACCTACTTGACTCTTGTTGATGCACTAGTGTCCTGCCAATTTGATGGAAATGTATAATCTTAAAGTGCTAGGAAGATGGCTTGATCACCTCCATGGGATGAATGAAATAAATTATTACTTAGGTGACCTAAAAACTACAATACCAAGTCACCGAGAGAATAAAAACTATTTGAACATTGTGATTGTAATAACCATATGGTTTAATAGATAAACCTTAAAACACCTCAATGTGAATATAATTCATTTTTGGGCATATCCTTCACTTTCTAGACCTACATAGCACATCACTGGAATGCTCTAGAAAAACCTGCATCAAATATGTTGCCTATGTACACCTTTGTCTTCTGGAATAACCCTCTACAACCTCATGTTAATCTTACATGACAATAATGCAACATTTGAGAAACTTAGCAACATTTGCAAAAACATTCTTCTTTCATCAACATCCTGTACCATAACTTCTAGAACCAGATCCACTACATCTCCATAACATCTAGGTACACCACTGAACTATCATCATTCCAACATATCCTTTGCATGATCAATGCCACAATCCTTTGACATCAGGGACACTTTTGATAGGGTGATCCCACAATACTGATTTAGAATTTTTGGGAGATCCACATTTTTGCTAAAATCACATATTTTTAGAAAATATAATGATTTAAGCCTTGAAAAGTTCCATTTAAAGGATTCCAATTGAAGATGTTTTGATTGAACCACCTTAGATCAAATCCCTTTGGATAGAACCCTGCTAGTTTTAAACCATACCTATAACAAAGTCTCCTTTACATCTATCAAAATGATGATAAAAAACCACTTTTGATTTACATTTTTGGGGATCAAATGAATTCATTTAAATTTTATTTTTTGTAAATATGTAGTCCTTATTATAAGCTTCCCAAAAATTATAATTTTAAATAAATTTAATTCTATTATTGTATTTATTTTTTATTGCTTGTGAATTGTAGGTTTTCCATAGAAAATCAAGCTCTTTGTTATGCACACATGGAAAAATAGTAGATTATCAAAAAAATAAAATAAAAATATCAATGCACTAGATATTGAAGTCCTTGATCCAACAAAAAAAAATGACACATACAAAAAGTGTTATGTTGTATATAGTCTGCCTATGTCTGAATTGTAATCGGTTTGACTTTGAAACTTGATTAAGGAAACAATATTCAATCAAAAACTATGAAAACAAATGAAAGCACTAGATATCATAGTTACAAATCTAAATTTGAAAAAAATAGAAGTTTATCCTTCATGGAAAAAAGGTTATGTTGTATATAGTGAGCATCACTCCATAAAAATGGTGTTTACTGAAAAAAACTAGTTTTTGAAGGAGATAGAAAAATAAGTGCAATATAATTCCAAAATTTTTGAAAAAAAAATGTTTAGAATCTACAGAAAAAATGTCACAAATCACTAGTTTGTATCATTTTCAAATTCCTCACGGTTTAGCTACTATAGGTGCCCAAAACTGAAGATTTAGTTAGAAAAAATCAGTTCAGTGTCTAGTTTGGCCAAAAATTGTAAACCAGTATTGTGGGATCACAAAAAATCAAAGACAACATCATAGGAAATGCATTCAATATTCTCTTGTAACTCCATGACAACATTGTATCATATACATTTACCAAAAACTAGTACCCATGCTTCCATATTCACTACAAACCTTATCTCTTCTTGACATCAATGACACTTTTAATTAATATCATCATCCTCACTTGCATAAGAAAATTCATTTCATCTCTGATCCTCTTTCATCATGCTAGCAATCTGCGTTGCATGATTTTCCCTTTTGACATCAATGACAACTATATGCCAATAGAAAGCATTCAAGATTCTACAAGAGCCTTCAAGAACCTTCAAGAGTTTATTATAAAGCATTTAGGATTATTATTAAAGTATCAAGCATCATGTCAAAGTCATCATGCTTCATGTTTGTTTTTGAGCTAACAATTGTGATGTAGGGTTTCATGATTTAAGCAAGCATTCAATTCAATATCTATCCCATCCAAGCAAGAATCCAGATCTACATCCATTGGAGCCATTTCATACATGTTTGCAGCCTTTATTACTATGGTTTGGTGAGTTGTAGCATTGCATGTTGCTCATTCATCATTCCTACATTTCAATTCATTTCATGACAAGCTTTGATTACCAGAATGAGTTTTGACAAAGGAAAACCCCTTTCTACTAAGAAAACCACAATTTTCCATCTCTTTAGTGTGTGATTTGTAGATTTAGGTTGAAGAAATATTGAAGATCAAGTTTGGAGAAAGTTGTCACCTTGTCTACAAGATCATTGAGTGACTTCTACAATGGTGAATTTGACAATCTAGACCAAAAATTAGGTTGAGAAGATCAAGTATAGGTTGAAGAGTAGATTCAAATCCTAATTCTATGAAAAGTACAAACTAGACTTCTACACCACTTCTAGCGTATGAGGCCCATTTCAGTGGTATTTCCAGATTTTAGGTGTTTCAAACATATCTCTACCATATTTTTGTTCATATCCAAAAACCCTAATCTAGGACTAAATCTCCTAGACTGGTGTATGAGTCCCTGTCTACATTAATTTTAGTATTTTTAGCATTTCAAGCCTTCAATTTGGTGGGTACAGGTTTCCAAGTGCAAATCTCTTGTTTCTCAACTTTCTATTCTATTTTGCATTCATTTCTAGGTCATTCAATGAATTCTTGCATATCATTAGATCTTGCATATCATTAGTAGATTTACAAGCCCTAGCTTGGTGGTGAACCCCTCTTTAGTCTCTAATCAGACCCTAGGACACCCTATTGCAAGATATCTTTCTCCTACTTCATCATTGGATTGAGATCTCTAGGGTTTGCTTGAATGAGAGTGTAGAAGATTGTTGTTCTATGCCCTAAACTAGAGTCAACAACAATTTTCCACCTTTTAGTGCATAACATCATGCTATATCCTCTGCTCCTCTAAAAGGGAAGGATAGCCATGCTCTCAAAAGGGGCCTTCCCCTTTGTTTTGTTTTGTTCATTCTTTTATACCTTCTACTTCTTATTCTCAAACACTGGTAGCATCTTCTATTCATTTTACTATGTCAAGGAAAAGAAGAGGAAAGGTGCACATATTGTGGAAGTTAAAGCCCCAAATTTTTTATCTTCCAATTTTAACTATTGTGCCCTGATTGATCCTTTCTAGAAAGGGGAAGGATTCCTATGGAGTTTTTCGTACATCTCAATCTCCATGACCTCCACCTGTTCCTCCGCCTACCCCCAAGTCAAAGAAAGGGAAGAGGCTCATTGTTGAGACACTATTTTCTCTCTCTTTTCCTCCTCCTCATTCTTCTCCTTAGGAGTCCACCTTTCCATTGACAATGGTTGTGTAGGTCACTCTTCCGGTAGAGAAATATCCCTTGGCTTCTTCTCAGATTATTACCTATACAACCCATAGCTAACACAATCAGCTTGTGCACAAGTGCAAGTATGATTGAAATTATTTTGCTAAGGAGCATGGTGTTTCACAAAGTTCTAGAGAGGAACAATTTCTTATTCATACTTCTATTATTTATGTTTCTATCACTCTTGTTTCTACCTTAGTTTCCAACACATTTATTCTTCTTTTGGCTTTGTTGATAGATCTTGATGAATCTCACCACAATACAGTGCAGGAGTTCATTTCTCCCTTGATGAAGCCACCCCTTCTCAGTTCCCTTACTAATATTCCTCCTTTCTCACAAACCATTGACATGCCTTTCACAAATGTGGTGTCTTTGATGGCCTTGTCTTCTTCTCCTTCCTCCACTTCAACTGTGAGGATTCTACATCCTCATTTCATCACAACTTGGAGGATGACCTCACTTCAAGCAATGGTTAGAATAAATTGTCTTTGTCTCTTGATTCTTTCTCCACTATGGCTTGCACCATCCTTGTGACAGAGGAAACCCTTGCATCCCTAGAGTTTTCCACTACCCCTCTGTATAGTCATAAAATTGCACCCCTCACAATTTCACATACATTCTTGCATACAATTTAATTTCCACTCCCTTAACATCTTGTGTAGGATCATTTTAGCCCCTACATCAACCTTTTTCCCTTCTTAGGATGCTCCAACACCCCTTTTCAGTAGGTACCCTTGTGCGTCAGATTTACATCAAACCTACTGCTTTTCCTATTCTCATTGTTTTACAACGTAATGTCTAGAAACTAGCACGTCACACAGTACACTTATGTCTTGTAACATTTCAATATTCAATTGACCATATCTATGCATGTTTTCCACTTGTCATCTACTTTTATTAGTGGTAATGGCTTGGGATTCCTTGTAACTGCCTAGGAAGCTTCTTTTCTCTCTTTATGTGATATCTTTTCAATCTTATGGCTCCTCCTAAGTTCTTGTAGCTTCATTCTAACTTCTCTCTAGCTTTGTCTTTAAATTCCTCTCCTTCTTGGCTTCTCTCTCAAGAATTCTACCATCTTTACCTTGCTTACACTTCTCTTTTTTTTGTTACAAAAACATTCTCTAAAGCTCTCACATCCTTGTAACACCCTTTGCAACACTGTCAACTCTTGCAGCTATCTTGATCTCCCTCTTTGCAACTCCTTAAGCCTTGTAGCTCTATCTCCCTTGCCTTTCGCTTGCAAGCATCTTGGGATTCCATATCCCCTTCCTGTTGCATCTATACTTCATGATAGAGGTTCTCCTCCTGGAGCATGTATTGCTTTTATCACTTCATTTGTGATACGAGTTCTCTTCCTCATGTGGGGTTTTCTTTTATAACTTTTACTTGGTGGTGTGGGTTCTACTCCTAAAGCAGGTTTTTCTTTCATGACACGCTTTGTTCATTTCTCTCTATCTATTTGGTTTTCTATGGAGGTGGGAACACCAAAATGGGGATTTGACTAAGGAAAACCCCTATACAGCCCCAACACTTTCTCTAGATCTTATGCATGCAGGTATTGAATACATTCATGTGATGGAGGCTTCACCACTTGCGTGGATGTGAGAATTTCCTTTATTCTCCTTATCTTTGTCATTTCTACTTCAATTTATTTCAATTCATTTATATTTTGTTGCTTTCTCATGTTTCAAGATTTCTTAGTAATTAGAATAGAAGTAGTCACTCTGTTGTTTTCTATGATGAACCTGCTTTCTGATCCAAACAAGATGCTAGCACGCTTCTGGGACACCAATTTACCACACTTTCATCTATATCTTGTGCTAATGTCCTTTGGCTAATAGCTTGCCAGTTTGTCTAGAAAATATTCATGGCATGCTCTTTCTGATTCTAGAACTCTTGCGTTGTTCCTTGAGGTAGTTTAGGGAAGTTCACCCTGTGAGGCTCTCTGAATGAAGAGAACTCATGATTAGTGATTTCCACTTCTCTACACCCTCTGCCTAAGGTTGGAAGTGAATCTCACATTTTTTATCCTCATCCTACTTATTTAACACATGCCACTCCATATAAGTGCATGTTCAATTTATTGGATGACATTCTAAATTTTTCCTTGATCTTTTCTAGGTCAATGAATGTAGTATTGCAAGATCTTGATGATGAAGACCTCGAGGGGCATTCTTCCTTAGCCCTTTTTGTAAGAAATTCGGTTGGTTTTGATTTAGCTATCCCTCCCCTATAGGTTCGTCTTCCCTCTTCTTATAATGATTAATATTTGGAGTAAGATGACCTACTAGTCAAGTCAAATTAGAGCAACAAGTTCTTCATCTTTATATTGGCTTTGTGTGTTTGTTTGTGTTCCCTTGTGCTTTATAGATATATGTTTGTGATATTTCTTTGAGGATCCTTGCTACCCTTGTAGATTCTTAGATACAAGAGAGAAAATCTCTTGTAAACTTCTATTTATTTCATCATTTTTCTATCTATTGTAAATTTTAACTTTCACGTCAAGGATGATGAAAAAAGTGTTGAGGCCTCTTTGATGTTGAGACAATTTTTATTTTTATTTTTTCTTCATGTTCTCTTCTTCCCATTCTAATATATTTCAGGGGTGATGATAATTCATATATATACTATATTGTATGTATTTATCTATATCTATGAGTAGTTATGACCCTGAATAATTAAATCCTCTTGTTCTCTTGATTTATTCATCTCTGCCTCTCTCTTTCATGATGTGATTTCTATAATGTTTTCCCTCATGTGACAACATCTCATTAATACATCTCTCTCTATGTATCACATTCCACAACATCTCTTCTCTTTCTCTTCTCCTTAGAGTGATATGTTCTCCTCTTTGTAGAAAACAAGATTATAAGGGAGCGATCATATATCATTAATTTTCAAAATGGTTTCAAAAGGATTCCTTGATTTCTTATGTCTCATTGTATAGCTTGGAGAAATCCTAGATAGACTTATCTTATCTTTTCGTTGACTGTCCTACAACACATTTTTTAGCAGCCACAACACTATATACTTGTATGGTCTCCATCCATGCTAGCCATACCTATTAGTTTCATATTTTATCTAATTAGATTATTATGTCTTGTCTTTTCTATGAGAATTTGATTACATCTATTTTCAACTTTTTCACATAATTTTTTTGCCTATAGCTAACATGTTTGTGGTGAGATTACAGTCATCTTTATAGGATCAAATACATGTGTCCTCTTTGCATCTTGGTGGAGCTCCTTTACATTAGGTATAATGGATCAAAGGTTTGCTTCTTCTTTTTCCTAGGTATATTCTCTTCAATATCCTTCTACTTTAGCTTGCACATGTTTAGATACATATGCTCGCTAAAGTGGGTACAAAATATTATGTCATAAAATTGTACCCTTATCTAATTTCACACATCATTCCTCATTTTGTCTTAATAAGATGATAATGCAAATACCTACCCCCTAGCCTTCATTTTGCTCCTACCTTGTAATTTTATCTTGGTGGAGGAAATTTTTTAGAAACACTTCTATTTCATGTAGACTTTTGCACACAACATGAACTTCTTGACAAGATTCTTGATCTTGTGGCTATTGGGATATTATAATTTTGTCTACTCATGAAATGTAATGCCTTTATAGTCACAAGAAAGCCCAAGAATGGCTTCTTTGCAAGAAATTTGACCAAATTCTCCCCTCTCACTCTCATTCTATTCCATTCTTGCAATTTCACTCTATCACTTCTAATTCTAACACTTCATTCTCACATTCTCTTTAGTCTAGCTCTCTTCTTACAACTCTACACCATCTTTTCTTACAGGTTTAAGCTCTCCTAAACTAGTTCCTTGTATTTTTCCCTCTCATTTTCATGAAGCTCATTGGATGGAGGGTAACATTTTTTTTCATTGCATTATCATTGTATGAAATAGTATACTTGTTGTCTTGCATGTGCTATTCCTTTTTATCATCATTTATTTATCTACACTTCTATATTATTGTCTATTTGGTTGTTCATGGAGAAAGAAACACCAAAATAATGTTTGATTAAGACAAGCCCCAAAAATAACCCCAACTGCTTTTCTATTTCCATCACATGCAAGGTGTCTAAGAAGAGCTTTATAGTAGGTTGGACCACTTGTGACTTAATCCCTTTTCTTCCACTACATGTTATTTAATTAGATAATTTATTTCATTATTAATCAACATTCTTCTTGTTGTACTTCCTTTGATTTTTAGAATTCTATTTAGATTAGTAAAATTATCAATCCTTAGATTTTGATTAGTTAGAAGAATCTTCATGTTTTTGGTGGCTAACTCTATCTTTGGTCCATACAAGATGCCAACATGCCACAAAGATGCCAACAAACCATAGAGATCCAACATGTCGCACTATCGTTTGATTTGTATGCTTTCATCCTCCAGCCACAATCCTATTTTTTTGTTTCTTGAGACCAATGAGGTCTGATTACACAGCTTCTGAAGTTCCCTTTTCGTAAACAATCAAAAAATCCAAAAACATAGCATATTTACTCTCCTTAACGTTTCACCTATCACTTGATCTTTTTTCATTTTAGGTAACAGAGAGTTATTTGCTCCTTGTAGACTCTTACTTGTCTTAGAGACTCATAAGTGGTGGATCTTCTTCATTACATTAATATATAAAAAATTTAGGAAATTTTGTGACTCATAGGTACAACTAACAATACCTAGATAGTAGAAGGAACTTCACAAAAATATTCCTTAGACTCTACCCAATTTGAAAACCACTGGATAGAAAATTTATGCTAGTATAATCCCTAATAGAGTCACCAATCTATTGGTTTATTTTTGTGAATTCCAACTAGTTCTTGAAATAGTCTAAAAAATAGTTTATTCTATTTCTGAAGTACTTCAAGGGGTTGGACAACAAAAAAAAGATAGGTTAGATACTTTTCTCATCTAGACTTCAATTACTAAAAAACCTAGAAGGGTGGTCCTTTACATCTAATACAATTTCATACAATTTGTAACAAGATATTAATTTAAATGATATGTTTTCTTAGGATAGACCAAGAATTACAAATGAAACTCACTACATAGGCTAGATTTATAGAGGTATTATGGCTTGTTGGTTCTAAGAACACAAAATAATGTTAAAGAATAATTTATAACAGTAAGAGAAATATGGTTTTGACAATTAACGACCATGGATATGAAACTAGGACTCATATTCAGATTGGAGCCTAAAACTTGGGTTATAGAATACTTAAAATGGAATGCAACTATATCTTGAACAATAAAATTTATGCAAATTTAGTGAAATATTGTATATTACTACCTTACAATAATAGCTTTTTAAATTTACAATCAACTCTTATTTATAGTCCCTAAGTAAATTCATCACCCTCAATTTTCTAATACAATATTTTAATCTACTACTTGAAAATGACCTATAGAAGAAATATTCACTCGCAAAAAATTGCAACAATGAACATTAATGGTCCTTGATCAATTTGTATTCATAAGTGTAATGAATTATACAATTTAGGAGAAAATTAATTGTGAAACTTATCACAATATTATCATATATTCAAACATTACATTTTCTATACAAAAATGGAAATTTCATCATAGTTCTTCTCTGAAGTACCTAGACTTGACTAGTATAGACCAAAGACATGAGCTTTTTCTTATGAAAAACCAAGATCCTCTATAAATGGCCTTGAATTAAATTTTATAAAGACAAGGGAGAGAAAAGCTCGAGGACTTGGATAGATTTCATATTTACATTTGATAATCATATCTAGGATCAAATAAAAAGGTTACAACCAACTAGCAAGAGACAAAAGGTGCATTGCAAGAGGATAAAGTAGTTAACAGTCATTTGAGGAGATATTTTCTAATGTACATTATGAGGCAAGAAGGAAAAGTCTCATTCACTTTGTTAGTTGTATTTCTCCATCCACATTGCAAAGACATCTTTTGAAGGCTAACAATGTGCCAAAATTTATTTGATGTGAAGAAAATGAGTAGAATACCCCCCTCCAGTTCACTTCTTTGCAACCTTAACAAACTTATCTAAACTTCTCTCCAACTTTAAATTTTTTTCTAAAGTAGCATTCAATTTATCCATATCTAGAGTATCATATACAATAATAGATCTTAGGATGGGGGGTGAAAAAATTCTAAACCTAGCTCTCCATACTTTATATTCCTTTTTTTCACCATCCTCATTTATGATGTTAGGAATAATACCATACTTGAGATCATTATAGTATTTTAAAAATTTCTCCATGGCTAGATGAGAATTTGATGTATAATAATATTATCCTCAATGGTTTTCAAACATCAAAGATGATCTCGAATTATCATGGAGCATACAAGTCAAAATTTTCCCTCATCACCATCTTTTCAATTACTTGTCTCCTTGGACTCTATGCATCAACAATACTTTAAAGTTTATTTTTTAAGAAAATATGAATAATATGGGTTGAATTGAAATCATTATACCCATTCCATGTCTCCTCTATACAGCTCAAAACACATGACAATCTATGACCAAAAATTTTGTCAACCATATTTGAGAGTTTTTCTATTTTCTCCTTCTTTTCTTTTCCTTCCACCTCTTTCTTATCATTTAACTGCCTCCTCAATTGACTTATCTTTACATTTAAGTATACATTTTATTGGTCATAATTTTCATTCACTCCTAATTAAGGAGATGATAAGAATCCAAAAATAATATTCAACCTTAAGTTTCAAGTATTTACCTTATTTAAATTTTCTTCTAACTTCCTAACTCTAAATTCTATGAATATAGTTGTATTCATAGTCAAATTTTCATCTTCCAGGAAACATGTGTCACCCATTCTTTTGATAATTATGTTTCCAATAAATTAATTTATGTCTTCAATAACCTTGGGCTTATTTTTTTTTAGTAAATATTGACAATATGGAGAATGTTTCATGCCTAGGGTTGAACCCTGAGCTAAAGTAAAGGGAATCTCCCTACTTTTCTAAAGTTAACTTTGGATTATTTTTATCTCACCCCTTGATTGTGTCAAATTCAATTATAGATGATATATCCCATGCTGGAAAGAATAAGAATCCACCACTCTTGATAATTTCCCCACCTATTTCAAGTGTCAACATGGCATATCTACATTTACTTTGTCCTATAATTTAGTAATAACTTCCTTTCTCTTTTCCTTAGTGAGATTCTAGCCTTCCAATGTTTGATGAAACTCTTCAACTCTAATTTTAAGGATAAAATCCCTAAATTCAATTGTGGAAATGAATTAGTCATCCATCATGAATTCAAATCAAGTTAGTTCTCTCACATCATTGACAACTTGGTCCCTAGTCTCAAAACTAATCAACATGCTCTGAATGGATGGTCTTCCAATGATAGCACTTGGAATGGTGCATTTCATAAAATAAACTAGAATACTCTAGTAATTCATCAAGGGGAATATGATAATATACCAGAGATCCTAGAGATAGAGGAACCTACTACAAAGGTGTGATATTCTAAGGGACTTGTTGCTCTACTACCACAAATGATGAGGGACTAGGCTCATCTCTTTGTGGGATCTTTAGTGACACATTTTGTAGCTTAGTAGTTATATTGTTAGGAATTTTCATTATCCTTAGGATTTGATCTTGGATCTCTATGTATGCTCATTTATAAGAATGGTCTACTCCTTTTCTTCTTTCCTTGGCCATTTGGATCTTAACCCATTATTCCCTTTTTTTTTTTTTCTCCTTAGTATATGTATAATTTTTGATATGATCCTCAATAGGATCATATCATGTACAACTTGGCAGAAACCTTATATTTTTTTCATAATATTATGAATAGAGTGCTTAGGATCATGCTTCCTTATTTTATCAACCCTCAGTTTATAGGGTAGCAACTTATTTAAAGGAAATTCTAACCCCTCCCTAGTTGTCACAACGAAATAGGAGAATATAAGGGTGGAGGGAAGAATTGCATATTTCTTATAGTTCCTCAATTGAGTTTCATTTGCCTCATTCAGTTGCCACATAATTTCCAAATATACAATTTTATTTGAAATTATTCTAGGTAGGATGTGAGGAGCCATTGGGTCTCCATAAAATTTGATGACTATTGAATCTAAATAGAAAAACGAGTCCCAAATTATGATCAAACCCTAGCTCTAGTTGAAGCTTTCGAGGCCTCAAGAATCATCTCACATCATTTTTTCAATCCCTAATCAATAGTTTATCCCAAATTTTTGAGGACACCTCTAGAAAAATTATTGCTTAAGTATACAATAATTGGTAGCCTCGCAATTATTGTCCCAAATATACATCCACTCTTGAATAAGGAGAATGAATCCTTGTTCATTAAAGTCCCTTATTTACATTGGAGGTGCCCATATTCTCCTTCCAACATAAAGTAAAATATTGCATAACAATGAATATCATTTAAAATGGATAATTTTTCAATCCTTGCTAATGGAACTCAAATCCTTATGAATTTCTCTTACAACATATTGTACATAGTCATATGGCCTATTAACATCTCTACTCTAGATGGCAATTTCCAATACAACCAATTTTAATAGCATTTCGATTATGTAACCTATACCAAATAGTTGAAATAGGGAAAAATAAGTTTTTTGGAAGTAATACTCAAATACATCTTAATTAAAATGTTTAAGGTTTCCATGATCAAGCCTTTGAATTTTTTTGTTTGGTCCCCTATGTCTAAAATTAAGCAACTATTTCACCATGTAGATATATATTAGCCTCTATTATTCCCTATCAATGCTCGTAAATTAATGGGTAGTTGATAGTTTTGATGTAAATTGAAAACCTTAGATATAATCCATGTCTAATATTAGTAGAGTGATACGCTTGCTACTAACAACATCCCTAGTGTTGGGATTGTATACCTTAGCTACAGTTCTGATTAGGTAAATATTTATGTAAACATTAGGGAACATCAATTTCCCTAGTCATAACCCCAAAAAATTATAAATTGTCCTCTCTATAAAGTGCTTCCTGTAACAATATTTGAATAGTGCATAGCCATGAAAAGGAATTATGGCATCCCTACAATAATAGTTCTTTTCCACAGTTATATCTAATAAAATGAAGATACCTAACCAATTGTTAGACCATCAAAATTGAACCATAATTTTATTTAATTCAAACCCCCTTTAATTATTCTTAAAGCTACAACCATGATTAATTAAATTGGGAACAATGGTATGAAAAATAGGGTTTTAAAAATTTAAAAATTCTAAGAAAATTTATTTTAAAATTTTAACAATTCACTATTTTAGAACCTTAATTCACTATCTAAGTTAAAACCAAAAAGCTTTATATCCCAATTTTTAGAAAAAGGTCTTGAATTTACTTACTCCTTGAAATTTTCTACAAACCCTAAAAGTGTCAATGAAAACCCTAGTTCATTTAGAAATCCAGAATTAATTCACTCTACAATGTTCACTTTATGCAATGAATGATTCAAAAACAAATAATTAAGCCAATTTGCTTTAAAAAATTGGTATATATGGATCAAATTTTCCATCAATGTTCTTGTAAGATTGGACACACGACCATTGGTAGCCATTCTTCAATTTTGAATATGGACCATTGATTTGCTAAAGATCAATGGTGATCACAAGAATTTGAAATTCCTTTCACAAAAAGAAGAAATTATTTTCTTTGTATAGCTCTAGGAAACATGTCCTTATTTGAAGTACTCACGGGAATAAATATAATAGCTTAGAAGATCCCCCAATAGTTTTTTCCTTCACGAAACACTAAAATGAACCAAACAAGACACAAAGCATGATTTTGGGAGTTGGAGGATGGCAAGATAAGTTTAAATTTTATTTGAGAAGGTTAAAGCTTGTATAAAAAGGAATTATTAACACTTATGGCACAAAACAAACAAATTTTGCTTGTTCATAGAGAGGACTTATTTGAAATAAAAGGCCCCATGAAACATATGATTAGTTTGACTTAACCATAAATTAAATCCCAGCTTTGAACAAGAAAAAGTTGGGACCCTTAGCAATCTCTGATTTGGGTAACTTAAAAGATATTTAAATCCTATGCATATAAGAATAGCTTAAGTCACTTGGAAAGGAGGGTCTTTAGAACATGGTGAAAATGGGGACTTCACAAGAAAATCTAAGTATCTAAGAAAAAATAAAACTTAAGACGTGATTAGCTCATGACCCATACATGCCAATTACATTGGGGAGTTATAAGATCATTTCATAGGATTGTGAGAAGAGGATAATAAGACATGTTGCTTTTGAAAATCAGAGAGGCTATGTGAAATGCCACCACATGTCTTGTGGGACCAAGTAAAGCATAAGATTTTTTAAAAGGCTTTAAAAGCATATGACAATAATGGGAAATTTTAGTGTTATAGGAAAGGGGACTAGTAAAAGCATGAAACAAATGCCTTTAAGTTGTAAATTGAAAGATTGAGTAATCAGAGTAGGAAATCAACGAAAAATTAGAAAAAAATTGTCATGGTATTGCTAAGGGTTAGGGTTTTTAGATAACCCTAATGAATATTCATAGAAACCAATATAAACTAGACCATAAACATATAATAGAAGCATGAAAAAAAAAGATAAAGAGAAAAATTATCACAATTACCATGATAAAGTACTACATGAAACCATCAAAAGGTAAGTATAAAATAATGAGCTAAAACTAGCTAGAAATTATGGTACCCAAATAGCTAGTTAGAAAACTAACACACAAATCCAAAGATGAGTTTGAAATCTCAATATAGAATATTCCTCACACCTACCATAAATACATCATAATCTAGTCACTAACATAGGTGTTTAAAATTGGCATCATTATCTACATTCATATATTTCTTATGATATATTATAACACACATAATAAGTTGGCTAACAAATGTGATTCCCTCTTATAGCTCTTTTTGATGTCATGTATGTGTTTATATTTCCAATATGGGAGACACAAATTTTAGAGGCTATAAATGTTGATCATGGAAACCATTGGAGCTCACTTTTTTTAAATAGTAGCTTTCAAATAAACCTATACAATATAAATCACTAAGGATAATGCTAAACATTTTTTTTTGAAAAATAAATTCTATAGCACAAAACTTTATTTTTCTATTTTATAGTATTAAAACTACATTCCTTATATACTTGAAATTACCATTAAGGTTGAGAAATATTTCCTAACAAATTTTAAAGTATAAAGGGGATACATTAAGTAAATATAAGGAGAAAGTGATATACAAAATGGCTACAATGATCCAATGTCTAAAGAAAGCCACTATGAAAGATAACCAATATGTTGTTGAACTTACACATATGTATGAAGATTTTACTTATCTCCACACTAATAGAGAGGAGATTTATGACATCTTAGGGCTTGTCAGGGAAGGTGTTACTAACCAATTCAAACTAGAAAAATAGATCATTTTTATATAAACTAACAAAACTAATATCAAATTTTGTGATCTATAGGAGAAAATTACCAATGAGGATTGGGACTAACCTAGCATTAAGAATAGAGAGTTAATATATAGGATTGATGGTCTTAAGGATTATATTAATGTTTTAAAAATGTATTTTGAAAGTCGAATTAATTAATTGGAAGAGAAATTCAAAGGGTCTAATAGAAATCTATAGAATATTTTAAATATACATGACTACTCTATAAAAAAAGTGCTGAGGGGATTAAGATCCTTACAAAGAAGCTCAAAGAATTGAGAGAGGGTTATATTACTAATGGAATCTATGCAGAGAGAAAAAATAAAGAGAAGGGAATCAAAGATAAAGGAAATAAATAGGTGTAGGCCAATTAGAAATAACAAAGTTTGAGGAAAAGGGAGAGGAAAAAAAATATTTCGGAGAGGAAAATAATGAGTTATTGGATTTGGTTAGCCTTCATAAAAAAATCTACAACTAGGAGCTAAAGGTGGTAGATAATCTTAAGAATATGAAATAGTCCTACTATTTTTTTTTGTTATTTTGGATAGTCTGTTGGTTGGCTATGTTTTATTCTCTTTGTATCATTTTCTTGTAAGGTTCTTGGGTCCCTTTGAAACCTCATCCTATTATTAAAAAATATTTCCTAATAGTATCCCACTTTTCAAATAACTTGCAAGATAAATGGAGTACTTGTTTGATGCACATGACAACTAAGAGTGAGGGTGAATTAGTTATACATTAAAATATTCAATCCCTCTTTAAATTTGAAACTCTTATTAAGCATTAGAAGAATGTAAACATATGAAACAACAATAAAAATACAACCATACACAATAGAACACCATATTTACGTGGAAAATCCTAAGTAGGGAAAACCCAAGGTGAGAATTAACCCATGGTGACGATTAGTTCACATATATATGAATAGAAACATTGAATATGATAGGCTCAATACTGGAGGGCTCATTTCCCAAGAAACAAGAAAGTCTCACAGCCCAAAGGAATCATTGTCTTGAAGAAAGAGAGAAAGAAGTGTTGGCATATTGTTGTTATTGATGTCAAAAGGGGATTAGGAGTGAGATAGAACTGATCCTAGCAAAGGGAGTTATGTCATTGATGCCAAAAAGAAACATGAAATGTTGAGGGTCTAGCTCAAGGAAGATGTCCAAATTGCAAAATGTTGTTCAATGTGGTGCATTGGGGTGATCCCACAATACTTGTTTACAATTTTTGGCCAATCTAGACACTAAATTGATTTTTTCTAACTAAAGCTTCACTTTCAGGCACCTATAGTGGCTAAACCGTGAGGAATTTGAAGATGATGCAAACTAGTGGTTTGTGACATTTTGTCTCTAGATTCTAAATATATTTTTTTCAAAATTTTTGGAATCATATTTCATTTATTTTTACATCTCCTTCGAAAAGTAGTTTTTTTCAGTAAACACCATTTTTTAGTGATGCTCACCGTATACAACATAATTTTTTTCTATGAAGGATAAAATTATAAATTTTTCAAATTTAGATTTATAACTATGATATCTAGTGCTTTCATGTGGTTTCATAGTGTTTTATTGAATATTTTTTCCTTAATCAAGTTTTGAAGTCAAACCAATTACAACTCAAACATACACAGACTGTATATAACATAACTTTTTTTGTATGTATCAAAATTCAATTTTTTTGTTGTTGGATCAAGGACTTCAATATCTAGTGCACTAATATTTTTCAATTTTTTTTGATAATCTGCTATTTTTCCACATGTAAATAATAGAGAGCTTTATTTTCAGTGAAAAACCTACATTCACAAGAAATAAAAAATAAATATAATAATAAAGTTAAATTTATTTAAAATTATACTTTTTGGGAAGCTTATAATAAGGAATACTTGCAAAAAATAAATTTTAAATGAATTAATTTGATCCCCCAAAAGGTAAATCAAAAGTGGTTTTTTATCAACATTTTGATAGGTGTAAAGGAGACTTTGTTATAGGTATGGTTTAAAACTAGTGGGGTTCTATCCAAAGGGGTTTGATCTAAGGTGGTTTGATCAAACCTTCTTTAATTGGAATCCTTTAAATGGAACTTTTCAAGGCTTAAATAATTATATTTTCTAAAAATATGTGATTTCAACAAAAATCAGGATCTCCCAGAAATTGTTAACTAGTATTATGGGATCACCCATTGTTGTCATGAAATTGAAGAGTATTCTTTGAGGAATTTGAAGAGAAATCAAAGATCAAATTTGATATGGGTTTTCTAAGAGCTTCTAAAAAATGTGATGTGTAGGCCTAGAGGATGTATAACACTCTCAGGAATGAATTATGTTTCCTCTCAGTCAAAATTAGGGTTTATTGGTTAAACCTTAGGGTTGCAGTCATGGGTGTAGAAAGGTCTTCTAATTCGTCATTGACTAATTAAGGTGGTTGTAGGTCACTTAAGTTACAACTTAATCCTTTGATGTCATGAGGGTGACCAACCCCTTCAACTTGCTTTACCGATTGAGCAAATATTTGGTGAGTCTAATATTCCTAAGTATTGAGAAAATATTTTTCTTCTCGAGATCAATGGTGATGGTTAAGTCTTCAAGATCAGATAGTGCCCACCAACCCTACTGAGTTTGTGGTGGGTCTTGATTAAGTGTTGTGGGGTCTACAAGGAACAACTGACATTAAACAAGGTTGATCAATTGGTGCATGATTCATAAATGGTGGGACTCGATAGGAAGGTGAAAAATATGAATGGTAGATATTGAATGAGGAAAATCTGATAATGCCCATTGGTTCTACTAAGTTTTTGGTGGATCTTGGCCAAGTCTTGTGGGTTCAATAAAGAGAAGTGGAGATTAAATCCACAGTGGATGAATGTTGACCATTGATGAAGTTGGTAGGACCAGATAGTGGATGATGATGTAGGACAACAGGTGGCAAAGAGTGATTGCTCGATAGACCAACTCACATTGTTGGTGTGGCGATGATGTGGATGAAAAATGGAAACAACATACAAACCTCACAAGGTTTTTTTGGGCCCGTTGTCTGATCTCATGAGGTGTGGGAGCTTTGGACACCTATCTTGGTGGACCCCACATATGGCAAGCGTGTAGGAAGGATAAGATCAAAAGAGGAGATTAAATGACCACTTATTAGATGGTCATGATTTAAATTTGTCGCATTAAATGGAAAGCACAAGATCGTGGCACAAAAAAGGAGATCAACGACCTGGATTCAAAGGTAAAGATCTCAAATGGCTAAGTCCATGTAAACATGGTTGTGTCTGGTAACCAAATAGAGGAAGGAATTAATTGGTCCGGCTACACCCAATGACCAATGTAAATAATATTTAATGCACAAGATGGTGGCACAAATTGCAGAGGTGATCACAAAGACAAGAATCAAGATTAGATCAAATAATCAGAAGAATGCATTGAATGCATAATCAAATTTTAGGGTTTGACAGAGAGAATGAAGGAAAATTCTTTGTATTTGAATTAAATTTTGTGAGGCTCAATGTAGACCCAGAGTGACAATGAAGATATCTAATAGACTCTATCAGATCAGTTGGATTATGGTGTAAGGCTCGAGGTGATCTAGAAGTGTGCTGGTGAAGTTAGTGAGTGAGGGAAACCCTAACAAGATGTTAGGGATGATCTGGATGATGTAGTGGACCTTGAGGTAATCATTGTAGGTTCGTGAAGAAGGAAGATAATCAAGTATTGTAAGTGTGTGAGAAGTTTGTGAGTGCACAAAGTACTAAATAGAGACACGCACAACTGAGAATGCAATAGAGAAGAGAGTGCAAAGCATAGGAGAGTTTAGAGTAGAGGTATTTGTTGTTGAGAGTGCAACAAGTGCAACAATTTATTGTAGGTATTAATGCATCTCAAGTTTATGTAGAACCATTTATATGCATATTTGGGCTTGTAATGTTGTAAGAGGTTGTAGCCTCACTAGTATTGAGTTGGTGCTCAGAGTAAGGGATTGGTGTCTCTTTGGAGTTGTAGCTCCTAAATCAGGGAGTAGATGCTTCCTTTGGTTGTAGCCCTAAAAAATTATAACAAAGATTTCATTTATGAGGATGGATTAGGACAATAAATCCTAGCAACATTTATCACTCTGCTTTTTTCCCATCTTGGTTTTTCTATGTATATAATGTGTTATGTGATGTGTTGTTTGCTTGGTTATATTTCTATATCACATGCTTAATATCTCCACATTAAGGGTTAAAGAAATTTTTTTTCACAAAAGGTTTTAAGGAGGCTAGAATTTTAATATATACTAATTCACCCCCCTCTCAGTAGACTGTTGTGTTCCCACAATTGGTATCAGAGCACTAGGTTCCCTAGGAGAATCTTGACCAGCTCAGGTAGGTCCTTGACTTTTTGAACACAAATGGCCAATTAGGAAAGCACCTCCTCAACCAAGCCAACTAAGTTCTATGGAATAGATTATGGATATTGGAGCTCATTAATGAAAGGATATTTGGTATCCTTAGGTTTTTATGTGTGGATGTTAGGTGTAAGTGGATTCACACCACCTACCACACCCCTACTAATGTTGCAGCCAAAAAGGACTATGAGAACAATGAAAAGGAATGGTACACTATCATGATAAGTCTAGCTAGGTATGTTCACAAAAAAGTTATGTATTTTAAGAATGCAAAAGATGTCTAGGATACATTGAAGAAGAATTATGAAGGAGATGAAAAGGTAAAACTACCAAAGATACAAATACTGGAAGCTAGATTTGAAGGTCTAAGAATGATAGAGGAAGAAAATATTATAGACTATCTAATGAGAGTTAGTGGTATTGTGAACTCTATCAAGGGACATGGAGAAGAGATGAGAGAGGATGTGGTTGTACTAAAAGTTCTTAGGTCAATGACATACAATAATGATTCTAAGATCTGAACTATAGAAGAAGGGATTGAAATTGACAAACTGGATCTAAATGAACTACACAGAATATTCAAAGCCTATGAGATGAGGATGAGAGATGAGGAACCATCTAGTAAAGAAGCTACTTTCAAGACTATCAACAAGGAGAAGGATGTGTCCCTCAAAACGGACAATGTAGAGTTGATTCCATCTAAGGATGATGAGACTAATGAAGAGGAGGAAAGATTCATCAGAAGTCTAAGAAGAGGATCTTGAAAATAGAAGGGTAGGTTTCCCTTTAAATGTTTTGAATGTGGTAAAGTAGGTAATTTTAGTGCTAAATGTCCTTACAATAAGAAATGAAAAATTGAAATAAAGGTAGATGATAAGATGAAGAAACCCTACTACCCTAAGAAAATAAAATTTTAGAAGAAAAAAATAGTCAATATATCCAAGAAGATAGTGATGTATCAAACTGCAATAACTCAAATGATGACCAAATCTATGCCTTTATTGCTAGAAACAATGAGTTTCTCTTTATGGAAAATGAGTCTAAGGAGTAGAATAATGAAAAGGCTAGTAATCTTCCCGAAGAGGGTGAAGAAGAAGGTGTATTTGATCTCGAAGGAGAACTCATTTGTGCTCTTGATGATATTAATGATCTCAAAGACAAGATTGAGGAGCTAAAGAGGGAGAACAAGTAGTAGAAAAAACTTGCTAAAAAAGAGTAAGATAAATTAAGCAAGGAACTAGAAGAATCTACCCAGAATGTGGTAGATTTAAAGCTAAACCTAGAGTAATCCAAGAGTGCAGACAATGTGATTAAGTTGAAGCTCCAATATGAAGTAGAAAGATGCATGAAGATTAAGGAAGAGATTGTTGCTTTGAGAAGATATCTAGAAAAGGAAAAAATTATAGATAGAGAAAGGACTCAAACTAAAAGGTGGATCAATAATTCTAGATGAGTTACTAAAAACCTAGAGGCCTGCAACTAAAGAAAAATTAGGTTTAGGTTTGGAGAGAGGAAAAAGCTCCTTTGTTGATTCTTCTACAAATTTGTATGAAATATTTAGAGCAAAAGAAAAGTCTAAACATATCAAGGAGAGCAACTGCAAAGGAAAAGACTACAATGAGAAATCTATAGAGGCAAAGAAAACTAACAAAGAAAAGAAGCCTACTATAGACAATAAGGACAACCAATCACATCCTAATCACTAGAAGAATAAGCAAAGCTTCAAGAGGGCTGATGTTGATTGGTTTAATAAGGTGAGAAACTCAAGAAGATGGATGCACCCTAGACCCCCTCCTCTAGTACTAAATGCCATGACTAGGTATTCCATGTACTTCTATGGATATTGTTATTCATGTAATTAGTATGGTCATAGGGTAGAGTGTAGAACTATCCCTAAAAGGAGTGTAAATTTTGAAAGAAAAAACTCATTTTCTCCTTTAGTTGATATTAATGTAGTTTGCTTCAATTGTAATCATATAGATAGAAATTTTAGAGAAAAAATTGTAAAACCAAATGCTCATTCTGAGAAGAAGAAAAACACACCACCCAAAACTGAAAAGAAAACTAAAGTCTATGAGAAAAAGGAATAAAATGTTGAAAATAAACGTAAGAAGGTATAGAAGGAGAAAGAGTAGAATTATACTCAATCTTTGATTTCCCAAATAGCATTACATGCAAAGGAACATGATTTGTGGGTAATTGATAGTGGTTGTTCCAAAGCATATGATAGGAAATAAAAGAAAATTTATTGAACTTAAAATGAAGAAAGGAGGACTAGTGAGCTTAGGTGATAATACTGCTCTCAAGATTCATGGTGAAGGAATTTTGAGAATAGATGGGAAGAACAAAACCAAAGATGTGCTCTATGTTGAAGGTCTGAAACATAACCTTCTTAGTGTGAGAAAAATGTGTGACAATGGTTATAAGGTCACATTTGATTTAGAAGGTTGCAAAATAAAAAATAATGGAAAGATATTTGAACAAGGGTTGAGAACTGACTATAATCTCTACAATATCGTTGAAGTAAAAGGTCAAACTTGTCTAATGGGACATGATAATGAGAGTTGGCTTTGGCATAGAAGACTAGGCCACATTAAATTTGACAACTTGGTGAAACTGAGTTCAAGAGGATTAGTCAGAGATATGTTTAAAGTATCTAATACTACAAACATCATGTGCAAAGAATGTGAGTTGGGAAAGAAAACAAAGACTAGCTTTCCAACTAAAGAATACTCAACCACAAATCCTTTACAACTAGTTCACATAGATTTGTGTGCACCCACAAGAACAAGAGGACTGAAATGAGAAAGATACTTTATGCTACTAATAAATGATTATACAAGGATGGCATGGGTTACATTTATGAGGGATGAATCACAAGCATTTGAGAGATTCAAAATATTCAGGAAGATGGTTGAGAAGGAGATAGGAAGGAAGCTAAATGTTTAAAGTCAAATAGAGGAGGAGAATTCACATCTGGTGAATTTTTTGATTACTATGAGGCAAATGGAATTAAGAGATAGTATTCAACACCAAGAACACCACAACAAAATGTAGTGGTAGAGAGGAAGAATATGTTTGTGCAGGACATTGCTAGAATGATGCTAGAAGAAGCTAGATTAATTGACATGTTTTGTAGAGAAGTGATACATACTATAGTATACATTTCAAATAGAGGTCAAATTTGAGTACATAGTGATAGTAATCCCTATGAATTGTGGTATGGTGAACCTACATCTATGAAATACTTTAAAGTATTTGGAAGTAAGTGATACATCAAAAGAGAAGATGAAAAATTGAGAAATTTTGATTCAAGGAGTGATGAAGGAATATTTTTAGGATAGTTCACTCAAAGTAAAGCCTACATATGCTATAACAAAAGGCTAGACAAGATTGTGGAAAGCGTCAATGTGAAGATTAATGAAAGTATAAATCATATCAAGTTTGAGCAAGACAATTTTGATGATGCATGAGACTATGAAGATAATGTAGAAAATGATGAAGAAAAACCTGAGGAAGTAGAAGTTGAGAAGGCCCCTACAAAATATGTTCAAAAAGATCATCTAATAGATTAGATAATTGGGGATAAACTGAAGGAGTTTTGACTAGAAGGAAATTTGCAAAGAATAAAGAACAAGTAAATTTTGTACTCTTGTCTCAAATTGAACCAAATATTTTCTCTGAATCTAGCAAGGATGAGAGCTAGATGGAAGCCATGGAAGAGGAGTTAAACTAGATTGAAAATAATAGAAAATGGAACTAGTTCCAAGGCCCCCAAGAAAAAATGTGATTGGCACCAAGTGGGTGTTGAGAAATAAGCTAAATGAAGATGGAGCAGTGGTAAGAAACAAAGCAATATTAGTGTGCAAAGGGTATGCACAACTTGAAGGCATTGATTTTGAAGAGACATTTGCACCTGTAGCAAGGATAGAAGAAATTATAATGTTTCTTGCATTTTTCAGTCCATAAAGGATTCAAAGTGTATTAGATGGATGTCAAGTCAACATTCTTAAATGTAAACCCAGAGGAGGAATTTTACATTGAATAACCAAAAGGTTTTCAGCTGACAAAGGATGATAACTATGTTTGCAGATTGAGAAAGACCTTATATGGTCTAAAACAAGGACCAAGAGCATGGTATTCAAGATTAGGCAAGTAATTGCAGCAACAAGGATTCAACAAGGGATGTGTAGAAAACAAGCTATATTTAAAATATGAAGGTGAGCACATGATTATAGTTTTTGTTTATGTGGATGACATCATTTTCGGTTGTTTCAAGGATAAACTATGTAAAACATTTTCTACACACACGCAAGATGAATTTGAGATGTCAATGTTAGGAGAATTATCTTTTTTCCTTGGTTTTCAAATTGAACATATTGATAATGGGATATTCATATCTGAAACTAACTATGCTAAGGAAATTCTCAAGAAATTTGGCATGAAAGACAACAGACCAGTCGGTACTCCCATGATAATTAGTTGCAAGTTAAGAAAAAAAATGAATCACTTGAGACAAGTTAGAAGTGTATAGGTCAATGATTGGAAGCTTGTTGTATTTAACTACATCAGGGCCAGACATTATGCAAGTAGTGTGTTTATTAGCAAGATTTCAAGCTTCACCTAGAGAGTCTCATGGGTATATGTAGGATCATGATGGGCCAAAAAGCGGCGATATGATGGGTATGTGGCTGACGACTTTTTTTTACCCAAAATTGATGAAACGAAAAGGGTTTTTAAAGGAGATTCTCAACTTTCCACCAATATAAATTATTCTTTACTTTGAATTTAATAAATAATTATTATTCATTTTCTATTTTAAATTAACTAAAGTCCCGATTGATAGGCTGATTGAAAACATCTATAGCTTTCAAATGGTATCACATTTTTGAATCCAAAACATGTGTCACATTAACTTCACATACTATAAGATTAAAAAAATGAATTTCATGAATTTTGACCAAGTTAAGGTGGTCGACATATGAGTTTTTATATTTTTAAAAGTTGTAATTAAAATTAATAATTAATTATTTACTTGGAAAAAAAATTACAAAAAATATGCATCACATTGGGACATGAGTCCTCTACATATATCTAAAATATTATATAAAATAATATTATCATTTTATTATGGCTAGGATGGTTAGAAAAACCTACTTCTTTTTTCCCTAAAATTTAAGTACTACTGCATTGAAATTTCAAATTTTTATCAAATAGATTTTTATTTTTTGAAAATAAACCTAGTAGTTTAGAATCTACATTCAATTTTCTATAGATTCTATTCTTACATATTTTTGAAATAATATAGATAACTTATTCAAATTTTTATGTCAAGTTGCCTAACTCTGATTTTCCTGAATTTTATCACCACTTAAGGGCCTATTTTTCCATTATGATCCTACACATACCCTCATGTCAATGCTATAAAAAGAATTTTCAGATACATCAAGGGTGTTGTTGACTATGGACTATCATATTCCAAGAGTAAGGATTTCTTTCTAACTGCATATACAAATGTTGATTGGGTAGGAAGTGTGGATGATAGGAAAAGCACCAGTGGAGAAGCATTCCTTTTGGGAAAAAAGTTAGTTTCCTAGATGAGCAAGAAACAAGAACCAGTCACTCTATCCAATGTTGAAGTAGAGTATGTGGCAGCAGTAGCATGTTGGACTCAAGTTCTATGGATGAAGCAAACACTCAAGGACATCAAGGTAGAGTACAAAGAACCCATTTCAATTATTTGTGATAATTTGTGTGCCCTAAACATATAAAATATTCTAGTGATGCATTCTATAACAAAGCACATATCCATTAAGTATCACTTCATAAAAGAAGATTACAAATAAGGAATTTAGCATGGAGTATGTTCCCATGAAGGAATATGTAGTTGACCTTTTCACCAAGCCTCTTCCCAAGGAATAATTTGAATATCTGAGGAAAAAATTGGGAGTCATTCCTCCCACATCATATCACTAGTCTCTTGTGATGGGGCATATGTCTAGGGGGAGTTTCATCCATATCTCAATCACCCTTGGAAATAGACAAGATAGATCAAGGCAGGTCTCAGTGGTTTTACAAATTTCTAATGACTTGATGGTTGTATTATTCCAAATTCCTATCTTCTTTTGAATTTACTTTCAGAGGGAGAGTAATGTGTTAGGGAGAGTCTACCCTTTTCCATTGATGTCAAAGGGGGATAAAGTATGCAAATGCTCAAGTATCTAAGAAAGGGGGAGAAAGTTCAACATGGGAGAAAGAAGTGTAGTTGCTCATAAAGATGATCAAAGGAGATGTGAGCTCAGATGATTATCCACCATTGTTCAGAGCAGTGACAACAAGTTGAGCATTTAGTTTTTCCATTAATGAAAAAGGAGGAGATTGTTGGAATATTGTTGTCATTGATGTCAAAATGGGATCAAGAGTAAGATAAAATTGATCCTAGCAAAGAGAGTTATTCCATTGATGCCAAAAAGGAATATGGCATGTTGAGGATTTGGCTTAGGAAATATGTGCAAATTGAAAAATGTTGCTCAATGTGGTGCATTGTTGTCATGAATTTACAAAGTATTCTTCTAGGCATCTGAAGAGAAATCAAAGATCAAATCTGATATGGGTTTTCTAAGAGCTTCTTAGGAATGTGATTTGTAGGTCGAGAGGATGTATAAAACTCTCAAAAATGAAATATGTTTCTTCTTGGTTAGAATTAGGGTTTACTAGTTAAACCCTATGGTTGCAATCATGGGTGCAAAAAGGTCTTTTGAATTCATCATTGACTAGTTAAGGTGGTGATAGTTTGCTTAAGTTACTAATTAAGCCTTTGAAGTCATGAGGGTGACCATCCCCTTCTCCTTGCATTTATTGGTCAAGCAAATATTTGGTGAGTCTAATATTTCCTAAGTATTGAGAAAATATTTTTCTTCATGAGATTGATGGTGATGGTTAAGGCTTCAAGATCATATGATGCCCACTAACCCTACTGAGTTTGTAGTTTGTCTAGATTAAGTCTTGTGGGGTCTATGGGGAGCAATTGAGATTAAATAAGTTTGATCAAACGGTGCATGATGCATAAATGGTGGGACCCAACAGGAAGGTGATAAAGATGAATGATAGAGATTGAATGAGGAAGCTCTAATGGTGCCCATTAGTTCCACTGAGTTTTTGGTGGATCTCGGCCAAGTCCCATGGGGTCAGCAGAGAGTAGTTGAGATTAAGGTACGGTGGATGCATGTTGATTGTTTATGAAGTTGGTAGGACTAGATAATGGATGATGATGTAGGCCAACAAGTGGTGAAGATTGATTTCTCAATAGACCAACTCACATCATTTTTTTGAGTTGTGTGGTGATGATGTACATGAAAAATGGCAACAACAAGCAAACCCTGCAAGGTTTGTGTGGGCCCGTTGTCTGAGATCACAAGGCATGCAAGATTTGGATATGTTTCTTGGTGGACCATGCATATGGAAAGCATGTATGAAGGATAAGATCAGAGGAGGATATTTAAATGACCACTTATCAAATAATCATGATTTAAAGTTGTGACAGTAAATGGAAATTGCAAGATCATGGCACGAAAGAGGAGATCGATGACCCAAATTCAAAGGTGAAGATCTCAAATGACTAAGTCCATGTAAATAGGGTTTTTTTTGGTAACCAACACATAAGAATTAATTAATTGGTACAATTGCAACAAGTGACCAATGTAAATGATATTTAATGCACAAGACAATGACATAGATTGCATAGGTGATCATAGAGATAAGAATCAAGATCAGATTAAATAATCATAATAACACATTGAATGCATAATTGGATTTTAGGGTTTGATAGAGAGAATGAAGGAAAAAAATTTGTATCTGAATTAAATGTTGTGAGGCTTGATGCAGAGCCAAAGTGACAATCAAGATATTTGATAGAATCAATCAGATGAATTGGATTATGGTGTAAGGATCGAGGTGATTTGGCATTATGTTGGTGAAGTTAGTGAGTGAGGGAAACACTAACAAGATGTGAGGGATGATTTGAATGATGTAGTGAATCCCAAGGTAGTGATTACAAGTTGGTGAAAAAGGAAGACAATCAGGTATTATAAGGGTGTGAGAAGTTTGTGAGTGCATAGAGTGCTTAATAGAGAGATGTACAACTAAGAATGCAGTAGAGAAGAGAGGGTATAGTAGAGGTATGTGTTGTTGAGAGTGTAGCTATATTAGCAGAGTGTAAGTTGTAGCAAGTGCAACAATATATTGTAGGTATTGATTCATATTAGGTTTATGTAGAACCATTTATATGCATATTTGAGCTTGTAATGTTGAGAGGTTGTAGCCTCATTAGTATTGAGTTGGTGCTTAGAGTAAGGGATTGGTGTCTCTTTGGAGTTGTAGCTCCTAAATCAGGGAGTACCAGGTGCTACCTTCGGTTGTATCCCTAAAACACTGTAACAAAGATTTCATTTGTGAGGCTAGATTAGAAAATTAGATCCTAGCAACATTTATCATCGTGAATTTTCCCATCTTGGGTTTTCCACGTATATCATGTGTTATGTGATGTGTTGTCTACTTGGTTATATTTTGATATCACATGCTTAATATCTGCACATTAAGGGTTAAAGAAAGTAGTCTCCATAAAAGGTTTTAAGAAAGCTAGAATTTTAATATCTACTGATTCACTCCCCTCTTAGTAGACTATTGTTTTCCAACAAGAAGAAACTATTATAGAGAGATTCACTATCTTAGAGCAACAAGAAGATCCACCACTACAACTCTATACTATCCACAATCTTTGGCTCACTACCTCCAACAACGTTGAGTACACTAAAATGTAGACACCTTCTACTCACTACATTTGATAGCCTTAGGTGTTTAAGATCTTATTTAGATCATCACATTTGATAAAATTTACATATCACAAAACAATCATGACATCTCTAACAATTACCTTACATTTTGAAACAATGAAAAATAGGTGCAGAGTTAAGGTTAAAGTGTGTGTTATAAGGGGTTCACCAAATATGGACATATTTTCCTTTATTTGATTAGGAAATGATATCCCCACAAATAATTGACGTACAAGCTTTAGGTTAGTCAACTCAATGAGGGAATCTACTAATTTCCTTATGATTAAGGATGGTAGTATCACCCTGAATAGCACTTTTGGGAGAAAAACAAAAAATAGTAAATCAACTCAATTATGCTCATTCAAACTTGAAACATCAATTTAAAGCTTAATACAAACAAAAATAGTAAAATTCATGTAGATCTGAGAAGGGTTAAACACTTTTTTAGGTTAGTGTAGGATCATGGGGGACCAAACTAGGCCCTTAAGTGGCAATGATAATTCAAAAAAAAAGACTTAGTCAACTTGACATAAAAAATTGAATAAGTTATTAATGTAATTTGAAAATAATGTAAGAACAAAATTTGTAGAAAATTGAATCTAGACTCTAAGATACTATTCTTTATTTGGAAAAAAGTAAATCTATTTAGTGAAAATTTGAAATTTGAATGTAGTAGTACTAAATTTTCAAGAAAAAAATAAAAAGCAAGTGTATGTCTGACCAACCTAAGTACAATAAAAAATTAATATATTTATTTGAAACTTTCAATTTAAGTAGAGGACACATGCCTGGATGTGCCACATTTTTTTGTAATTTTTTTGCAAGTAAATAATTAGTTATGAATTTTTTTTAAAAATATTTTACAAATATTAAAAATTATTTTTTTGACCACCATAACTTGGTCTAAAATTTTTTAAATCCAATTTTATTTTTTTTATCCTATAGTACGAGAAGCATAGAATATGTTATATCTTTTAGTTTCAAAAAATGTGAAATCATTTAATAATTATAGATTTTTTTCAATTAACCTATCAATCAAGACTTTAGTCAGAATGTATGTATAAAATCAATAATAATTATTTATTTAATTCCATGTAAGGTGTATCTTATATTTTTTGAAAGCTAACAATTTTCTCAATAAACCCTTTTTGTTTCATCAAATTTGGATTAAAAAAAGGTTGTTAGCCATTTTTGGTCATATCGCCACTTTTTGGACCCCCATGATCCTATACTCACCATGTATTAGTCACCAAAATGCAGTTTTGAGAGGCTGTCTAGGATTGATTTTCCCATAGGTGAATGCGTCTCTGTATAGAGGTTTCAAACCACTTTTGGGATCCTTTGGTGTCAATCTGTAGCTTCTTTTTGATCTGGGTTTCAATGTTGAAAGTTGTGAAATAAATCATGTAGGTGAGTTTTCATGGCTTGGGGACAAATTTGACAATGTTTTGCAACTTTGACAACTTTCCTAATTTTTCTCTTCAAGAGATCTTCAATATTTCTTCAACCTAAGATCTACAACACAAACATAAGAGAGAAAAAATGTTTTTCTGGTGAATGGGGGTTTTCCTTGGTCAAATCTCGTTTGGGTAATTAAACCTTGAATTAAAATAATGAAATATGAGAGGAATGGTGAATGAACAATGCTATATTACAACTCACTAGACCATTGAATAAACATTTGGAAGTCTAAAATATTGATCTTTATCTTGCATGAAATGGCTTCAATGAATGTGGATATTGATACTTGAAATATAACTTGAATGCTTCACTTGAATCTTTAAAACTGACATCACAATGTTAGCTTTAAAAACATGTATTATTGCAAAAGACTTTGACATAATGCTTGAGATCTTGATTTCTGCAATAAATCACTAATAAATCTTCTCTTGAATACCCTTGATCATAATTTTAGCTTTAGGAATACTTGCATGAAAACTCCAGCTTCTTAGGATTTGAATTGATGAAATAACCTTATATTTATAGCTATGCATCCTTAATTTCCCAAAAATTAAACATAACAAACCAACATTGAATTTTGAATACAGGGACATTAAAATACGACCAAAAATATTTTTCAAATTTAGGTTTGTAAACCTAGGGAGGACCCATTTTCCCATGGGAGAATGAGTCCTAGGTCCCTGTTCGTGGATCACATACTGCTCAAGGAAAAGTATTATATTTTGGTATTAATTTTTGTCGGGTTTTCCCCTTCAAAAATTGTAATTTATTAGGCTTGTAGATATAAAATAGGGACTATTAAGGAATAATTAAGTCCAATTTAATTTAGGGGACCCAAACAAAGTGCAAAAATGTAAAGGACTAAATTTTCATACACTACATTTAGCCCCCACTTTAGTGAGGATGACCCTACATCAAACTAACTAAAGTAGGAAATCAAGAGAGGTCTAATTGTAAAAAATTTGGAAAGATAATATGACAAAGGTCAAGGAGGATGATCAAGCCCCCAAGATCTAAGATCTCATGGAAAACAAACAAAGGCACAAAGAGACACATACCTTTGGTAAATATGCAACAACAATGACAAGATACTCAATCATACATTGTCAAAGACTAAAAGAAAAAAGAAAGGGGTAGCATGAACTATTTTTCCAAATCAATGTGGATCAACCCTTAGTTGTTTGTCCAAGAATGTTTACAAGTGGAACATGCTATCCACTTGTGTAGAAAAATGTATTCCTTTTACATTTTCACACCTAATTTGGAATTAATATTAAAATGGACTTAATTGTGCCTAATTTTGGTGTTGTAAAGTGTACCTCTCCTTTAATTAATTGAGCTTAATTTTCTTTAAATTTTCCCTTTAATTCAAATTCAAGCCTATTTTATTACATTTTCTGAAGAGGAAACCCAACATTCATTAATTCCTAAACATAACACTTCTCATTGAGCAGTGTGTGTCCTAGGGTTAGGGATCTAGGACCCATTCACCCATGGATGAATGGGTCCTCCCTTAGACCTAAGACCTAAATCTAAATTATTTTTTGGTGGTATTTTAACATTTTAAAATCTATATTCAGATGTTAGCTTGTGATATTTGAGTTTCAGGAAATTAAGGATACATATCTATAAATATAAGGTCATTTCACTAAGTAATCTAATATTTTCAAGCTATCAATTTTCAAGATCATTTCAAGATAAATTCAAATCATTCAAGAGTATATTTACTAAATATTTATTGTAGTAATTTTTGACATATTTTATGCCACCCTTGGATGCACATCATTTATATCCGATCAGAGAGATCCTATGTGTGCATCTTGTTGAAATCCATGATTATTTTTGATGAATCTGGGTCTTTCAAGGTTTTGAAACTCCTCAATTATTTCTGATTAGGGTTTTGAATTGCATGTAGGGTTTAAACCCTACTAAAACCCTAGTACTTTTGTCTTGTCTCTTTTTGTTCTTCTTGCTCAATGACCTTTTGTACCTAGTCCTCAGTTGGATAAGTTACAACTTATGTCTTATGTGGTAATTTTTTACTAGACTCTTTACCCATGTCTTCCAGTCACAACCCTAGTTTAAATATTTGATTAAAAGTATTATGTTCAAGGGATGAGAAATAATTTTTTCCCAAGTCTTATTTACCTAGGAATGACCCCCATTTTAAAACCACTTTGAGCATGTGTGTAAAATGCATCACTTAAGTGATTTCCCATTGCTAGCCTCAAGTGCATTGTGGATCGAATTTCCCTCATCAGCATTCTTTTAACGATGAGTGATGCACTAGTATTTCCTTCATATCACTAGCTCTCTCCACATTGTGGATTGATAAATGCCTATTGAAAACAGATTAGTGATGAATGATGGACTATATTTCTTTGCATCATGCCTTTCCTTCATATTGTTGCAAGCACATCACTGCTAATTTCATTTCCAATGATATACAATGGTCGATGGGAGAATATTCTTACGAATATTCTCACCGTCAGAGGGACTCTTTACATCACATCTTTACATTTTGTCGATGTGTTACTTTCTACGATCAGCGATGAAGGGTTGAGATTAAATATAGAACATCCAATAGTTGAGGTGGAATTACACCCTTGCTTCACATCATTTTTGTGAATCAAGGTGGTGGAGTGGTTTGCACAATGCACGAAGGCTGGAAGGATCTCCTCATCGAGGAGATATTTCAATATCAGAGGGAGTTGTTTTGTTTTCCCTTCAATATTCTAATGGAAAAGTGTATGACATTAGCATGGACAAGTGAAAGTTTCCCACTATTCTATGATGATATGGTGGGTTCTGAGTTGATCCTAGAGGGACAATGGGTAGGTGACTAGTGTCTTGGTGGGACCAAGGTTTTTTTTTCATTGAATAGCATCAATTGCTTAGATTCAATGGAGAAGATAGAGAAGATATAATAGTCATCATGAGGGTTCTCTACATCACAATTTAGAAACATAAAGTGTGGATCCTTTTTGTGATGAGTGATGCAGGTATAAATAAGGGAATTTTTGAGGAGAAAGGTGGATATCGGTGGGACCTAAAATATGGTCCCTTCAACATTCCAATGGATAGCAAGTTTTGTTCATCGGAGGGAATGATGTATATTGGTGAGACCTATTTTGTTGTCCCTTCGATAACCCAATGTGATGGTGGAAACAATGGACAGTGAATGTTGAGGTGACATGTGTCATGGTGGGGCCCATTTCTTTGGTTGCTACTATGTGAGATGAAGATCAATGACTATGTTTTAAACTTTGCTTGATGTTCGATCTAAACCCTTCATCTCTAATCTGATGATCCACATTCAAACTTCAATGGCTAATTTCTCTACTTTGTGATAAATTTACAAAAGTCATGTCTTAGTGACATTCTCAACTACCAAATCAAATTTGATTGAATATGGCTCAATTTTTCACAACTTTTCAACATTGCTTTTTATTTTTGGGTGGGAACCATTACTCCTTGATGTGTTTTAGAGGCCACATCTCTCCTTTTAGGGTATGTTGGTATGATATTTTTCCATGAATTGTGTTGGTTCCCATCCTTGCATTCATATGACTCATCATTATGGGGCTTGTTTGAGTTTTTAGACCCTTTATGGCTAGTTATGTTTCTCTATAATGGGAGCAATCTTGATCATTTTAAAACTAATCAAATTCATCTTCTCACAACCCTAGTTAGGTTAGGGTTATGGTTTTGATTTCAAAATTTAGTTATGTATGAACTATAAAGGAAATGATTGTATCTTTTTGAAGGGTTCTTCCTCTGACCTCTCTAGGATTTTTCTTTTGGAGAGCTACAACTCTTACATTCTATCATTGTAAAGGTTGCTTCAAGCTTTATGTTAATAAAATTCAACCATTATCACCATTATCTCTTGCATTTTTGAGTAAAATTCATTTACCTTCATATCTAAGTGGGTATTTTAGTTGTTTATTTGACATATTATGTTGTTCTAAAGTAGGAAGGAACAAACTCTAAATTTGGTGCATTACCTTCTTTCACATTTCATGTCTCTTTCTACCCTTTTCCCTTGTGATCTATTTGAGTAGGTTAGCATTAGGAGTTTCATGTGTTGGGTTAGGCCAACACATTTGCACTTAGTTCAGAAAAGAAATCTTATCTTCTCCTAAGACTTGACCTCATTTTGTAAGGTTTCACACATTAAGGTCATTTCCATTGTGTCATTAGAACAATGAACTCTTGTTTGGTAGGGTGCAATTTTATGTGACAATAGTTTCTAGCACACCCGATGGGAGCACAAGAAATTTCATTTCACTCAGGTTGAGAGAGTGGTGCTTCTCTCAACATTCTATCCTTGAAGAGGCTCTTTAACAAATACCTAATGAATTTTCAATCAAAGAAGAAATTTTCCTTCAAATTGGTGATGCTACTGCTATATAGAATTCTTGATTCAAGACCAGACCTACACATTCATTCCAAGGATCCAAACAAGAGCGTCTTCTAGAGGTAAATTTCAATACATCAAACTTTCATTTTCTACTTTTGGAAGAAGAAATAGACAATCCTTGTCATTTGTAAGAAGAAAATCCTAGAGCCATATCTATGTCACTTGTGGGTAGATTATTTCAAACTAGAACACCTTTTGTCCATACAAATTGTAATTTATTTCATATGGATTTTCCCATAAATCAACCTTTTGCATATTTTACTTGTCTAAGACCCTTAATTCTATCCCAAAAAGATGATATACCAATCAATGCCCTCAAGAGTATTCCCCATTTCACTGGTGAAACATCCACAACTCGAGTAAAGCACATCATAGATGTGGCGAACATATGCTCAGTGCATGATGTAATACAAGACAACATGGTTGTTAGATTTCTATCCACTTCCCTTAAAGGTAAAGCATTATAGTGGTATAGAGGTCTTCCATCAAACTCCATTCACAATTGTAATGAGTTAGTGGAGAAGTTATGCAAACAATTTGAAGACAAAAGTAACCATCTATCCCTAGCAGAAAAACTGACAACAATCAAAAGTACACCTTATGAATTCATGAGTGATTTCAACTACATATCTCAAAAGACTTGGGAGAGAATCCCTTCGTTGGTCAAACCTTCTCCTAAGCATGATTTTCTATACTTCTTAAGATCTATTAATAGTGATATAGCTGTTATGATTCAATAAATGGGCATTTCTACCTTACCAGATTCCTATGATGTTTCCATAAGGGAAAAAAAATTTAATTTATGTTGGGAAGATAGCTCCTAGGCCACCAATGCCTTTATTTCTAGAGCTTCCTTCACATCCAATGGTGGATCCTACTCCAGTGCTTTCCAAAAGCCAACCTTCTACTTCTAGTGCAATTCCAAAAGATTTGCAAACCTTGCTTTGAAGTATGAATAATGAGCTAGTGTCAATAAAGAGGTAGCAAGCTCAAAACAATAGGCACTATTAGCCTCAAGGTCAAGGTTATCAACAATATAGGCTACCTTATCAAGGACAAAATTAGTGGAATCATACTAAGCCCATGAATAGAATGCACACAACTACTACCAACATTCCTAAGGATTTGGTCCCACTTGCAAAATAATTTAACACAAGAGAAAGAATGGTGTTACCCTTGTGAGTAAGTTCATAATCAAAATGCTTGTCAAAATAGAGAGTTTGTGCAAACTCTGGTAGCTCAAAATGAAACCTCTACTTCAAAGTAGCAGATTGGTATAAGCCAAACAACTTCTAGTAATCAAAATAATACACGTGAGAACTACTCATTTGTCATTTGGGGTCAAGAGGATTTATGTGGTATAAATCAAGCATATACTGATTTAATAGCCCAAAATAAAAGATCAAAGAAAAGAGAAATGGAGAGTGGTGAATCTTCCATTGTTGGGAAAGCATCAATATCTCAACAAGCTCAACAAAGTGTTGATGTTGGTCCAACAAGTAGAAAAATAGATGTCCCATAATCAAATCATCCTGTTAATAGGCCTAAACAAGTGGTGGAGAAGCCTAATATTGCACAAACATCTAAAATAGACC
This sequence comes from Sequoia sempervirens, assembly GCA_007258455.2. Lineage (NCBI taxonomy): Eukaryota > Viridiplantae > Streptophyta > Pinopsida > Cupressales > Cupressaceae > Sequoia > Sequoia sempervirens. The sequence goes on along the minus strand of VDFB02058242.1, from coordinate 287,936,837 downwards.
CCACTACAAAGGTTCCTTGTAAAGCTAGTCAACTTGCTTTCAACATAGTGAGAAAATGAAGAAATCCAATGTAAATGTCACTATGTGGGAGGCTCTATCCATTCCATCGCAAAGGAATTTGCTACAACAAGATTTAAAGGAACATAAACAAATGGGTGATATATAAGAAAAAGAGTAGACTACTCCAGAAATCAGCTTGGTACAACCTAAAGAAGAATGAAATTCTAGAAAAAATAGTCAGCCACCTGTCTTCTATCTTTCTCTAATTATTAGAAATCATATAGTGCATAATTTTATGATAGATTTACGGGCAAGCAGTTTTGTTATGCCTAAAGGAATTTCTAACATGCTTGGTATCAAGCATGAATTGGTGGCTATAAATTTTTTACAATTGGATGGTATTGTTGTCAATATAGTGCGAGTAATTAAGAATTTAAAAGTGTCCTTGCATGCATGCCTTGGTTATGATGTGTTGCAAGACATTTCAGTCATAGACCTCCCTTCTTATTTTTTCATTTGATTGTCTAGGGATTTCATAGCTAAGATAGGTGGGTACTTGTCTACGTATTGGTCTCACATGCTATTTAGAACTATATATGGCACTAAAGCAACCATCAAATTAGAGCCTATAGTAAAGTATCATCTAGAACCTTACACTACTAGTCCAATAAACATGAACCATACATTGCATGATCAAATGGAAGAGTGTTATGTTCATGAGCTTGCTAATCCAATGGAGGAGGTCCCTTATTATTTGTTGGATGAATGGGGTAGTTCTTTATAGTTTGAACCACTTACCGAAGCTGAAATAAAGGAGACTGGTCTTGACACTTATTGCATTTGTGAAGATAATGCTCCTATCCCTAATCTCATAAAAACTTAGGAATATTTAGGGGAATTGTGGTAGATACTTTTTTATGGTGCTATAAATAGAAATGGTCTTGGTGCTAGTGTATTGTTGGTATCTCCATGTAATGATAAGTATTATTTCTCTTCCAGGCTTCAATTTAGTTGCACTAACAATGTGGTTGAGTATGAAACATTCATGTAGGGTCTCCATCTTACACAAAAAAGGAACATTAGATTGTTACAAGTTTTTGGTGATAGTGAGTTGGTTGTCCATCAAGTCAAAACTCAAAGCTAACAAAGAACAATCTACTAAAACCCTACAAACATAGGGTTTTTTATTTAATTGAGGGATTTGAGGGTTTTAACAATCAAACAACTTCAAGAAATCAAAATAAATATGTTGATAGACTTGCAGTAGTTGGTGCTCAGTTTGACATACCAACACATATTGCAAGTAAAAAAGAGAAGCATATCATACTTGTGGTGAGTCTTGCTATTTCAGATAATCGAGATCACTGGTAAGTCTTTTAAAGTGACCAACAAATAGTTAATTTTATACAAGATGAGGTAGAATTTTCTAAAATAAATCAGTCCAATCTACAATCCCAGTATGGTGATTAGATTGTACAGCTGAGTAGCAACCTATTACCAAATGGTCTTATTACCCTTGAAGGTATTTTTAACCCTGATGATCAATTAAAGCAGAAAAGGATAAACTTAGCTACAAAGAAAGATGACTTCAAGCCAATTTAAATTTTAGAGGGAAAGTGTCTAAACTTGGGAAATGTTTGCTCTATTGTTGAACATGATGTTTTCATAGATCTTTGCAATAGATACAATGATGTAGTTTCTTAGACTTATGAAGACCTAAAGGGTTTTGACCCAGGGCTTTCCCAATATATTATTGAATTAGATCTTGATGCCAAGCCTACAAGGAAATAAAAAAGGCCTATAAATACTAAGATTGGACCTTTGATGAGAAAGGAGTTGGCAAAATTCATTGAGGCTAGAATCATTTTTCCCATCAATAATTCTTCATGGTTTGAAAATCTTGTTCCTATCAGAAAAAAGAATGGGGAATTAAGACTTTGTGTATATTTTAGGGATCTAAATAGAGCCTCCCTAAAAGAACATTCTCCCCTCCCCTCCATGGACTAGATTTTACAAAGAGTCAGTGGGTCAAAAAGGTTTTCTTTCTTGGATGGCTATTTAGCCTACATCCAAATTCTGGTCTAATTATTTGATCAACATAACACAACATTTACTACAAAGTGGGGCACCTATGCTTATTGTAAAATTCCTTTTCTTCTAACCAATGTAGGTGCTACTTTTCAGAGAACCATGGATATGGAATTATAGGGTGGTTTTAGAAAGTTTGTTTTGGTATACTTGGATGATATCATAGTGTTTTCAAAGAATGCAAAAGACCATCTTAGTCACCTTGAGCAAGATATTTAAAAAATTTAGGGAATATGGTATTTCACTAAACCCATATAAATGTGTCTTTGCCACTGATCAAGGAAGAATTCTTGGGCACATTGTTTCAAAGGATGGCTTGGTCAATGATCCTACAAGAGTAAAATCTATCTTGGCCATCCCACTTCCTAGTCACAAGAAAGGATTACAAAGATTCTTTGGCACAAATAACTTTGGGAGTAGATTTATTCCAAATCTTGTTGCTTGGTTAAGCCTCTTACGTCTATGCTCAAGAAAAACATGGTCTTCAAATGGACCAAGGAAGGTAAAGATATCTTTGAGGCTATAAAACAAGAAATTTATTAAGCTCCTACCCTTTTCAATCCTAATTATGTCAATCATTTACTTATTTATACCTTTGGATGTGAAGCAAGTATATCAACACTTGTAACCGAGCTAAATAAAGAAAATTTGGAGTAGCACATTACTTTCTTTAGTGAAGGGATTAAAGATTATGAAATCAAGTATAGCTATGTCAAAAAGAAACCTCTTAATGCTATTAGAGCATTGAAAAAATTTAGACACATGTTGTCTAATTATAAGATATAGCTAAAGATGCCCCATGTCAATGTTAAAGAGATCCTATTAAGCAGCGATATCAATGAAAAAGGTTTGGATGGATCACCAAGGTTATGGAGCATTACGTTTACATGAAAATCACCAAGCTAGTAAGAGGAACATTTGAGACTCCTACTGAGTGTTCCCTTGTGCTAAAGGAACAACAAGTGCCAAATGCAAACATACAAGGTAGTTGGGCGCATGATATAACTACTTTTTTATAGGAAGGTAGATATCATTTGGGTCTAAATAGGACCAAAGGAAGACATTTCAAATTACAGTCCATTCTCTATGTCATAGTAGATGGCATACTCTTTAGAAAGGATCTCAATGGAGTCCTATTAAGATGCATAGAGGAAAATTAGGTCAGTAAAATGCTAAATAAATTCCATGATGGCTCTTCAGGTGGTCATTTTTTTGCAAGGAATACTACTATAGAGATTATGAGGGCTAGTTATTATTGGCCAACCTTGTTCAATGATGCTCACAAATGGGTGAAAGATTGTAAAAAATGTGCTTTATTTTCTGGAAAGCAAAGGTTGGCTTCCCTCCCTCTTCACCCCATTCAAGTTGATCAACCATTTACACAGTGGGGTTTGGATTTTATATCATGATAAATCCACCATCAAGTGCTTGTCATAAGTGGATTTTAACAACCATAGATTACTTTACAAGGTGGATAGAGGCAGTTTCTTTGAAGGATTCCATTGATGCTTCAGTTTTAGAATTCCTTGAAGGAATTGTTACAAGATTTAGCACTCATTCCACCATTATTTCTAATAATTTCAAGGCTTTCACTAGTGCTCAGATCCTTGATTGGGAAATGAAGCATGGAATTTACTTGAAGACCTCATCTAATTGCTATCCTCAGAGTAATGGCTTGGATGAGTCTTCAAATAAAAATATCATTAGGATTATCAAAAGGACCATTGAAGACAACCAAAGGGTCTAGCATAGCAAGCTGAACAAAACCCTTCGGTCTGATAGAATTACTCCGAATAGAGCAATTGGTAATTCCTCTTTCATGCTAGTTTATGGAAGGGAAGCGAGATTACCATTATCAGTAGAGTTTCCTTCCCTTGAGTTGGCACATTAGCTAGAGTTAGAGGAAGATGATGTAATGATAGTAAGGATAGTTGAACTCTTAGAACTCGACGAGACAAGGAACAAATCTATGCAAGTCATAAAGGCACATCAAGCACAGGTCAAAAGAAATTTTGACAAAAAGATAGTTCATAGAGCATTCCAAGAGGGAGATCTAGTGCTTAAATGGGATGTAGAAAAATCTAAAACTAGAATACATCCCAAGTTTGATTCCATTTGGAGTGGTACAAATCTCATCACTAGCTACAAGGATGTCAATGTATTTCATCTTTCTAGGTTTGATGGTGAGATTCTCTCGATATTAGTCAATGGGATTCATTTCAAAACCTTATCTCTAATAAGTTTTGAGTTTTCATTTACATATTGTAAATTTCTTATTTTCCATAAGTTCTTTTGCACACCCTACATTCTCCTTAAGGGAATGTATGTTCCTAGTTTCCATGCTTTCCTCCAAGTGCAGGCATGTACATGTTTCTTTTTTCCCTTGGGAGGCCCATTTTGTAAGTTCCCTTCATGACTCTTTGCCCAATGGATTGATAAGGCCCCTAGATTTTATGATTAGTAGGAAATCATCCCACATAAATCACCAAAATGTTGGCATATTTTATGCCACCTTTAGATACACATCATTTATATTCGATTAGAGAGATACTCTATGTGTATCCTATTGAAATCCATGATTAATTTTTATGAATCTAGGTCTTTAAGGTTCTAAAACTCCTCAATTATGTCTAATTAGGATTCTAAATTGAATGTAAGGTTTAAACCATCCTGAAACCCTAGTGTTTTTTCCTTGTCACTTTTTTTTTTGTTCACTCATTGACCTTTTGTACCTAATCCTCAATTGGCTATGTTTCAACTTATGTCTTAGGTGGTTAGGTTTTTCTATTAGCCTCTTTACCCATGTCTTCCAGTTATAGGCCCAGTTTAAACATTTGAAAAATTCTTATGTTCAAGGGTTGAGAAATAATTTTTGCCTCTTATTTACCTAGGCATGACCCCCATTTTAAAACTACCTTTTTCATGTACACAAAATGCATCACTTAATTGATTTCCCATTGATAGTCTCAAGTTCACTACAAATTGACTCTCCCTCATTAGATTTGTTTCAGTTATGAGTGATGCACTAGTATTTCCTTCATATTGCTAGCTCTCTTTGCATCACGAATTGATAGATTCATATTGAAAACAATGTAGTGATGAGTGATGGACTATATTTCTTTACATCACTCCTTTCCTTTGTATTGTTTTCAGCTCATCACTACTAATTTATTTTCCAATGATATGTTATGACTCATGAGAGAATATTCCTATGAATATTCTCCCCATTGGAGAATATTCTTTACATCACGTCTTTAAATTTTTTTGGTGGGTTCCTTTTTGTAATGAGGGATGAAGGGATGAGATTAAATAGAGAATATCCAATGGATGAGTTGGAATCATGCCCTATCTTCACATCACTATTGTGAAGCAAGGCAATCAAGTGGTTTGTGTGATGATTGATGGGTGACAAGATCTCTTCATCGAGGAGATATTTTGATATCAGAGGGAGTTGTTTTGTTGTCCCTTTGAAATTCTGATGGAAATGTGTATGAAATTACTGTGGACAAGTGATAGTTTCCTACTATTCTACATTGATATGGTGAGCCTTTATTTGATCCTAGCGATACAATGAGTAGGTGATAGTTGTCTTTGTGGGCTTGAGGTTTTGTTTTTCTTTGAATAATTTCAATGGCTTATATTCAATGGAGAAGATCTAATGGTCATTACAAGGGTTATTCACATCATGGTTTGGAAACATAAAGTATTGATCCTTTCTACAATGAGTGATGAAGGTATAAAATAGGGAATTTTTCACAAGACAGGTGGATATTGGCGAGACCTAAAATGTGGTCCCTTTGACATTCCAATGGACTATAAGTTCTCTTCATCAAAGGGAATGATGTATATCGACGGGACCTATCTTGTTGTCCCTACAACATCTTGATGTGATGGTGACAATGGAAGATGGAGAATGTTGAGGTAACATGTGTCATATGGTGGGTCCCATTTCTTTGGTTTCTAGTGTGTGAGTTGAAGATTAATTACTATGTTTTAAATTTTTCTCAATGTTTTATCGAAGCACCTCATCTCCAATATGATGGTCCACATTCAAGCTTCAATGGCTAATTTCTCCAATTTGAGGCATATTTGTAGAAGTAATGCCTTAGTGACATTCTCAACTACCAAATCAAATTTGATCAACTATGGCTCAATTTTTCACACCTTTTCATCCTTGCTTTTCATTTATGGGTGGTGCCACTACTCCATGATGTGTTGTAAGGCCACAACTCTCATGTCAAGGTATGTTGGTTTGATATTTTTCCATGGATTTTGTGGGTTCCTAGCCCTACATTCATATAATTCATCATTCTGGGGCTTGTTTGAGTTGTGAAAGTGTTTATGGATAGTTATTTTCTCTATAATGGGAGCAATTCAAATCATTTTAAAACTGATCAAATTCATCTTCTTCCAACCCTAGTTGGGTTAGGGTTAGGGTTTTGAATTCAAACCATAGTTATGCTTGAACTATAAAGGCTATGATTGTATCTTTTTGAAGGGTTCTTCCTCTAGCCTCTCTGGGATTTTTCTTTTGTGGACCTACAACTCTTGCATTTTTCCATTGTAATTTTTACTTCAAGATTTATGTCAATAAAATTTAACCATTATCACCATTACCTCTTGCATGTTTGAGTAAAATTCATTTTCCTTCATATCTAAGTGGGTGTTCTAGTTGTTTCTTTGACATATTATGTTATTCTAATGTATGAAAAAAAAACTCTAAATTTAGTGAATCACCTTCTTTCACATATCATGTTTCTTTATACCCTTTTCCCAATAGGTTAGCATTAGGAATTTCATGTGTTGAGTTTTACCAACACATTTTCACTTAGTTTGGAAAAGAAATTTGACCTTCTCTAGAGACTTGACCTCATCTTGCAAGGTCCCACACCTTGAGGTCATTTGCATTGTGTCATTAGAACACTAAACTCTTGTTTAATAGGGTGTAGTTTTATGTGACAAAAAAAATCAAGATCCAATTAACATATGAAATTCTTCTTTGCACCATGCATGTTTCTGAAGCTAATATGATGATGTAGGTTTAATGATCTAGTATGTCCAAGGTTCAAGTTCCACATCCACTGAAGCCATTTCATGCAAGTTGTAGATTTACATTTCAAGGTTTATTCAAGGGTTTGGTGAGTTATGACATTGAGTTTTTGATTCATCATTCCTTTCATGCTATTTTGTTTAATTACAAGGTTTGATTATTGAAACGGGGTTTGACTAAGGAAAACCCCCATTCACCAAAAAAAATACATTTTTTCCTCTTGATTTCTCTTTATAGATTTGGGTGGAAGAAATATTTAAGATCTCTTGAAGAGGAAAATTCGAGAACTTTTCAAAGATGAAAAAGTCATCATAAAAGTTGTAATCTCTTGGAAACTCGCTTGTAGAAATTATTTCCATCTTTTCGAACTTGAAACTTGAGAAAATTGAAGAATTCAGAGATGTAGCAGAGGCTCCCAAAAGTTGCAGACAAGCCCTAACTTAGGAACCATTCACCCTTGGGAAAATGAGTCTCAGATTAGCTTCAACAACTAACTTTTGGTGACTAGTACACTAAACTATAGATTTTTGGGTAGGGCTTATAGACTACTCTTGCACTGTTAGGATATTCCACCTAAAAGGAGAGAGACAAACCCTACTCAAGGAAATCCAACGATGTCACTTAAACTACACAATGTATGATGTTATAATGAATAAATGAGATGATCTAAGTGTAAATAAATGATCTTTTTAAATGATTGTGAATGCAAAACCTAAGAACTATGCAATGTTGGAAAACATAGTGATGTTTGCAAATATGAAATAAACATGAACAAATGCAAAAATAGAAAAGTAAAAGATTGAAATGAAGTGCACCTGGATGATAGATGAATATTCTGGTGTGTTCTAAAGATTAATGAAAATCACTAAAAATCACTAGTGGGAATCATTTACAACTAATGGTGAATCAATCCCGCTTCTGATGAAAACCGTGGAAAGCAAGTTTCAGACTACCAAGACTTGAAATCTGAAAAAATATGGATTTCTAGCCTTAAGGTAGGACTCATCCACCATAGGTGGTGAATCAATCCTCTCCAATTTTTTTGAGAAATCAGGGACCAATTTTGTAGCACCAAAACTGAGATTGTTTGCTTGTTGGGTTTCTAAAGTCAAATCTACAAAAAACACCCTATAGGTCTTCTCCAAGCTTGAAATATGATGTAGTTGAATTAAATCACCTTTTGACTTCTTTCACACTTTTCAACACCTAAATACTTATCAAATCTACATACACAATTCAAGCCCTTGTAGAAAAAATATGAAGATAATGCAATGGTTGCTCAACAATACTTGACAATTGCTTGATTCAATGATGCAAAATGCTTGAAAGATTGGATGATTGAGTGAATTGATGGATGATTGAATGGAGGGGTGAATGGGGGTTTAGAATGGATGTAAAAACACTTATTTATACATGCTTCTGCCTTAGTAACCTAATAATATGTCATCACAAGCTAACATAAGGTTATTTTAAATAAAAACCAAAAAGAAAATTCAAAATATTTTGAATTTGGAGCCGAGGGGGACTCATTTTCCACCCATGGAAAATGGGTCCCACCCTAGGCTTGAAAGTGGGTGTCAGGAATTATCTTGTATTCAATATGGTGTGTCAGGTTTACATTCAAAAACACACTTAATTAAGCCTTCTAAGAGCATAAAGAGGTCATTAAAGACATAAGAAAGGTGTAAATAAGGGAAATAAGCCTAGAAAAGCATGAATCATTGTTACAAGACATTACAACACTTAAAAATATGACCCGATGATGAATAAAAATATGATTTTTAGTTGAATTATATTAAATAGTCTAGAAAAGTGTAGAAATGTTTTACAACACTTCACAACACTATCACAAGACATCATTATTTGAATTTTAAGGACTTAATATGAGTATTCAAGCCACATTGTAACATTGAATCAAAGAAAAATGGACCAAATATCATGAAGAAAAGCATAAAATACTTTGAAAATGACAAGGGACCATTTTTTTGTAGTGCATTTAGCCCCCACTTTAGTGAGAGGATGAACTTGCTTCAAACTCACACTAAAGTAGCCATGCATATCGAAAAGGATTGCAAATATGATTATGCTAGAAAGATGGAATAACAATTATCAAGAGGGATGATCAAGCCCTCAGGATGAAGAACCCATGGTGAACTAGACACAAGAACAAAATAATATACATGTGAAAGAGAAATTGAATTGAGCTTCGATCGTCTATCCAACTAGTTGCGGATTAGATCTAGGCTAATTGTTTGTAAAAAAAGGAAAATACATACTCACTCTCAGGTGATAGAACTCATGGCAGTCCACCGGGTGAGAAGACCCAAAAAGGTGAGGTACATACACTAATTAGTATGCACTCACAAACACAAAGGTGGCTATGGGGAAATTTGTGCCTCTGAGTGGGCTTCTTGCTCAACCATATCAAAGTTATACCTTCTGATAACTTTAACAAGGTGCCATAAAGGAAAATGTTAGTTCATGCTTCATGAGACAAGAAAAGCTTTGTATGCTTAGAACTCATGAACAAATGCAAGGTACCACAAGCATGCAAGTTGTGTTATGTAAGGTCGCAAAGATGCAAAATGTAAAAATCTAAAAATCTAAAAGATGTAGAAGTTCAAAGGAGTCTTGTTAGGTTCATGTAAGGTCTATCACTTAGGGAACATTAAGTCTGTAGTCTCCAAGAGAGGACTAATCAGAGAATAGTATATTCACAACTTAGGGGATCCAGTACATCACATTAGGCCACCAAGAGGAATGTAATATGCTAAGATAAATTACACTTATGAAGGGAATCACACCCAATGTCATCCACAAAGTAAGAAATGCATCATATGAAGTGACAAGGCTATACTAAGAACCAAGAATGAAAATGAAATGATGCCAATGTATGCCCCACACTTTAAAGGAATTTTGACACCCTGTTTGATGAGAAATTACTTTAAAGTAGCCAAGGGAAGAATGCAAAAAGAAAACAAGACATGAGATCCAACTTGGAAAGCCCCTATGCCAAGTCATATGTTTCTAAGCTAGGCTACATCATGTAAATGAAAGAAAAAAAAAAGGAGTTTCCCCCAAAAAAAGAACACACCAAACACATAAAGGGATCTATGGATTTGGGGTTAGTATGCTCATTGCTGAAATATTTTTATTAAAGAGCTCAAAACTGTCATCATTCCCCAAAGCACATAGAATGAGAAGAATGACACATAAAGAGCAAAAAGAAAGAAAAAAAAGGAAAGTCCATTTTGGGTCAACATGGAAGAGACATTGTGGTCTCAATGCTTTACATCATCCCCAAAAGGAAAACACAAAAGGAAAAATGAAAAAAATAAAAGACTTTTGGGTCAACATGAAGGAGAAATTTTCATCTCATGCCTTGTGTCATCCCCAAAAGGAAGACAAAAGAAAAGAAAACGAAACGGGACCTTTTGGGTCAACATGGAAGAGACATAGGGAATCTCTATGCTTTGCGTCATCCCCAAAAGGAATAAAAGGGAAAAGGAAAGGAAAAGGGACCTTTCGGTTCAACATGGAAGAGAAATAGGTCATCTCTATGCTTTGCGTCATCTGCAAAAGGAAAAAGAAAAGAAAAGTAAACAAGCAAAAATAGTGAAAAGAAATGTACAACATATAGAAGATGGAGATACAAATAGAAGAAGTGTACAAAGAGAGAGAGAACATTAAACACACATTATGAGGGAACACAATACACACTAGAAAAATAAAAAGAAAAAGGACTAGTAATGCAAATGCTAATCACACACTAAACAATTCATGCACCTTCCATTCACAATAAATTTAGGTAGAAGGGAACAACATGGCTAAGGGACAAGAACACATGCATTACTATGACAAGGCTAACGACAACTTGCTCCCACTGAGTGCAAGATAAGAGTGAGCCAAGATAAGTGATGGGAAAGATCATGAAATGATGAGAATGGAAGATTCTTCAATCATGGCATGAGAGCAAAAAATTGAATTTATTGAATGATAGGATAATAGTCAATATCTGTAAAGTGGTACTTATTCAATACTTCCTTTAATGTCTAACATTTGTCACTACGATGACTAAGAATATGATGATATTTGCAATATAGGACATTTGAATCTTTAGGATGGATGACCAACCTATTATAAGGTTGTAATAATATAATACCTTTATTCAAAAGCATTTGAATCTTCCTTTCACACTCGGGTGGTGGATGGAGAGGGAACTTTATTTTTTTCAGTTTATATGGTCATTTCCATTTGCTAGATTAACCTCTTTCATGAATGGAAGGAGGAGAAGGACCTATGGGGATTTGTGGTTCCTCAACCCATTGAGTAGTGTATGGTTGTTCTCAAGGTAGGAGGATGTTTAAATCAGGAGTAGGTTGATAGCCTATTCCTTGTGTGTTTTCTTCAACATGAGTTGTTCAAACAATTGATGAATTTCATGTTCTTTAGTTATATCACATCCTTGCTTTCTTAAGATGGTATAACCCTTACCATAATTCTCTTCAAGGTTGATAGGGCTATTAGTGACTTGAGTGGTATATGATGTTTGTGGAATATCTTGTGAGGAAGAACTAGGTCCAGTGGTAGGAGGAACCTTAGGTCCTTCATGAACTTCAGGATGTAGGAATCCAAAGTCATTAGGGTGAGAGACTGTAGGAAGGTGTTGAGACTGCATAGATGGATAAAATTTCTTGTTAGATTCAAGGTTGTCAAAAAATTTGTTAAAGAGCTCATTCATGCTAACATCATATTTTCCTATGATTTCAACATCACGAAAAGGACAATCATGAGGAGTTGATGGAGCATGAGGAAGCTCAAGGTCATTAGGATCACAACCAAAAACACAATTGGACATATCAACTAGGGATTTCAAGGAGGTCAAGATCTTACTAAAGAAAAAACCCATAATGAAAGTATGCTAAAATAGAGAAACTGGAATTTCTAACAAAAAAATGACAAAAAACTGTAATGCAGGAAAGATACAGAAAATGCCTGAAACTGAAATTTGAAATGTGCAGGTGGATTGATTTTCCCTAGGTGGCGAATGATTTCAGCTAGGATTTTTTTTTGTATTTTTTAGAAAATGTAAAATGAAATTAATGCTTTTTAGATGCCAATGTAGGGTGTAGATGCAGGTTTTTAGTTTTTTCAATGATATATGATGCAAAAATGAAATCTAAATGAGTCTTTCACTAATGCAAATTGAAGAAACCCTAGGTTGCAAAAACAAAACAATATCCTAATTGAATGTTCATGAAAATGAATTCGAAGATGCAATATGCAATTGAAATCAGAAATGTAAAGTTATCTATATGCAAGTTCACCAAAATGAACTGTAAATTTTTGGGTAGGGCTTATAGACTACTCTTGCACTCTTAGGATATTCCACCTAAAAGGAGAGAGACAAACCCTACTCAAGGAAATCCAATGAGTTCACTCAAAATGCACAATGTATGATGTTATAAGGACTAATTGAGATGATCCAAGTGCAACTAAATGATATTTTTGAATGATTATGAATGCAAAACCTAAGAACTATGCAATGTTACAAAACACAGTGATGTTTACAAATATGAAATAAACATGAACAAATGCAAAAACAGAAAAGTAAAAGACTAAAACAAAGTGCACCTAGATACTTTATGAATATTTTGGAGTGTTTTGAAGACTGATGAAAATCACTAAAAATTACCAGTGGGACTAATTCGCCACTAATGGTAAATCAGTTCTGCTTCTGATGAAAACTGTGGAAAGCAAGTTTCTAACTATCGGGACCTGGAATCTAAAAAATTCTAGATTTCGAGCCTTAAGGTGGGACTCATTCACCACATATGGTGAATTAGTTCTCTCCTAAAATTAAAAGAAATCAAGGACTAATTTTGTAGCACCAGATTTGAGATTGTCTGCTTGTCAAGTTTTCAAAGTTAAATCTATAGAAAACACCCTTTAGGTCTTCTCCAAGCTTGAAATATAATGTAGTTGACTTAAATCACCTTGTTGACTTCTTGCACACTTTTCAACACCTAAATAATTTTCAAACCTACATACACAAGTCAAGCCCTTGTAGAAGAAATATGAAGATAATGCAATGGTTGCTCAACAATACTTGACAATTGCTTGATTCAATGATGCAAAATACTTGAAAGATTGGATGACTGAGTGAATTGATGAATGCTTGAATGAATGGGTGAATGGGGGTTTCGAATGGATGTAAAAACACTTATTTATACATTCTTGTGCCTTAGTAACCTAATAATACCTCATCACATGCTGACATAAGGTGATTTTAAATAAAAGCTTGAAATAAAATTTAAAATATTTTGAATTTGGAACCAAGGGGGACTCATTCGCCACCCATGGTGAATGGGTCCCACCCTAGGATTGAAAGTGGGTGTCAAGAATTATCTTGCATTTAATGTAGTGTGTTAGGTTTACATTCAAAAATACACTTAATTAAGCCTTATAAGATCATAAAGAGGTCATAAAAGACATAAGAAAGGTGTAAATAAGGGAAATAAGCCTAGAAAAGTGTGAATCTTTGTTACAAGACTTTACAACACTTCAAAATAGGACTTGATGATGAATAAAAAGATGTTTTTTAGGTGAATTATATTAAATAGAGTCTAGAAAAGTGTAGAAATGTTTTACAACACTTCACAACACTATCACAAGACATCATTATTTGAATTTTAAGGACTTAATATGAGTATTCAAGCCACATTGTAACATTGAATCAAAGAAAATGGACCAAATATCATGAAGAAAAGCCTAAAAGACCATGAAAATGACAAGGGACCATTTTTCTCGATGCATTATGACATTGAGTTGTTCATTCATCATTCCTTTCATGCTATTTTGTTTCATTACAAGGCTTGATTATTAAAACATGGTTTGACCAAGGAAAACCCCCATTCACCCAAAAAAAAAAATCTCTCTTGATTTGTCTTTGTAGATTTGGGTGGAATAAATCTTGAAGATCTCTTGAAGAGGAAAATTGGAGAACTTTTCAAAGATGCAAAAGTTGTCATAAAAGTTTTCATCTCTTAGAAACTCACTTGTAGAAACTATTTCCATGTTTTCAAACCTAAAACTTGGGAAAATTGAAGGATTCAAATATGTAGCAGAAGCTCCCAAAAGTTGTAGACAAACCCTAACTCAAGACTCATTCACCCTTTGGAAAATGAGTCCTAGATCAGCTTCAACAACTAACTTTTGGTGACTAGTACACATCATCTTATCCTTCTCTAATTTGTGATATGATTTTTGGTTCTATTTATTTTGAAGTTCATCTAGCTATTCCAAGCTGTATATTTCATTTTGGAGTTATTTTACTATTTTTAGTTTTTCTTCCCAAAGTGTTGTTTGACTAGGACCCCTATCCTTGCAAAAAAAGGAAATCTATATATTCACAAATTGACTTGATTCACCTAAGGGTTGATAGTCATTTCATTGTGTGGATCTCATTTTCTAATGAAATTGAGGAAGAATAGGTCCCTAAGTACTTCAATCCTACTTTGATATCCCCCACGCCCATTTTTTTTGTTTCACCACTATGCAAACAACTTGTGCTCACACAAGCTAGTGAAATCCATTGTCCACTAGGTGATCCCCAGGAAGTGGCTAGCTAACCATACTAAAGTTATACCTCTTGATACTTTTGATAAGGAGCCACACATTATGAACTTTGAGCTTCATAAGGCTAGAAAGCTATGTTATTCTAACCAATCATGAACAACATGGATCCAGTGGTAAGCAAGGTGTGTTATCCTTGGAGGCCATGAAGAAAGGTTGTAACTTCAAGCTTCATAAGGCTAGCAAGTTGTATTATGCTAAGCACTAATGAAAAAATTCAAAATGGGATAAGGCATGTTCGAAGGGGTTTTTCTTAGTTCATGAAAGGTCTCATATTAGGGAACATTGTTCCTAATTTCTCCATGAAAGGACTAGTCGAGGATAAAAGATTCATAATTTAGGGTATGCAATTCATAGTGTGATAGGTCGAATTAGGGGTGGTTAGAAATCAAGCAACAAATTAAAGAGTGAAAATAAACGACTTAAACAACCTACACTTCAAGATTAGCCTAAGTTGGAAACAAAACAAGACAAAGCCACAAAATGGAACTTTATACCCTGCGTTGAGTCGATCCTTTGGTTGGCCCTTCGATCTTGGATGTGTATGCTCCTTGGATGGCAAGATGCAAGCTAGATAAGGATGTGAAGATGGATGCAAGTGGATGAAAATGTGAAAATGGCTAAGTAGAGGTTGAGAAACAAAACTGCAAGAGTTTGGCTAGCACAAGTGATCTCTCCCTAAAATGAGAGAAAAGAGGGGGTATTTATAGGATTTTTGGGAAATCCTAGGGGAAATGGACGGTCAAGATTGATCCACCAAATATCAAGATGTAGGGCTAAGGTGAGTTGAGAACTCACAAGCCCTCACATCTTGACATGTGGCATGTGAGGTAGCCCTAAAAGGTGAAGTGGACATGAGGTGGAAGGAGAAGGACATGACATGGAGAGGGGTACAAAGTACCTTGGGATTGGACAAGATCTCCTCATAAAGGAGGTACTTTGTCCCTATGTGGGAGAGAGGACAAGTGGGGAATTAAAAATTCCTCAAATATTCTCATGGGGAGATGGGAAAGAATTTTAAATTCCAAAGGGTGCATTGGGATTAAAAGGTGAATTAAAAATTCACATAGAGAAGGGAGATGCCTTGTCAAAAAGAAAGGCATTTAAGAGGGTTGACTCATGACACATGTCATAAAGGACATGGGGAAGAGAAAAGGAATTTAATATTCCTTGGAGGATAAAAGGAATT
This sequence comes from Sequoia sempervirens, assembly GCA_007258455.2. Taxonomy (NCBI): domain Eukaryota; kingdom Viridiplantae; phylum Streptophyta; class Pinopsida; order Cupressales; family Cupressaceae; genus Sequoia; species Sequoia sempervirens. Next base: position 287,920,875 of record VDFB02058242.1, on the reverse strand, counting down.
AAAAATTCCTTGAGAGGTTGGATTAGGCTAGCTGATGAGGGGTTAGGAGGAAGGTTAGGTGGCTAAGAGAGATTAGAGGCCAACTTGCAAAAGTTGGAGGATGTGATACATCCTAATCAAGGATTAGGCATGTGCACATCCTAATGATAGGATTAGAAGATGGATTAGGATAAGATAAAAAATGGAGGATGTGACATGAGGGGAATTAAATAAATGGAAATTTTATTTAATTCAATTGAATTGATGGAAGGAGGATTAAAGAGATAAGGTATTATTGATTAAATACCTTAGGGATTTGGCAGAATTAAAGATATTAATTAAATAATAGGAGTATTACTTAATTAACGAAAATAAGGTGAAAGATGATGAATTTGGATAAATTAAGTGTCCAAATTTAGACATCTACATTTTGCCCCTCTTTGAGATGGTGTTACGAAGTAGCATCATTTCAAAGAATGTTAAAACATAGAACCTAGAAGAAGATGGTTAGATTGGGAAAGATGCCCCAGTCATTCAAAGAAGTGACTATGAAGGAAGATGATGGGGGAAAAGATGAAAGTTAGGGATGAAGGATGCCCCCTCGAGAGGACATGTGGGTTCAAGAGAACACGAGTGGGCTCTCGAAATGGATGAGATGATGCAAGGGGAGTTGAAGAAGATGATGCAATGTGATGGAAGATTGGGAGGGGAGTGTGATGAAGGATGAAATGCAATCTAATTCAATTTGCCATCATCAGAGCACTGATTTTTGTTATAGCAGAAGACACGAGACACCAAGGTATGAAGAACCGGGGCGGATTAGTGTCAAATGCATAAAACAAAACATAACAAACAAGAAGGCTATCCCAACACCCCAAGGTCGCAGTGACCTTGGTCGGGCCAGGTATTGGGATAACCACAAGCACACAAGGATGCTCCCTGCACAGAACACAAGACCCTCGGGGATCTTGGTGGGTACTACGTGGGACAAACGAGAAGATAAACAAAAGATCAAGATACACCCCTATGTTGACAAGTCAAAGCACACCATGATATGATGGATCAAGGCGACAATGACAAGTGATGATAGGGAGCTCAAATGATAAACAAAAGCCAAAAGCATCAAAAGATCACAATTAATTTCAAATGTCCTTTGCCATAGGATCAATCAAGGGGATGGATGGGATTGATGAGGTCTGTTAGGAAGGATGCATCCTATTGAGACCAATGATAGATACTAATTAAAAGATTGATATGACGCAGGATATTAAGAACTGATTGGATTTGATGATACAAGTGGATCTCATTTGTTAAGATCTAGCTGGATAAGGGTGTAGCCTGACAACGTGACACGAGAAACATGGCACAAGATTGACACAAGATGGGAGACTAACACATCCTAGCGACCTAGGGGCTCGGGGGCTGATCAGAGATTAGCCTTGCCTACGTGGAAGTGCAGAGCCCTTGTAGTTCGACAAAAGGTTGACGACAGACCATGATGGAGATTTTGATGGATGACCAAGACAGGATGGAGAACAGGAGAAAAGGGGAAAATATAGATCGATGATGGATGGAACATGATAGATGATAGAGGATTGGATGGAACATGATAGAAAGACCGATGATGGAACCCCGGGGGCAGATCAAATGACTGACCTTGCCTACGTGAAAGCGCAGGGGCAACGTAGTTCGATAGAAGGCCAAAGACAAGTGATGGATGAAAGATGATGAGATAACCCTAGGTAAGGGGATAAAATGATTGGACTAACACGATGGGACAAGATAGACCTGTTGGATTGGATTGGAGGATGATGGTGATCATACAAAGCTCAGGGATGGGATAGTTATCCAAGTCATCAAAAGATGAATTGGGAGGACGATATGATGGATAGATGGATGATGAGATATGATAGGAGATTGAAAAGATGTGTAAAAGAAGCAGAAGTGATGATGATGAGATAGATGGAATTGGGTTGGGTGGGGAAAAGCCTATAGCGAGATACCAATGACAAGGTATTATGAGGTGGGATGAGGATAGAGGATGGGGGGGGGGGGTTTGATGGAATGAATGATGTCTCCAAGGACTGTATCACAAAGGAAGATAGATGCCCCCACTCTAGATATGTCATGTGCGGTGAGGAATGAAGGATGGAATACAAGGGGATGGGAAGATAAAAGAGTGAGATGGATGAAGATAGGATGCATGGATAAGGAAGGGAGATGGAAGGTAGCATGACGAGTGGATAAGGAAGATAGACGAGTGTGAATGAGGATTAGGATAGTGTGTGGATGAGGGAGATTATGCTAAGAGGTGCCCAAAGCATGCTTATGTTTTCCCTATTGTTATCAAGACCACAAGGAGGATGGAAGGATTGGGATAAATGAGATATGCCAAGAAGGATGTGTAAGCTCGATAGGATGGAGGGGGTGGACGAAAATGATGTATAGCAATAAGATGGGTGCATAGCCGAAAGTGTAGCAAGAAGCATAGTGGATGGAGGGAATGCAAATCAGGAAATTGCCCCTAAGTGCAGATGGGGATTTACGCATGACGCCTATTTGCCAGGTTTTCATCATGGTACTTATCCAAGGTGCTTGTTTTCCAAGTTTTCACCATTGGACGAATTATTTCTCTTTACTATTTTATTTTTGAGGATTTTTAGATTTTTGAATTTTTGGACTTTTGACTTTTGGATTTTTTTGGAATTTTGGATAGTATAGGAAGGGGAGATGGATAAGGAGAGGAGGAAAAATATAGTGATTTAGAAGACATGAGATAAGGATATGGATGGAATCAAGCATCAAGTTCTATACGAGGTATTAAGAGCCCATGTTGGAACCGAATATTGTATGTTGGTACAACCTTATGAGGAGAAATGAATTATGCAAAAGGATGAATTAGAGGGATTTGATGGGGGAGATATGTGGGGTAATGGGTGGGATGTTGAAAAGTGTATGGATGGAATGATGGGGTGGATGTGTGATGGGGAGATGTGTTCAGGACCAACATTGGCACATATGGTGATGGATGTGAAAAGATAAGAGGATTGATGGATGGAGAATGTGGGGATAATGGAGGAGATGGGATAGTGAATTTTGGGACATAGGGACCCAAAACAGACTTAGGAGATGAAATATGGGCATGGTTAGCTTTTGGATTAGCAACTTTGGATGTTCTTACAGATTTTTCATTTGATGGCATTGCATCTTTTTTCTTTGGGATCCACATGGTTTTGATTTTTACTTTAGTGGGCCTTTGTGGCCGATGGGTTTGATTTGGATTGTGGATTTGATTTTTCTTTTCTTTACCATGTCTTTTAGAGGGGACATGGGAAGCGTTGGATTCATGTGGGTGTTTAGATTGATGCATTTTTCCTCTGGCATCCAAAGTGCTCGTACTAGCAATGGGATGGGTGTGAGGGGATGGATGATGTGGAGCAATGTAGGTAGGAGTATGGGGATTACATGTAGATGGGGGGTGTTTAGGTATGTGCCTTTGTTGATCCTGATTATGGGACATGCGAGAGGGATGTTTGTGATGGATGACATGGATAGGTGTTAGATGAATGAGCGAATGAGATGGAGGAGGTGATCTTGGGATATAAGGACCCAAGATGGATAGAGTGGGTGGAGGGACATAAGAACCCAAGATGGATGCAGTAGATGAAGGATGGGAGATTGTGGATGGAGGGATGTAAGGACCCAAAATGGATGGAGAGGATGAAGGAGGAATATGGACGGTTGTTTTGAGGTAATACGATAGAGGAGGAGGGATGGCAGCATATGATTTGGTGGAGCGATGGGAAGAGCGGACATTTCTTTTGGAAAAGGCTCGTTGAGGACGGCTAGAGGTTGTACCAATGTGTTTAGATTGTGAGTCTTGGGGAATAGATCCAAGACCTTGCATGCAGATTTGTTCTTTGACTTGGATGGGCTCTAAAATACCTTGCTCGTGAAGGCCTAGACCTTTTCCTTGATAGTTCATGTTCTTGAGCATTCAATCTATGATAGGATTTTTGTTATTCTGAAAACATTATGCAAGTCCATTATTAGGTGGGGGATGATGGGTGGTATATACACTGTGTTTTTCTTCTGCAAGGAGGCCACCATGGAAGAATGTGAAAGTACCAAGGGGATATGCAAGCGGTGTGGGGATAGCATTTTTAGGCGATGATGGGGGATCCTGAGAAGGAGATGGTGGGATAGCAACATTTGGATGGGTGGTATCAAGAGAGGGATTAGGGGATACGATAGGATCTAATTTTGTGGTAGCAAGCTCATGCAATGGAGACGGAGATGGAGCGGTGGAATCTTGAATGTCAAGAGGATCATGGGATGGAATGGATGGGGGACTGTGATCTTGCAGTAGACTAGATGGGATGGTAGGATCTTGATCTGGAGGAGGGGATATGTTGGCATGCTTTGGATCAGGCTCTTGGCATGACGCATCTTGTGTGGATGGAAGGATGACAGAGTGTTGGAGAGACTCTTCAAGTTGGGGAGATGGAAGGATGGAGGATTTGATGTAGTTATCAGAATGGATTTGGGCATCGTGGATGGGTTCAATGACTCCTGGAATAGGAGGTGGATGTTTAACGGATTCGGTAGATGTGATGGTAGGAGATGGGGACTCAATAGATTCAGAGGATGTGATGGTCGGAGATGGGGACTCAGTGGATTCAGAGGTTGTGATGGTAGGAGATGGGGACTCAGTTGATTCAGAGGATGTGATGGTATCATCAATGATAGGTGTTGGATGGAGAATGGTCTCATTACTAACGACCATGGATGATGGGTTGGGATGGCATGGTTCCACGACTGCAATGTGTGGAGTGGGGGATGTTTCCTTTGTTATAAGTCCTTGGAGAAACTTGAATACACTAGGTTGAGATGGCGAGGTGGGAGTGGATGAAGGTTTATGGATTTGTGGGGGATTAGGACTAGGGATTGGTGGGCTAGGATTAGATGGAAGATTAAGACTGGATGGAGGATTAAGGTAAGGATATGGGCATGGGGAGTTAGGATAGGATGACACAGACGATGGATTGTTGGTAGAAGATATGGGCGGTGTGTTGTAATAAAGGTATTGGGACGGTGGATGAGGATGGGAAGATTGAGGTGCTGGATTAATATAGGGAGATGGAGATGGTGGATTAGGATGAGAAGCTTGAGGTGGTGGATGGAGATAGGGGACTGTGGATGTTGGAGTAGGATAAGGATAGGTTTGTGTGGATGTTGGATTAGGCTGAGCAAATTGGTATGGAAGATTAGGGTAGTGGGTGTATGCGGATGAAGGATTTAGATAGGAGGATGTGGACGAGGGATTAGGATGAGGGTATTGTGATGGCAGACTAGGATAAGAGGATGCGGGTGTTGGATAAGAGGATGATGTAGAGTAAGGATATGATGGATATGATGGACATCCCTTGTCAAAGGTAGCATAAGGAGTGTGATTAGGCATAGATGAAGACATGATGGGATAACTTGATGGGGTGATTGGATTTTGGAATGTGGGTGGAGAAAGCTTACTAGCAATGATAGTCTCAAGGGGATCTATGTCGTATACCTCTTGATCAACAAGACTTTCGTTATCATCGTTGATGTAATTAGGGTTTCCCTTGACCACTATTGATGGAGGATAAGAATTCATGATGATGAAAGGATAAAGAGGATGGATGGAAATGGATTAAAGCTCAAATCGGGATTTAGGACAAGCTCAGATTAGGATTGGATTAAAGCTCAGATTAGGATGATTGGATGATTGGATGGGATTGATTTTGATGATCGGATTGGATTATCAAAGGATGATTACAACACTGAATCTACCTTGAGATGGAAGTAGATTGATTGGGTCGAAGGTGATTGGATAGGGATGGGATTGGATTGGATTGGATTGGATTGGATTGGATTGAAAGGTCAGATGATGGATTGGGTAGGATGACGAAAGGGACTGCAAATCCCGTTCAAAAATTACCCTAGGTGACTTAGGATGTTGATTGATCGGATTAAAGGATGAATGGATGATTGCGGCACCGAATCCACTTTGAGATTGAAAATGGATTGATTAGGCCAATGATGATGATTAACTTAGGATAGATGACAATCCTAAGAGGATGTTGATAATGGCGATCAGATCAGACACTTTGGTCAATTTGGATAATAACCTGAGACAAAGTCCAGGGGATTTGGATGATTTGATTGGAGGAATGGATGATAGAAATGGATGAACGTCTACTCAGAATGAGCAAATGGTTGATCGGGACAGATGAACGATTACTCAGAACGAGTAAACAAATGATCGGAATGGCAGAATGAGAGTTTGGAATGATGAAAAGATGTGTGAAATGGATAAATGTTTACTCGGAATGAGTAAACAAATGATCGAAATGACATAACGAGGGTTCAGAATGATGAAAGGAGGTGTGAAATGTATGATTGTTTACTCGGAACGAGTAAAGGGAGAGAATGGTAGGGTATACCGCCTTCGAAGAGGCAGATGATGAAGAAAAAGGTGTCTTGGCCAACTTCTCAAAAGTATGAAGTGGTATATATCATCGGAAAGAGCACAAAAAAATGAGAAGAAATGCCTTTGAACGGAGTCAATCGGATAAACGGTGTGGAAATGGCGGCCCTGGGAAGAAAGAGCAGAAGGTCAAATCCGCCACTGCACTAGGACAGATCCGCCATAGCACAGGGACAAGTTCGCCACCGGATTAGGATAGGTCCGCCACTGCACTAGGACAGGCCCGCCACTGAATTAGGACAGGTCCGCCACTGCACTAGGACAGGCCCGCCACAGCACGAAAACAAGTTTACCAAAGGATAAGGTCAAGTCTGCCAAGGGATAATTTTAAGCTTAATGTTTTGATGGATGGCAAATGCAAAGGACCCAAATTGTAGCAATCATAAAAAGACTTGGCCAAACTGATAATCACTGGTTTTTGCACAAGAAGGACAGTTCAAACAGCACAACCCTAAGATTAGTAGAAACGGGTATGGTCAACAAAGTCTTCTATTCTAGGATGCACATGGTTGCAAAGGAGTCCTCGATATACACTCGGTACGTGAGGCCCAAACCGTGAACACCAACCCGTTACAAGTGTGAGTCGGGAACCTTAGCGAGATACTAAAGGCTCGGACCAACTCTTCACGTCATCCCGACGCTTCGCCAATTACAACGTGGTTGGATTGAGGTACAACTTTTGCTCTCCCCCCTTTATATACCCCGCCGGTACGCGTGGTTGGAATCGTCCCTTGGGGTGATGAAATCCCCAAGCAGGTCCCACTAAGAAATTGAAAAAGGGTGACTCAAAAAGACTTGGAAAGCGATGATTTCTCGTCACCCAGGATCACCAAATGGCACAAGGGGATTGGATACGTCAAATAGCTTTCCCAAACACGCCAAGCAAGGTTTATTGACACCTCTTTAATTAAGCTATGTTCCTATTTTTCCAAAACACAATTCGGGAAAACTTGAAATTTTTACCTTCTGTAGGACAGGTCCGCCACTCTATTAGGACAGGCCCGCCACTGAATTAGGACAGGTCCGCCACTGCACTGGGACAGGCCCGCCACTGAATTAGGACAGGTCCGCCACTGCACTGGGATAGGCCCGCCACTGGATTAGGACAGGTCCGCCACTGCACTGGGACAGGCCCGCCACTGGATTAGGACAGGTCCGCCACTGAACTAGGACCAGTCCGCCACTGAATTAGGACCAGTCCGCCACTGAATTAGGACCAGTCCGCCACTGAATTAGGACAGGTCCGCCACTGAATTAAGACCAGTCTGTCACTGAATTAGGACCAGTCTGCCACTGAATTAGGACCAGTCTGCCACTCCAGGACCAGTCTGCCACTGCAGGAGGACAGGTCCGCCACTCTGCAACCTGGACCTACAAAAATGCAAAAAATAGCAAACGTGAAAGAAAGAGACCTGTTTGTGGGTCCCACCGGGCGTGCCAGAAATGTGATAGGTCGAATTAGGGGTGGTTAGAAATCAAGCAACAAATTAAAGAGTGCAAATAAATTACTTAAACAACCTACACTTCAAGATTAGCCTAAGTTGGAAACAAAACAAGACAAAGCCACAAAATGGAACTTTATACCTTCTGTTGAGTTGATCCTTTGGTTGGCCCTTCGATCTTGGATGTGTATGCTCCTTGGATGGCAAGATGTAAGCTAGATAAGGATGTGAAGATGGATGCAAGTGGATGAAAATGTGAAAATGGCTAAGTAGAGGTTGAGAAACAAAACTGCAAGAGTTTGGCTAGCACAAGTGATCTCTCCCTAAAATGAGAGAAAAGAGGGGGTATTTATAAGATTTTTGGGAAATCCTAGGGGAAATGGACGGTCAAGATTGATCCACCAAATATCAAGATGTAGGGCTAAGGTGAGTTGAGAACTCACAAGCCCTCACATCTTATCATGTGGCATGTGAGGTAGCCCTAAAAGGTGAAGTGGACATGAGGTGGAAGGAGAAGGACATGACATGGAGGGGGTACAAAGTACCTTGGGATTGGACAAGATCTCCTCATAAAGGAGGTACTTGTTCCCATGTGGGAGAGAGGACAAGTGGGGAATTAAAAATTCCTCAAATATTCTCATGGGGAGATGTGAAAGAATTTTAAATTCCAAAGGGTGCATTGGGGGATTAAAAGGTGAATTAAAAATTCACATAGAGAAGGGAGATGCCTTGTCAAAAAAGAAAGGCATTTAAGAGGGTTGACTAAGGACACATTTCATAAAGGACATGGGGAAGAGAAAAGGAATTTAATATTCCTTGGAAGGATAAAAGGAATTAAAAATTCCTTGAGAGGTTGATTAGGCTAGCTGATGAGGGGTTAGAGGAAGGTTAGGTGGCTAAGAGAGATTAGAGGCCAACTTGCAAAAGTTGGAGGATGTGACACATCCTAATCAAGGATTAGGCATGTGCACATCCTAATGATAGGATTAGAAGATGGATTAGGATAAGATAAAAAATGGAGGATGTGACATGAGGGGAATTAAATAAATGGAATATTTATTTAATTCAATTGATGGAAGGAGGATTAAAGAGATAAGGTATTATTGATTAAATACCTTAGGGATTTGGCAGAATTAAAGATATTAATTAAATAATAGGGGTATTACTTAATTAACGAAAATAAGGTGAAAGATAATGAATTTGGATAAATTAAGTGTCCAAATTTAGACATCTACATTTTTCCCCTCTTTGATATGGTGTTACGAAGTAGCATCATTTCAAAGAATGTTAAAACATAGAACCTAGAAGAAGATGGTTAGATTGGGAAAGATGCCCCAGTCATTCAAAGAAGTGACTATGAAGGAAGATGATGGGGGAAAAGATGAAAGTTAGGGATGAAGGATGCCCCCTCGAGAGGACATGTGGGTTCAAGAGAACACGAGTGGGCTCTCGAAATGGATGAGATGATGCAAGGGGAGTTGAAGAAGATGATGCAATGTGATGGAAGATTGGGAGGGGAGTGTGATGAAGGATGAAATGCAATCTAATTCAATTTGCCATCATTAGAGCACTAATTTTTGTTATAGCAGAAGACACGAGACGCCAAGGTATGAAGAACCGGGGCGGATTAGTGTCAAATGCATAAAAAAAAACATAACAAACAAGAAGGCTATCCCAACACCCCAAGGTCGCAGTGACCTTGGTCGGGCCAGGTATTAGGATAACCACAAGCACACAAGGATGCCCCAGCGTAACACAAGACCTCAGGGATCTTGGTGGGTACTACGTGGGACAACCGAGAAGACAGAAAAGATCAAGATACACCCCTATGTTGACAGGTTAAAGCACACCATGATATGATGGATCAAGGCGACAATGACAAGTGATGATAGGGAGCTCAAATGATAAACAAAAGCCAAAAGCATCAAAAGATCACAATTAATTTCAAATGTCCTTTTCCATAGGATCAATCAAGGGGATGGATGGGATTGATGGAGAAATTACATTAAAGTAGAAAGTGATAAATGCTAAACAATAAAGAAGACATGAGAGCTTATTTGGAAAGCACTATGTCAAGAATATGTTTCCAAATGAAGTTGCATCATGAAAAGGGGTTTCCCACAAAATGAAATCCTAAAATAACACACAAGTGATCCACAAATTCATTGTCACTGCATGTATTTGCTACAATGTTATTATAGAGCTTAGAAATGTCATCACCCCAAATATTGAATAGAACTAAAAGAATAGAGATCAGAAACAAAGAAAATATTTTGGGTCAACATGGAAGAGACTTAAATGTCTCAACGCCTTAAATCATCCCCAAAAGGAAAAAATAAGACAAGAGAAATGGTAAATGTTTATGACATATAGAAGAATGTAGGTACAAATAGAGGAACGAACATAAAGAGATTCCAGATAGAATGATACGAGGGATCAAATTGTGTACATGAAATCACACAAAGAACATTAAAGGAAAACAAATAAAAGAATTGTAAAGCACCTACAAGTCAACCTATAATAGGTCATCTTCACGCCAATCTTTTTCATCATATGCAGAAGGAAGATAACTAGCTGAAGGGACAACAACAAGAGTTGTACTAGGAAAATCACCAGATTCAACAAGTGGTAAGTCACCCTTTTTAAGAGGATCGTCATGGTTGTTAATATCTAATCTCATGGAAGAGGAAAACAATAAATTCAACTCATTATGCACTTCCTCATAAATATTAGTAGTCTCATCATCATCCAAGTTAATCACAATTGGAGGTCTTATGATAATATCCATGGAACCTATACTTATTCTTGTTGTGGTCAAGATTTAGTATTTTCTTGTTGTGGAAAAGGTGGAGAATCATCATCCATTGATTGAGTTTTTGTTTTATTTTGAGTTGTTGATTCAACTTCTTCTAACTGACAAGAAATAGCACAACATCTATGCCTACACTCTCTAGTATTTTGATTTCTTTTTGTATGGTTTTCAAGTTGTGATTTTGCAGGAGCAGGTTTATCAACCATAGGTTTATTTTCTACCTACAGGGGAGGAATAAAAGGAACCCTAGAAGGTTTTTCAACCAATTTCTCTTTAACTTTGTAAAATTATTTGATTTTTGGAGGAACAACAAGACTTATATGCTTATCTTGTGGTCTCTTACAGGAAATAGGTGAAGGATTTTTCATGGATTGGTCTTGGTTACTTCTAATCCTTTTGGTTCAATCATGGTCTCATTAATGATATGAGGCTCAATCATGAGTTGAAGCATATTGATAAGAGATAACTATTCTATGCACTTTACCTTAAAATTTTGGTTAGATTTGAAAAGGAAGTCCTCACAAGGCCTAATAGGTTCCATCGATTTGGGCGAAAATAAATAGAATGAAAAATTTCCATCAAAAGACATAGGATTAAAACCACTATGGTGCACACTAAATATTTGATTGTTAAAGGGAAAATTTAAGCATTTATGGATGACAGACGGGATGGCTTTCATGGAGTGAAGCCGTGGGTAGCATAACTTCACATGAAATTTATTTAGTGTCAAGATGATGGAGAATGATACATTCAATCTTTTCGGTTTAGCTTGTAGAGGAAGAGTTATCAAACCTATCATAGGGATAGAAAAACCATTATGTATTTTGATCTCCATTCTTTCAGTTGTTCATAATTATCTTGATAAATTTCATGCATAAACAAGAATTCTTTAGTGATCATATTCTCTACATAGACGTGATCAATTGGTATCTCATTTGTAGGCTTGTCATTGATTCTTCTAGGAATGTAAAGAGGACCATTAGGTGCATGTTTAATTATATCATTTTGTGAGAAAGAAATATCAAGTGACATAATTTTTTGTCCTTTACGAGGTTGAACTTCAATGATTCTAATCATATGATCCATAGGATTTTCCTCATTATGATTCATGTTGTTATCATTCATCACATGATTCTTGTTTTCACTTGCTTTGATAAAAGAGATGTTACAATTTGGCATAGGATTGGTAAAGGTTAGAAAATTTTGGTTAGGAGGGGAAACAAACTTATTACCTTGATCATTGACATAGAGTAGGGAGGAAAAAACTTCATCAATCACAATTAGATAAGTTCCAAAAAATATTCAATCACAAAAACCTCAATTCAATGCTCAACTCACGAGTTCACCTTCACTACCTTGTAGTATTCCCAATAGAGAAAATTGTTCACAAATTTTCAAAGACAACTCAAACCCACATGAGGTTTAACATTTCAGATACCCATTTTTGCATACTTCAACATATCTCAAACACACATACCTTTTTTTTGGAGCATATCATCCAAACAATTGTGGCTACACTATCCTCATAAGCTAATTAGGCCACATTTATAAAGCAACACACATCCAAATTCTCTTCCAAACTTAAAAATAATTTTCCTAACCACAAAAAGGTTCCAAATACACAATATCAACAAATTTTATCAAGTTAAAACCCACAAAACCAACCAAACTATAAAACCCATGTTCTAGGCTTCACTATGCTTGAACCAATGAGGGTTTCTTGAAAATACCCCTTCTAGACCTCTTCTATGCCAACCAAGACCTCAAACCTTTCAAAATAGGTCTCCAAATGCTATAAAAACCTTCACACAACCTTAACTCGTGCACTTCTTGCAAATTTCAACTTGGAACCATCACTTTCAAGACAAAAACTCAAGAAATTCATCTAGGGCATCCTTCAAAACTTCTCAATCATTACTCCCTACTCCAAATTCCTACTATACCATCTAAAAATATCTTAATAGTACCCATCCCATGATGTTTCTAACTATTCTATTAGTGGAATGGGTCTTAATGCATTTTAGAAGCCTTTAAACCCTTGAAACAAGGTTCTTAACCCACCTATGTAGTAAAAAGCCAATAAAATTCTTGAAACTCTATGAAAACTCTTCACTCCAAAATCAAATTGAAGCTAACACCTATCTCTACCAGTTCCAAAAGATTTTGGAACATTATTCTCTTCTACAAAACCATATAGATCTTGAAAGCAACATAGTTACAAAAAATATACCAAAAAGTGAGTGTTTTTTATTGCCTTTTAAAATGAAATCTCCAACATAACCCATACTCGACTCATACAACATGAATTTAAACCTTAGGCTTCAAGGAGCATCTTCCCAGCTGACTCAAACCAAATTTTAAACTCCCATGACCATTGGACTTCTAAAAAGTTAGATTTTTTGCACTTTTCACCTTGACAACTTTACAACTTTTGCAACTTTTGCACAATAAACTTTAAACTAACCACAAATACCCATTACATTATGAAATGGTCTATTAGGACCTTTTATAATTGAAAAAACTAAAAAAAAACCTACAACCTATCATTAGAATTTATTTAAAAGACTTGCAAATTTGAACTATCATGGTGCCCCCTGAACTATACACCCGACCTAAAAGAAGACCTCAAGTCCCTTGAGGAACATCAAAAAAATGTTGCACCTTATCCTTTAATGCTCTCCATCCATCATCTTTATCTGGTGACTCTTTCTAATGGGTCAAAAACTAAAAACTTGCATCATCTATGCCCTTTGACTGATTCCTTCTTTGAATATGTTGTCCTCCACTTGATGATTATTGTTTAACCATCCTTTCTTTTGGAAATGATGCCAAACTTGCTTGAATGTATTTTATCAGACTTACAAGTCTCTCTATTGGCATCATATGACTGTCCTCTATCCTCTTTTTCAACCAATGGAAAAATCATTGTCCCTATCACAATGTCATCACACTTTTCTAACCCATTTTGAGCCTTCACAAGGAATTCATCCTTGACCTTCTCTTGACCTACTTTTTTCATCATCTTCTCATATTTTCCTTCCAACATTGCATCATTCTTCAAACCTTCTTTTGGTACCAACACATCATTTTTCCTTCCATCTACTATCCTAGCATCTTCAAGCCTTGAAGTGGTTGCACACTCTTCCCTTTTTCCTTCCTCCATCTTCACAAACTCTTTCTTGCCAAACATGATGAATTTTGCTTCCTTGGCTTGTTCTTTACCATCCTCATGCAATGGTGTTAGTGTGAAAGTATTTGCATCCTTTACAATAGTGTAAGTGTTCTCTCTTCTATCATAAAGTGAATTCCTATCAAACTGGCATGGCCTTCCAAGTAGTAAGTGGAAACAATCCATTGGAAAAACATCACACTATATCCTATCCTTGTATCCACCAATATTGAACTCAACAAAAGCTTGTTCACTCACCAAAATTCACTGATCATTCACCCAAGACACTTTGTATGGTGTTTCATGAGGAATATTTTCTAATTTTAGTTTATCCACCATTTCAGTTGACACCATGTTATTAGTACAACTAGAATTTATCAGTACCTTACATACCTTTCCTTTGCATTTGCAGGTGGTCCTGAATAATGTCCTTCTTTGAGTCATCTCCTTCTCCTTTGTTTCTTTGATTAATGTTCTTCTCAACATCAATGACTCCCCAACTTCCAGAGCAACAAGTTAAGTAGGAGAATACACACTTTCACAATCATCTTCTTGCACTGTTCGAACTCTTTTGTCTCCTCTACTTGATGTAGAACCTTGTTTTTTAGGAAACTTGTATGCTAGATGGCCAAATCTATTACAATGATATCATCTACTTGAAAATTAATTTGAACTTCTACCTTGTCCATACCTTCCTCTAAAACCTCTGAATCCACCTCTTTTATCAACCACTTGATCTTTGATTTTTCTTGTTTCTTCTTGATCTTCACAGGAATGCCTTGTACCTCTTCCTCTATTAGTGCTTCCTCTCCCTCCTCCGTGCCTTTCTTTCCTTCTTTTTAGTTTCTCCTCTACCCTAGCATCCAATTGAAAACATTCCTCAACTGTTCTTGGTGTAGCCAAACTCAATTCATCTTGGATTTGATACCTCAACCCACACATTTACCTTGCAATTTTTTCATTCTCATCTTCAATGTGACTAGACCTAATACTCAACTTGTGAAACTCTTCTGTATATTTCATAAAATATTTCTCCTTTTGCTTCAAACCTTGCAATTTCTTGAAAGTTTGTATTTAATGATCACTAGGCAAAAAATGTGCTTTCACCTTTGACACCATCCTATCCCATGAACTAATTTTTGTTTTTCATTTCTTCACTCTCTCCTCTTGAATATAATTCCACCATGTTAATGCAGGACCCTTCAACTTGGTCTTGGAAAATTTAACCTCCTGATCATCAACAACTTATTTGAATTCAAAATAGTTATCTAAGGCATCTATCTAGTCTAAGACTTATTCAACATCCAAATTTCCATTATACACTGGCACTTCAATTTTCTCACCAAAAGCATCTCCTCTAACAATCTTGATAATCTTCAACATCCTTCTCTCATCTGGATCCAAATCATCATCATCATCTTGATTTCTTCTTCTAGGGTTCTCATTTTCACCCTCTTCTTCATGATCACTTTCCTCTTCTGTGGCCTTTCCTTTCTTTTCTTTGTTTCCATTGCTACAAACCTAGATAATATTGCTTCTTGATATTCCTTCAATATCTTTATCTCTCTTGCAAGTACTGCACTACCCTTCAGAGGCATTTTGACTCTTCAACTTCCCACTTTTCACTGCTTCAAAATGCAACTTTTCACCTTCAAAGAATCTAATACCTATGATCCAATACCACTTGATGTAGAGTAGGGAGGAAAAACCTTCAAAAATCACAATTAGATAAGTTCCAAACAATCTTCAATGACAAAAACCTCAATTCAATGCTCAACTCACCAGTTCACCTTCACTTCCTTGTAGTATTCCCAATAGAAAAAAATATTCACAACTTTTCAAAGACAACTCAAAACCACATGAGGGTTAAAATTTCAAATACCCATTTTTTCATACTTCAACATATCTCAAACACACATACCTTTGTTCTAGAGCATATCATCCAAAAAATTGTTGCTATGCTACCCTCATAGGCTAATTAGGCCACATTTACAAAGCAACACACCTCCAAAATCTCTTCCAAACTTAAGAATCAATTTCATAGCCATAAAAAGGTTTCAAATACACAAAATCAACAACTTTCATTAAGGTAAAACCCACAAAACCACCCAAACTATAAAACCCTTGTTCTCGGCTTCACTATGCTTGAACTAATGAGGGTTTACTGAAAATACCCCTTCCCGACCTCTTCTCTGCCAACCAAGACCTCAAAAATTTCAAAATAGGTTTTCACATGCTATAAAAACCTTCACACAACCTTAACTCATGCAATTCTTGCAAATTTCAACTTGGAACCATCACTTTCAAGACAAAAACTCAAGAAATTTATTTAGGGAAGCCTTCAAAACTTCTCAATCATTACTCCCTACTCCAAATTCCTAATATACCATTTAAACCTATCTTAATAGTACCCATTCCATTAGGTTTCTAACTATTCTATTGTTGGAATGGGTCTTAATGCATTTTAAAAGATTTCAAACCCTTGAAACAAGGTTCTTAACCTGCCTATAGTAAAAAGCTAATAAAATTCTTGAAACTCTATGAAAACTCTTCACTTCAAAAAAATTGAAGCTAACACATATCTCTACCAATTAAAATATATTTTATAACATTGTACTAATATACGGAACCGTACACATCTAGAGAGTAGCAGATTTATAGAAAATACACAAAAAAGTGAGTGTTTTTTATTGCTTTTTTTAATGAAATCTCCAACAAAACCCATAATCAACCCATACAACATGAATTTAAACCTTATGCATCAAGGAGAAACTTCCCAACTTACTCAAGCCAAATTTTAAACTCCCATGACCGTTGGACTTCTCCAAAGTTGCATTTTTTGCACTTTTCACTTTGACAACTTTACAAGTTTTGCAATTTTTGCACAATAAACTCTAAACTGGCCCCAAATACCCATTACATTATGAAATAGTCTATTATGACATTATTTAATTGAAAAAAAATCCAAAAAAACATACAACCTATCATTATAATTTATTTACAAGACTTTCAAATTTGAACTATCATGGTGCCCCTGCACCAATCATTAACACCACCAATTTGAATGTGATTAGAATCAATGAGGTCTTCCACAATATGTTTAAGATGCTTAGAATGATCCATATCATGTCCATTTTTTTGATGATAATGGAATATATTTAATATTCTTATAATGTTCTTCATCAATCTTAGTAGTCTCATCATAATCATCCAAGTTAGTCACAATAGGAGGTCTTATGATAATACCCATGAAAGGTACTTGTACTTGTTGTGATCAAGATTTAGGATTTTCTTGTTGTGGCGAAGGTGGAGAATCATCTTGCATTACTTGAGTTGTTTGATTTTGAGCTTCTTGTAATTGACGAGCAATAGCACAACATCTATTCCTAAACTCTCTAGCATTTCAATTTCCTTTTACATAGTTTTCAAGTTGTGATTGTGCAGAAGTAGGTTAATCAACCATTGATTTCTTTTGTTCTTGTAAGGGGGGGATATAAGGAGCCCTAGAAGGTTGTTCAACTAATTTCTCTTTAAATTTGTAAACTTTTTTTCTTTGGGGGGGGACAATGGGACTTATATGATTATCTTTTGGTATGCTATAGGAAATAGGTGAAGGATTTTTCATGGATTAGTATTGGTTACTTGGAAGGCATTTTGGTTCAAGCATGGTCTCATCAAAGATAGGAGGCTCAATCATGGGTTGAGGCATATTTCTAAGGGATTACCCTGCTATGCACTTTGGCTTAAAATTTTGGTAAGCTTTGAAAAAGAAGTCCTCATGAGCCTAATAAGTTCCATAGGTTTGGGCTAAAATGAATCCAATGAGAAATTCTCATTAGAAGACATAGGATTAAAACCACTACCACTATGGTGCACAGTAAAGATTTGATTGTTAAAGGGAAAATTCAAGCATTTGTGGATGATCGATAGGATGAAATTGATGGAGTGAAGGCATGGGTAGCCTAACTTCAAACAAAATTGATTTGGCATTGTGATGATTGAGAATGAGACAATTAATCTTTTCGGTCTAAGTTGTAGAGGAAGAGTTGCCGATCCTATCATAGAGCTAGAAAAACCATTATGTGTTTTGATCCATTAATTTGATTGTTCATAATTATCTTGATAAATTTCATTCACTAAGAATAATTCTTCATTGATCACATTCTCTACACAGATGTGATCAATTAGTATCCCATTAGCATGCTTGTTATTGATTCTTCCAGCAATGTAAAGATGACCATCAGGTGCATGTTTAATTATGTCATTTTGTGAGAATGAAATTTCAAGATACATATTGGTTTGGCCTTTGTGAGGTTTAACTTCAATTATTCTAATTATATGATCCATATGATATTCCTCAATATTATTAATGTTGCTATGATTCATGTCAACATTCATCACATCATTCTTGTTTCCACCAGATTTGACAAAGGAGATGTTATAATTTGGCATAGGATTGGTAAACATTAGCAAATTTTGGTTAGGAATGGAAACATATTTATTACCTTGATCACCAAAACCACCAATTTGAATGTGATTAGAATCAATGAGGTCTTGAACAATATGTTTAAGGTTCTTACAAATTTTTGTATCGTATACATTTTTTTGGTGATAATAGAAATATTTTTAAGATGCTTACAATGTTCCTCATCAATCTTAGTAGTCTCATCATAATCATCATCATCCAAGTTACTCAAAATAGGAGGTCTTATGAGAATATCCATGGGAGGTACATGTTCTTTTTGTGGTTAGGGTGGAGAATCATCATGCATCAATTGAGTTGTTTGATTTTAAGTTGTTAGTTCATCTTTTTATTGTAACTGATGAGCAATAGAATGATGTCTATGCCTAAACTCTCTAGCATTTCTATTTTATTTTCTACAATTTTCAATTTGTGATTGTGAGGTAGTAGGTTTATCAACCATAGGTATCTTTTCTTCCTACAAGGGAGGAACAAAAGGAACCCTAGAAGGTTGTCCAATGACTTTCTCTTTAACACTATAAACTTATTTGATTTTGGGAGGAACAACAAGACTTATATAGTTATCTTGCAGTCTCTTATAGGAAATAGGTGAAGGATTTTTCATGGATTGTTCTTAGTTACTTGGAAGGGATTTTGGTTCAATCATGGTATCATATCATGGTCTCATCAATGATAGGCTGCTCAATCATGGGTTGAGGCATATTGCTAAGGGATAACTCTGTTATGTGATCTACCTTAAACTTTTGGTGAGATTTGAAAAAGAAGTCCTCATGAGGCCTAATAAGTTCCATAGGTTTGGGCCGAAAGGAATCCAATGATAAATTCCCATGAGAAGACATAAGATTAAAACCACTATGGTGCATAATAAATATTTGATTGTTAAAGGGAAAATGTAAGCATTTGTGGATGATCAATGAGATGGTTTTCATGGAGTGAAGCAATCAATAACTCATTTGACTGCAAAATCCAACGAAATATGTAAAATTTGATGTTCGTCGGGTGCTTGTAAAATTTGATGTGTAATTTTCAATTTTTTGAATGTTTATCCTCGACGTTCATCGAAATTTCAACGAACCTGGGGTTCAACGAAATGTCGGCTATCATTTTTGTCAAATTTTTGACAAACATGAAAAATAGAAAAAAAATCAAATTGTGGCCGACATAAAGAAAAGTGAGTTTGCGCTAATTTATTGCGACAGTGTTTTGCTCTACCCGAGATAGTTTGTGGAGAACTAAGGATGGTTTTCTTTGGAAAAAAAAAAAAAAAAATCAAGATATCGCCAGGTTGAGGGTAGTCATTATCTTTTTGCAGAATTCAGTTGTGAAGTCAGATTTGTAGTTCCAAGTTTGAAAATCATATTTTAAAGCAACATCTCATCAGATTTCATTTTTAGAGGTTAAGGGTTTTGAGAATTTCATGTCCATAATTAGTTGTGTGGAATCACCATAAGATCACAACCAAGGAACAGATTCTTGTGATTGTAATTATGTGATCCATAACTCTATTGGTCTTGTGGCATAGTTGTGCTATAACAAATACAGGATGCATTCATGTGTGACCCAAGTTTAATGTGGCTATGTTGTGATAGAAATGGAGGCACTCATATAATGTAGTTAATTCAGGTTGTATAATGTAGGTGTCAATCATCATTGGGTACATTCAGGTTGTCTCAAGTTTAATAGGTTAGGATGTAATTATAGCATGATCAAAGAGTGATTACCTCTTACTATAATAAAGAGCCTATAACTCTGTTTGATATGCAGAGTGGTTGTGTTATATCAATTTTGTAGTGCATTCAAGCACAACCCATGTTTAATGGGCTATTCTAGAGAGTGATCAAGTTTTTCTAAACCTTATGAATGTTACTTGACATATATTTGCATAATCTCAAATTCCTTTAGAGGATTTTGAAGTATCAATGTATCCTATATAGGGTTTAGAATGATTTATTTTAATTAAATAAATAAATAAATGATGTATTTCCCTGTAATTAGATAATGTGGAGATCTCCTAAATCTTCCCCAGCACACTATCCTCTTTGGCAATCAGACATTACTCCAGCTACTAGGGTTTTGCATGTGACATATTTAATATCTTCATGACTGTGGCTTTTAAATAGATCTCAGTCTTTGCTTTAATCCTTTTCATGGTAACCCTTGAGTTCCATAATCCACCTTCAATCTCTTCTAAGAATGTTGTCTTAAGCCAGACTGCATAGTATGCATATAAAGAAAGTCCTTCATACCTACCATTGTTCCAAACCACCACTCACTACATTGCCTAAAATGTTGCCTCCATAAGCCCAATATCATGTTTTAAAGTCATGGTTGCTAGTGATTGACCATTAAGGTCACCACTTTCATCATGAAGATGCAATGAGATTTTTGTCTTCAAACTCAAGGCATTATAGAAGATAACATTGTGAATTGTTTGTTGTGGACGATTTTATTTTCTTGCACATTTACTACTTTGTTAACTTCCTTTAAGAGTGGGTATTTCACCCTCAACTGCAATCTCAAATAGCTCACTCACTATCACTTGAAGATTCCTTTCATGAGAATCCTTCTATAAAATCAAACTATGCCCTATAGACTACCTACTTACTACAAGGGACTCATTGTTTCATGGTATTGTAGTTCTTAAGATCCTTCAACTTTATTGACACTACTTAACAGTCCACAAGGTATTATTCACTATTCTCCCATCTTTGATGAGTTTCAAAACACTGCTCAAACATGCAATCCACTACCTCTATTATACATTAATGGCTAAGAAGAAACATTGAAGCTATGATTACCACTGTTACTTTATTTGGATAGTCATTCCCTGATTGCATTTTCCTTGTCTAACACTACCAAAAGCATTTGAAAAACCATTAAGGTCAGCAAGGGGGTAAGGAAACTCATTGTTAAAATCTCCACTTTACTATGCAAGGTTTGAGCTTTATTATGTTGTCACTGGTCACCCTCTTTTTGACTATCACATCTCAAGTGACTTTCATTCTTCTTACCGTAGATTGCATTTACAAATGTCACTAAGCTACATAGTGTGCTTGTTATTGGCTACAATCTTTAGATTGCAAAATTTTGTTATTACCTACAATGTCTCAATTTTTTTGGTATTGTAACCTGACTAATCTGCTATAGTTATTGTTTATATTTCTACGGAGGCCTGGGGTTTGTACCCTAATCATGCTCTTACCAATGCTTCTATTATTTTTTATTAGGGCTCTCTCAATGTTGAGGGCCCTAGGGATAAGCTCATCATAAGAAGTGACACATTAGATCTTTAACTAAAAGGATAAATCCGTATTGACATTAGCAATGATGATTCCAACTTTTTGCTCCTTAGGAATGGGTCACTTGCTCTTACTAGCTTGCTACTTCCATTGTTGTAGGAAGTTTGTGATCGAGTTCAATATTCTAATTTTAGGAGTCTTAACGGTTGGAAATCATAGTAAAATCATAATTTAATAAGTTTTGGAATTATCATTTTAAAGTGTTTTTTGGGGTCATTAACTTTAGACTATCTTCTCTTTTGTAGGGGTGGTTGCATGCCAAATTTTTTTGGTGTAAAATATCAAAATTATTAGATTATGTTACCTGTCTATGAATACAAATTATTGGAGTGTGAGTTTGATATTTTTTGAAGATGTAAATATTTAAGCTTCATAAAGAAAAATCATGTCAGATAATATTAGTCCAGAACAAAATGAAGAGAGACACTTGATAGATTGTGGGATAGATTGAAAATAAAGGGTGATGGGAAATGTTATTGTCCTTGCAATAATTGCAAGGGCTTAAAGATGAGATGACTTTTAATCACAATAGCTGAAAAACATTGCAGGCAACATGGTCACATTGAAGGGGGGCATGATTATCGTCCATTGGTAAGTTGTTCATTATATGTGTTTATCTTGATTGAATTTGTAAATGTTTATATCATTTTAACATTTTATATATATATATATATAATCACTTGATCATGATCATGGTTTATTTGTGTCTATCATTATTATAAAGGTGGGGTGGCCTAGCACAGATGATATGGATTATCACGGCCTGAAGAATGTGGTTTTACAAGAGGATGAACATGGAGCTGTGAATATCGAAGATGAAGTTAATGATCCTATGGAAGAAGATGATCATGCGCCAGAAAACACAGTTGAAGATGATGGTACAAATACATTGTTCCATGACACATTTAGTGGTAGAGCTAATCATGATGATCAAGATGACTTCGATGATGTTCATGATTTATCTGTACTTGAGAAGGCATACGATCCCCTTTATGAAGGCTCTGAAGCAACTCTTATCTCTGTTGTGTTGTTGTTGTTTAACTTGAAGGTTATGAATGGTTTATCAAACATAGCAATCTCATAGATGTTAAGGTATGTCATATATGTCATATTTTTTCATCTATTGTAATTGTTGTTAGTTCATCAATAGTAAATAAAGGATGAAATATGTACCATTAATATTCTTTATATGAACAAATTATTTTTTGTTGTAGATTGATTAGTGAATTTTTGTTACCGCCATCAAATATTTTACCTCACTCATATTGAGATTTATGTGCCATTATGAAAGATATTGGAATGGAGTATCAAGAAATAGATGCATGTCCCAATGATCATATTATATATCATAAATAATAAGAATTTGCAATAGAATGCCTGGAATGTCATATCAGTAGATATCGAATACATCAACTAACAAAAAAGGTGCCTCGCAAGGTTCTTCATTATATTCCCATTATTCCATGTATGCAATGATTATTTAGGTGCGAAAGATTAGCGCAATTTATGGATTACCATGCACGGACTAGAAGTGGAGATGGCATTCTTTGAATGCCTGTAGATGGTTCTAAATTTAGAGACATGGAGGAAAAATGGCCACACTTTAAAGAAGAACCTCGTAATCTCAGGCTTTCATTGGGAGCGGACGGTGTCAATCCATTTGGAGAGATGAGATCTATTTACTCAGTGTGGCCTATTTTTGTTATCAACAATAACATTCCTCCATGGATGTCAATAAAGAGGGAGCACATAATGTTGTCAATGATTGTTCCAGGTATTTGTTTACATCAATTTTCTTTAACGTAGTAGCATCTCATTTGTCTTATTTGTTGCATAATGACTTATATTTTTTCATTCAATAGTCATGTACATTAATTTATATATATTGCAGTAAAATAGTTATAATAATTATGTAATGTTTATGTTCATTCAACTAGGTAAGTACCAAGTTAAAGATATGAATGTATATATCGAGCCTCTTTTGACGAGTTACTAAAGTTATGGAATGGTGTCACTATGTATGACATCTCTAGACCAATAGGACAAAGACAATTTCAATTCCATGCAATGCTTGTATCGTGTCATGCCTAAAATTTTTGTTTGAAAACACTTTTTTTTTTTTTTTGTGTGTGAGTTAAGCTAACTAACATTCTAATTGTTGGAAGAGTAGGTCTTAAGAAAAACATCATTTTATTTCTATTTAACAATATCTTTATTTATAAAACTAAATATAATATTAGCAATTTAATCTACACATATAACCAACTCTAAATTTACTTAAAAAAAAAAAATTTAACATTATTCATAGGGTAATATATATATTTACTAACGTTAACAATAATTTTACCAACTATAAATTAGGTGATAATGAAACATTAAAATTTATCAGGTTTACCCTTAACATTACCCATGAATCCATTATTATTTGTGATTTGGAATTGTTATTACAATTATTACTATTACTCTTAATGTTACTTTTATTTACTAATACTAAATTTACATCCAAACAATGATAAAATTATTACTATTATTAACCTTTCTTTTATATATCAATATTCTATTTATTTACTTTTAAATACTACTATTAATGTCACATCAAGAAAACCATCTATCTATTCTTATTATACTTCTAATTTTTATTTATAATACCTATATTATCGCGGGTTATTCGTATTCATATTGCTAGAGTATTATTAGTAATTTTAATCTCAAAATAAATAAAATTTATACAAATCCTTTTTTTATTTTCTTCCAAACATTACTATGAATGATAGTTACATTATTTCTATTTAAATGTTTTGAAAACATATCATAGACTTCACTATTGGTACCACTTAATTTAACAATGACATTTTTACTATTTCAATTTCTATGTTTACAACCGACAGTAATATTCATGCATGCTCACTTAAATAGTAATATATATATATATATATATATATATATATATATATACTGTCAAACAACTTCCAGACTCACTCAATTATTTCCAACAGCAAGTTTGACATTTTAAATATTAATTTATCTTTTTCACCTTTCATATATATACATAAAAATTAAAAAAAATTGCAAAATTTCTTTCAACAATTTGAGTAAGGTGCCTCTTTTCCAAACTATCAGATTATTAAATAAATACTTCATTGCACTTATGCAGTATTCAAGTTGACCAACTTCAAAGGCAGATTAAAAAAAATAAAAAAAATTAAATGACAAATTAAAATAAGGTTTAGTTGCTGTTAAAATACGAGAGGCTATAGTAAAGAGCTGATTTCATGTACAAAAATGCAAGTATATATATATGATTTGAATCAGCCAAGTTTAATGAAAGAACAATGACTAAAAAGAAAGCAACAAATAATATAAGAAGAGCAGCAAATGAGTTCCAAGGTACAAAATGATTTAAGCGCCCAGGTATATGGAGAATCTATTAAGATTCATAAAAGGTAGTGATGGTTATAAGGAGTTGGTTCTGTTGTTAAGGGGCAGTAGATCATATTATTTAAAGTGTTCAGATAGTGATACACATTATTTAAAGAATGATACAATAGATATTTATTCTATGCCATTCCTTATATATATAAAGGATGCCTCCCTTGAGTAGAAGTGAAGATGGTGAAGAGTTGTCCTTTAAAAAAATTAAGAAGGTATAAACAGAAGAAGTGTGGGAAGATTTAAATAATTTTATTGTTAGTATTATTTACAATACAACACTAGTGTCAATATCATGTTATCCTATTCATAACAATATGTGACCACGGTCAAAGTAAGCTCCAACTATCTCCTGCAGAGGGTGTCGGCTGGGACAAGATAGCTTCAAAGAATGCATGCTATGAGGGTGCTGCCAGCTGTAAGATTTCATTTGAGAGCAAAGAGATCAATTTTTATGTTGCCTGAAATAAATATTTAGGTGCAGATTTTAAATGTGTAGCAAGGATACCATGTGCTACCTATTTTTTTTTTTTTTTTATCTTGTGGTTTTATTTTTCCTGTATATTATCTCACGATTGTCCTATATGAATACTCAAATAGGAAACATGGGGAATACAGCTGCAGCCAAAATCAATCTAACTAGAATGACATTTAATAGGATAGGTGCTTCCTACGTCTAGCTAGTTGATACTAATTATTCTACAGGCAAATTGAGAATGAAGAGGTCTGGATTAATATGCATTTAATAGATATTACCAGTTAGAATAGAAGCTATGGATCAAGCATCTCTAACTTCTTCACTATAAAAACTATTGTCATAATGGATAGATCACCACCGTATGCCTCTTCCATGCATGGTAATCACTCTAGGGACATTGGTATTAAATGATTCTGAACCTCTAGCACCACCTACCTCATTAGGCTGACTGACTGAAATAAATTGTGACCTACCCCTAGCTATTGGTTCGTCCTTCAGATGATGTGTTGGTAATAAAACAAGTATGGCTCATTTCCCTACAAATTGGTACTACGCTCAGACCCATAGAGGCTGGTGCCAATTCCAAACTGCTTGTGATCTAATATTGATGGCACGAGACACACATCTCAAAGTTATTACACTTTACGCTAGACAACCAAGTACCTATTGCTAATGATAGATTTATGAGAAAGATTGCAAGAATCATCTTCTATGATCTATTGTCAACTACATTGCGAACACAAGGAGGAAAAATTTATAACGTTTATTTTTGCAAATGTTGTGCAATTACTCTTAAGTATGAATGGCACAACTTGCACAAAATTTTGTGGTAACTTACCAGTCATGGCTGTGTGTCTGGTTTAATCGAGACTTGAATGAAAGGTGAAACATTTCAACATTGGAAAGATGAAATATTTCAACGTTGCACTCTTAGAATTACTCATTCTACTCCATTACACCGCAAGGATATATGCAGTTTGGCACAAGCCACTATTGCAAGAGGGGGATCCACTCGTGTAGACCAGGCATTCAAGATTTTTCTTGTTTTTTTCTGCCCAAGAACTTTACTCATTCGGTGATGATAATATCTAAATCCTAGGGTTGTTGAAGCATAGTGTTTTGGCCATCTGCACTAGTCTATACAGCGATATTTCCAGTATTCTCTTCATCTATTTTTATATACAGATATATATATATATTTCTGCACAGTTCCTTGCCTTCCTGGGAACACAATAATAATTTTTTTTTTTAATTATTATCATTTATTTTAACGAGTAAAACTCTTATAACATATATTTGTATAGACATCTTCCCTTCTCTTTTTTTTTCTATTATCCAACTTTGATGAATGTAAAAGGAATATATGAGTGTACAGTGGTAAACATTATAGATCCTTTATGCAATGGAGATATGAAATGTTCTGCATCCCATGCATGCATTTTGTTACCAGAACTATCCTTGAAATGTATATATGTATATACATAAAATGAGAGTATTTGAAATGTATATATATTTCCAATGGTATATATTGCAACAAAGTGCATATTAATCTTCTGCCAAACTCCTATACAATCAAGTGGTTTTTTTTTTTTTTTTATGAGAATATACTCTTCTATTGTCTCTCAAGCAAGCATCTTTAATCTTTATTTGTATTACATGCCTTCCTAATGATAAAAGAGAATAATCATTTCCATCCAAATACATGTTTATATATTTGTTTATTACACAAGGGTATATATAGTCATACGTTTGAACTTCAAGTAACTCAAGAAAAATAATTTGCTGCAAGCTCACACAATATCTATATTTCCTTCATTTCATCAAATAAAAACTTTCAGTACTAAACCCAATACAATGGTCCACAAAATGAATAAGGCCTTCTCTTTCTATTTCTTCATTGAACCATATGAAACTCATTCTTTAAAACTTATAACATTACTGCAATCTTTGAGAAAGGAATTACTTACACACCTATGAACTAGGTCCTTTTCTCTTTTTCATATATTATTTTCTTTTGTTATAGAAATCACTAGTTTCCCCATATTATGACTTATTTTAAGAAATACAATAAAAGACATACTACTGAACTAGACTTGCTCTCCACCCTACCGTAATGGCGTCATGAAGCCTCATGGGCTCTAGCCATACCCTCGAGCAAGGAATTATTTTAGCCCCATAATGATCAATGGAGTCTTTTCTCATTTTTACAAAGGAATCAAAATAGCATAGCACCATTTTCATGTGTCTAGGTTCTCTACTTTCTATTTTCAAACATAATCCATATATTGTCATCTTCTTATAACCAATAGACAAGTGTAAATGGAAATAGGAAGAACTTATCTTTTTTTCTTCTAGATGAAGGGACTGATATCTTGTGACTATCTTCCTCTCCAAGCCAATGCATCTTGCTCACTATCCTTTCAAAGATGTGGAACCCTCCTCTTCTCATCCTTTCTTTTATCTCAACTTTGAGTTCTCCAAAGGAGAAGTGGGCAATGCCCAAATCTTCCATCTTCTTGAGATATATAGGGATCCTCCAAACCTACACTCTTTCAAACAAGTTCTCACACATGTGTGATTCTTGTGCCAATTCCAAGAACTTTTTGAGGAGTAGAAGGTTGAGTGTGACAAGTCACTCTTCCGAAGCCCCAACACTTTTTGAATTCGCCACATTCATGAATGTGGACTTTTGAGGGGTATTTTCACAATCCAAGGACAAGTTCACTTGTGAAAAAGGTTCCAACCCCATAGGTATAGGTCCTAGGGGTCTATTCTTGTTCAAAAACCAAGGAAATTGACTCAATAATCCCTTTTCAAAACCTACACAAGAATCCATAAGAATTTTGATCCTAACCAAGGGTTCCAATCCCAACCAAACTCACATCACATGTCCTACAATTAGATTCTACATAATCACCCAACCAATAATAAAACCTCAAACCCTTGTAAGTCAAGTAGGGCTACACTTAGAACTTCCCAAAGATGTATTTGATTTGATTTCAACCTTTATCTATCCTCCTATTTGCATATTTGATTCCTGCACATTACCAAAGTCAGCATGATTAGATCATATATCTCTTCATATTATTAGCTAATCCAATTTGCATAATTTTTCACTGATCAAATATTTACTCATTAATACATCAAATGAACCTAATGGTTCAATTTTTTTATTATAATCAAAGGAAATACACATACTCCAATACAAGAATATAGTCAATGAAATAGTCACTCCATCATTTTGTTTACCACCTTAGTAGTTCATTTTAAACCCTTATAACATTAACGATGAACCATTTACCAAAATTTAATATGCTAAATAACCCAACACTTTAAAGTTATATATTTAACAATGCACATATGCATCTATCTTAATTAAATTAAGGTTAATGCCCATGAATCCTAAAAATATTTTTATCATTCATTTCATCATAATTATCATCTAACTACTTGTTTGATTGAAATAAAATGGGGGATACAAAATGGGGTCTTACATTCATGATAGCATAAGCAGAATATTATCAAATAATCACACTATTTTTCATATGTAATACATATTACCATCTATTGAGGATCACATAAGACATATGAGGACTTTACTAATCACATGCAAAGTGGGACCTTACATCCCCCTCCCCTTAATTTAGACTTCCTCCTGGAAGTCATTAAGGTTTGGAAACATATCCTTCATATAGTAATGTACATAATCTAGTAAACATACCAATTACTTTACTTCCATGATGAAGTGATTCAAAATATTTAACTATAAACGCATATTAGAGACATCCCTTCCATGCATCAAACCTCTAAATAATTAAAACAAAATTTCTCACCGTAGAACATTTAACCAATATAATCACAATGTAATAAATACTAGTAATTATCTATGTAATTAACATTCTTTATTAACAATTACACCAACATGTATCCAAAACACAATAACATCCTTATCCACCCTTTAAGGTTCCCTTTTTGCATCATAAACATCACTCATGATGTTTTCAAACATATTTTCTTTCCAATATCAATCATGTCTCTAGAATAATGATATTCCCAGTTTTGTTTGTCACTTTCTTTCTCTCATAGCAGTCAAGTCTTTTCACATGTTATTTAATTACAAATTTATCCATACATCACAATAACTACATAATTCACATTACAAGGTTCAATGGGGTTACAAGGATGGAGATTCTTGGATACCACAGCCATTAGGAAAGATGCTCTCAAAGCCCTTCTCTAAGGACTCTTCCATACATCTCCTAGGTACCTTCTCTTGTTTGTGTAAGGGGATTAGCCTCCAAGAGGAAGGTACAAAAAGATAATCATAGAACTAGGGGAAGAATGGATTAATGACTGTCCCATACCAGTCCCATTCGCAACCCCTTTGAAATAATTTATAATTCTCCAGCGCATCTACTCCCCTATACAACCTACCAAGGAACCCCCTGGGATATGGCAGTTTTACAATTGTCACATTACACCACACTTTCCAACAGTTTCCAAACAATAAGAAAGCCTCAAAATGAATAACTTAAAGTCATAACCCAATGTTCCAATAAAACAACAATTTATAATATCAAGAGGGAAATCAAATAAAGATCAATTGTAGCTACATTCCAACATTCCAATCTTAATTCAAAAATGAAATTAAACAATTCCTTGAGCCAATTCAGACTAAAAAAGAAAAAAACTACAAATGACTAAATATCCTAATAAAACAAATGTAGAATTCTACATTGGTGGCACATAATAAAGTAAAACACTAATCAAGAATAATCAATAATTCATAAATCAACAATAAAATTTACACATTACGAGCACCATGTGACTTTGATAAGCCACCTAAGGGGACGAGGGGAATGGTGGTTCTCTAACCACATAAGTATAATAGCATGCAATATCTAGTGGTCCCTAACCACAAAAATATAACTGGTGGTCCCTGACCACAAAAAAAAAATGCATCATTGGTGGTCCTTGACCACATAAATATAAGTAATTGGTGGTCCATACAATTCCATCATTTACCCATGGGTTATAAACATCAAGGAATAGGTTTTCACTATGAACCAACAAGCGTGGCTCTCATATGTGGGGGAGTAGGCCATGGTCAACGTCCATGGGAAGATTACAATGACTCGACATATATCCTTTGTCAGGATTAGGGACAACGCCCTGAGCTCATAATTTCCTGATGGGAGAACATGTGCCACTCAACCCCTGTTTACACTAGCTGGCATCACACTCCCATAAGGGGGGAACCAAACGCTAGGGGTACACATTTAACATAAAATAAAACTAACACAGAGGAGTACATCACATTTCATTTAATAGACACAATTATACACATAACACATTTATTTGAACTCACAACTAGCTATCTTACATAAATGCCATCACAAAGGGTACATATAGGGGATCATACTAGATGTCCACCACCCTTATCCCAAGTTAGATACCCTGTATCTCATACTTGGGGCACAACACATTTACTAGTTTTCACTTCACATGTCATAACATAATACACTTTATGAAATTCACCATATTGTAGAACAAAATCAATTCACTTACATACACTTATTTTTCTTTAAACAATATTCACCTTGCTTCTTAATTTTATACATATCTACTCACTTTGCATAGGTAAAAGGAATCACTAGTTGATGCACAAATGCATCTTATGTATATTACTCCACTTTCCTAGAGTTTAACAATATAGGGTACATCACACTTCCCATCTTACTAAGTGTTTGACATCACATATATGATCAAGATCATTTTTCTATATCTATCCATACCATTATTCTTCTTTCATTCAACTATATTTGTTATGTTCACTAACATATCAGTATGGATGATTCCACTATAATTTTCACAACGTGCTAAAGAAAGTTTCCTACTTAATAAGGGAGATAGTCAACCATTTTTTTTTTTGAAACATTGCAATATGAGAAAGGAAATCACACTAAATTTACAAAAATTCACTTGACTCATTGATATCATTTTTTTTTTTCAAATCTTGCATTTCACTATCTAAGGTTGAACCATTTCATAACTTGTTATAATCATCATTTTTAAAATCACAACTCCATATAAACTCATAAAGATGCACAATGAGTAAAATTCTTGAAAGTTCTATCTACTTTTAATTTTCCTCTTTTACATTCAAGAGCATATGATTTTCCCTCAAAGAGTGAGTCTAATCAATGGTTTAGAATGTACAACAATAGTTGAAAGTTTTACAATTCTACTTAGCACCTCTTATCTATATAGTTTAACTTTCTAATCACTTAATACACTATGAATCACACATAGTTCATTACTCAACTTCATAAAGTCAATAATTGATTATTCAATTTTTTATTTTTTATTTTTTATTTTTTTCATCCACAACTTTCAAGGTCAATAGCCAATTGAATACATTATTACTTCCTATATGGCATGTATCTTTTCTAGTTTTGGCAACAATAAGTCTTTACTTCTTAGCTTATTTTGTACAGAAAGTAATAATAGTGTGTGCTCTAGATAACACTTTAAATTAAAATTTGCATTTCGATATGGTCTCTTTAGAGATTATTATAAGGGAATAATTTAAACACCACACCAATTGATCCTCAACACTCATATATTTATTGCATCCTTCTACACATTCGCCTTGGACTTGAATCCTAGAAATCAGGTCATTTTGATAATTGTTTAATCCTTAAACAATAGAGCACAAGGGTTTGGTAGTTGTTATAGTTCTATTAAGTTTACCAAGTCACCATTTACTTGCAAAAGTGCTCAATTACATTAAAATTTCACCATTTAATTCAAGATGAAATATGTTTTCGACCAATTTTAAAATGGATTTACTATGCATTGTAAGGCTTTGGTCCTTAGTTGATGTTATCATACATGAAATTTCTCCTACCAACCATAAGGTGATTCTTTCATTTCTTTTTAAGAACACAAATTATGTCCTTTTACACTAAGAGTAAATTAAGATCTTGAGTATAGGAAAGACCTAAATACACTATGGTCTAGGGTGTATAAAGTAGTAGTTCAAGAGTATCTTGAATCTATTACCAAACCATGAACTATTCCTTAGAATCGGGTACAACAATCTACACCTTACAGTTTAATTTTAATCTTTTAACAATATTTTTTTAATCCAAAATATATATGGGGTGCTCAATTTTGCACATAATACAAAGTCAAGAGGTTTTATGTTGTTTCACTCTTGTTGCTAATTTTATTTAATCAATTTGAGGGTTAAGAGGTTAAAACTCATTTAATTATGACCTTTAACACATTAATCCCTTTATTTTTTGGTCCATATATTTTATTTTTTCTTTTGACTAGCTACAAGTTTTCAATTATAGTTATGATGTTTCATCCATTATTCGTACTAAGGTTTCTATAAGGATTTTTTTTTTTTTTGCTCCCAAAACACTCATAACTTTAAGATATTACATTATTATTGTATTTAAGAATTATGGTCTTAAGAGGTCAATAAATAAATAAATAAAAATAGTGTTTCTTTAATAATATACATCACGATGTCCAATTACACTATTCACACCTTTTATAGAAGGGGCATACTTCAGAACTCTATTATACCCTTCCAAAGGTTTAAAAAACAAAAAATAATATCAAAAGGATAGATTAATGCCATAACCCTTGTTAATTTGACTAATGTATGGTTCAAGTCACTCACCTTATTTACTTAAATAGAAGCACCATGTTTAGATTGGGTTTCTTCTAAAAGTTTAATGTTATTAATTAAATACTTGCTTGACCCATCTATAATAGTGAATTCTTGATAATTCAGTACTTTACAACCTTATTTGGGTCAGATAATTATAACTAAGTTCTCATCTACTACACTATGTAAGTCCCTTAAGAATTTCCTTATTTTAACATTTTATTCTAACAAACATAAAGTGGTTTACAAATGTATCCATGCACACAAATTACTTCATGCCCAATTTATTCCTAGAGTTCCCTAGAGTTGCAACATAGGGCTCTGATACCAAGTGTCATGCCTAAAATTTTCATTTGAAAACACAACTTCTTTTCCTTTTTTTTTTGTGTGTGAGTTAAGCTAACTAACATTCAAATTATTGGAAGAGTAGGTCTTAAGAAAAACATCGTTTTATTTCTATTTAACAATATCTTTATTTATAAAACTAAATATAATATTAGCAATTTAATCTACGCATATAACCAATTCTAAATTTACTAAAAAAAAAAAAATTAACATTATTCATAGGGTAATATATATATTTACTAATGTTAACAATAATTTTACCAACTATAAATTAGGTGATAATGAAACATTAAAATTTACCAGGTTTACCCTTAACATTACTCATGAATCCATTATTATTTTTGATTTGGAATTGTTATTACAATTATTACTATTACTCTTAATGTTACTTTTATTTACTAATACTAAATTTATATCCAAACAATGATAACATTATTACTATTATTAACCTTTCTTTTATATATCAATATTCTATTTATTTACTTTTAAATACTACTATTAATGTCACATCAAGAAAACTGTCTATCTATTATTATTATACTTCTAATTTTTATTTATAATACATATATTATCACGGGTTATTCATATTCATATATCTGGAGCATTATTAGTAATTTTAATCTCAAAATAAATAAAATTTATACAAATCCTTTTTTTATTTTCTTCCAAACATTACTATGAATGATAGTTACATTATTTCTATTTAAATGTTTTGAAAACATATAATAGACTTCACTATTGGTACCACTTAATTTAACAATGACATTTTTACTATTTCAATTTCTATGTTTACAACCGACAGTGATATTCACGCATGCTCACATAAATGGTAATATATATATATACTATCAAACAACTTCCAGACTCACTCAATTATTTCCAACAGCAAGTTTGACAATTTAAATATTAATTAATCTTTTTCACCTTTCATATATATACATAAAAATTTAAAAAATTTGCAAAATTTCTTTGAACACTTTGAGTAAGGCGCCTCTTTTCCAAACTATCAGATTATTAAATAAATACTTCATTGCACTTACGCGGTATTCAAGTTGACCAATTCAAAGGTAGATTAAAAACAAATTTAAAAATAAAATAACAAATTAAAATAAGGTTTAGTTGCTGTTAAAATATGAGAGGCTACAGTAAAAAGTTGATTTCATGTACAAAAAGACAAGTATATATATATGATTTGAATCAGTCAAATTTAATGAAAGAACAATGACTAAAAAGGAAGCAACGAATAATATAATAAGAGCAGCAA
Source organism: Sequoia sempervirens (assembly GCA_007258455.2). NCBI lineage: Eukaryota > Viridiplantae > Streptophyta > Pinopsida > Cupressales > Cupressaceae > Sequoia > Sequoia sempervirens. The sequence continues at coordinate 287,885,968 of VDFB02058242.1, read as the reverse complement.
ATGAGTTCCAAGGTACAGAATGATTTAAGTGCCTAGGTATATGGAGAATCTATTAAGATTCATAAAAGGTAGTGATGGTTATAAGGAGTTGGTTCTGATGTTAAGGGGCAGCAGATCATATTATTTAAAGTGTTCAGACAGTGATACACATTATTTCAAGAATGATACAATAGATATTTATTCTATGTCATTGCTTATATATATAAAGGATGCCTCCCTTGAGTAGAAGTGAAGATGGTGAAGAGTTGTCCTTTAAAAAAAAGTAAGAACGTATAAACAGAAGAAGTGTGGGAAGATTTAAATAATTTTATTGTTAGTATTATTTACAATACAACACTAGTGTCAATATCATGTTATCCTATTCATAACAATATGTGACCACGGTCAAAGTAAGCTCCAACTATCTCCTGCAGAGGGTGTCAGCTGGGACAAGATAGCTTCAAAGAATGTATGCTATGAGGGTGCTGCCAGCTGTAAGATTTCATTTGAGAGCAAAGAGATTGATTTTTACGTTTCCTAAAATAAATATTTAGGTGCAGATTTTAAATGTGTAGCAAGGATACCATGTGCTACCTGTCTATTATTTAGAGAATTAGTTTTTTTTTTTTTTTTATCTTGTGGTTTTATTTTTCCTGTATATTATCTCACGATTGTCCTATATGAATACTCAAATAGGAAACATGGGGAATATGGCTACGGCCAAAATCGATCTAACTAGAATGACATTTAATAGGATAGATGGCTCCTACGTCTAGCTAGCTGATACTAATTATTCTACAGGCAGATTGAGAATGAAGAGGTCTAGATTGATATGCATTTAATAGATATTACCGGTTAGAACAGAAGCTATGGATCGAGCATCTTTAACTTCTTCACTATAAAAACTATTATCATAATGGATGGATCACCATCACATGCCTCTTCCACGCATGGTAATCACTCTAGGGACATTGGTATTAAATGTTTATGAACCTCTAGCACCACCTACCTCATTAGGCTTACTGGCTGAAATAAATTGCGACCAACCCCTAGCTATTGGTTCGTCCTTTAGATGATGTGTTGGTAATAAAACAAGTATGGCTCATTTCCCTACAAATTGGTACTACACTCAGACCCATAGAGGCTGGTGCCAATTCCAAACCACTTGTGATCTAATATTGATGGCACGAGACACACATCTCAAAGTTATTACACTTTACGCTAGACTACCAAGTACCTATCACTAATGATAGATTTATGAGAAAGATTGCAAGAATCATCTTCTATGATCTATTGTCAACTACATTGCTAACACAAGGAGGCAAAATTTATAACGTTTATTTTTACAAATGTTGTGCAATTACTCTTAAGTATGAATGGCACAACTTGCACAAAATTTTGTGGTAACTTACCAGTCATGGCTGTGTGTCTGGTTTAATCGAGACTTGAATGAAGGGTGAAACATTTCAACATTGGAAAGATGAAATATTTCAACGTTGCACTCTTAGAATTACTCATTGTACTCCATTACACCGCAAGGATATATTCAGTTAGGCACAAGCCACTGTTGCAAGAGGGGGATCCACTTGTGTAGACCAGGCATTCAAGATTTTTCTTGTTTTTTTCTGCCCAAGAACTTTACTCATTCGGTGATGATAATATCTAAATCCTAGGGTTGTTGAAGCATAGTGTTTTGGCCATATTCACTAGTCTATACAGCGATATTTCCAGTATTCACTTCATCTATTTTTATATACAAATATATATATATATATATATTTTCTCACAGTTCCTTGCCTTCCTGGGAACACAATAATATATATTTTTTTTAATTATTATCATTTATTTTAACGAGTAAAACTCTTATAACATATATTTGTATAGACATCTTCCCTTCTCTTTTTTTTTTCTATTATCCAACTTTGATGAATGTAAAAGGAATATATGAGTGTACAGTGGTAAACATTATAGATCCTTTATGCAATGGAGATATGAAATGTTCTGCATCCCATGCATGCATTTTGTTACCAGAACTATCCTTGAAATGTATATATGTATATACATAAGATGAGAGTATTTGAAATGTATATATATTTCCAATGGTATGTATTGCAACAAAGTGCATATTAATTTTCTGCCAAACTCCTATACAATCAAGTGGTTTTTTTTTTTTTTTTTACCAGAATATACTCTTCTATTGTCTCTCAAGCAAGCATCTTTAATCTTTATTTGTATTACATTCCTTCCTAATGATAAAAGAGAATAATAATTTCCATCCAAATACATGTTTATATATTTGTTTATTGCACAAGGGTATATATAGTCATACGTTTGAACTTCAAGTAACTCAAGAAAAATAATTTGCTGCAAGCTCACACAATATCTATATTTCCTTCATTTCATCAAATAAAAACTTTCAGTACTAAACCCAATACAATGGTCCACAAAATGAATAAGGCCTTCTCTTTCTATTTCTTCATTGAACCATATGAAACTCATTCTTTAAAACTTATAACATTACTGCAATATTTGAGAAAGGAATTACTTACACACCTATGAACTAGGTCTTTTTCTCTTTTTCATATATTATTTTATTTTGTTATAGCAATCACTAGTTTCCCCATATTATGACTTATTTTAAGAAATACAATAAAAGACATACTACTGAACTAGGCTTGCTCTCCACCCTACTGTAATGGCATCATGGAACCTCGTGGGCTCTAGCCATACCCTCGAGCAAGGAATTATTTTAGCCCCATTATGATCAATGGAGTCTTTTCTCATTTTTACAAAGGAATCAAACTAGCATAGCACCATTTTCATGTGTCTAGGTTCTCTACTTTCTATTTTCAAACGTAATCCATACATTGTCATCTTCTTATAACCAATAGACAAGTGTAAATGGAAATAGGAAGAACTTATCTTTTTTTCTTCTAGATGAAGGGACTGATCTCTTGTGACTATCTTCCTCTCAAAGACAATGCATCTTGCTCACTATCCTTTCAAAGATGTGGAACCCTCCTCTTCTCATCCTTTCTTTTATCTCAACTTTGAGTTCTCCAAAGGAGAAGTGGGCAATGCCCAAATCTTCCATCTTCTTGAGATATATAGGGATCCTCCAAACCTACACTCTTTCCCACAAGTTCTCACACATGTGTGATTCTTGTGCCAATTCCAAGAACTTTTTGAGGAGTAGAAGGTTGAGAGTGACAAGTCACTCTTCCCAAGCCCCAACACTTTTTGAATTCGCCACATTCATGAATGTGGACTTTTGAGGGGTCTTTTCACACTCCAAGGACAAGTTCACATGTCAAAAAGGTTCCAAACCCATAGGTATAGGTCCTAGGGGTCTATTCTTGTTCAAAAACCAATGAAATTGACTCAACAATCCCTTTTCAAAACCTACACAAGAATCCATATGAATTTTGATCCTAACCAAGGGTTCCAACCCCAACCAAACTCACATCACATGTCCTACAATTAGATTCTACATAATCACCCAACCAATAATAAAACATCAAACCCTTCTAAGTCAAGTAGGGCTACACTTAGAATTTCCCAAAGATGTATTTGATTTGATTTCAACCTTTATCTATCCTCCTATTTGCATATTTGATTCCTGCACATTACCAAAGTCAGCATGATTAGATCATATATCTCTTCATATTATTAGCTAATCCAATTCACATAATTTTTCACTGATGAAATATTTACTCATTAATACATCAAATGAACCTAATGGTTCAATTTTTTTATTATAATCAAAGGAAATACACACATACTCCAATACAAGAATATAGTCAATGAAATAGTCACTCCATCATTTTGTTTACCACCTTAGTAGTTCATTTTAAACTCTTATAACATTAACGATGAACCATTTACCAAAATTTAATATGCTAAATAACCCAAAACTTTAAAGTTATATCCAACAATTCACATGTACATATATCATAATTAAATTAAGGTTAATGTGGCCCATGAATCCTAAAAATATTTTTATCATTCATTTCATCATAATTATCATCTAACTACTTGTTCGATTGAAATAAAATGGGGGATAGAAAATGGGGTCTTACATTCGTGATAGCATAAGCAGAATATTATCAAATAATCACACTATTTTTCATCTGTAATACATCTTACCATCTATTTAGGATCACATGCAAAGTGGGACCTTACATATGGACAATTCATGATGCCCCAGGGCTAACACATTTTTGTCGTATGTTATAACATTCGATTGCACTTTAACAATATTTAATTTGATGAAGTAGATATCATGCATGTTTTTTAAATAATCTATTCATTAAATATATAATTAAAAAAATTGACATATTTAATCCAATTATATATCATCTTGCAGGTCTTCAAACAAAGGGAAATTTTGCATGGCCAATTTGTGGTCCAAGGATGAAATCTCATCATTCAACAAGTTTAGGAAAGCAGGAGTTTGATGAGTATAGGAACTTCCTCCATAGAAATCATAAGTATCGAACTACTGAAAAACATATTTTCAATGGGAAATAGGAGACTACATCAAAACCACGAAGAATGTCACCTCGCCTATGGAAGTTGGAATATAATAGAATTAATCGTCAAGGTTATACATCAGATCAAATTGTTTATCTATTATATATGATATGTTTTGAATTTATATTTTTACATTGTGTTGTGTTTACTCATGTTGTAATTGACAATGATTGTCGTTGTTAATTTGTTTAACTTCTATGCTTCATGAAGGTCCTCAAGGCATTAATGGTCAGCTTCCACAGGGACTGAAAAGTTATCCCAGACAATTTAGTAGGTTGCTCTACTATGAGTAGCTACAAATTGTGCATGTGTTTGATACAATGCATATCAGAAAGAATATAATAGAAATGTTATGGAAAATATTGGATGGAAGGCATGATAAAGAAAAAATTATCAAAATTTGTAGTGACATTCAGGAAGCCAATCATGCAATGAAAAATGTCATTCAATTAAATAGCAATGGAGACCAAATTAATATAAGTGCCCTTCCTTGGTTATTAATAGAGTAGCAAAGAAATTCTATAAAAGAAGTCATACAAAAAATTTGATTTCCCACAGGATTTGCTACGAACATAAATAATATAATAACAACAAAAGGTGAATTTGGGTCAGGGATGAAAACGCATGATTGGCATACCTTCATTAAGGTAATTATTCTAGTATATTATATACACTTGTATAATGCATGTACTTTTCAGTGTATTGTGTTTACTACTTTTGGAAAAATAATGAAAAGATCATTTTATAATTGTTGCAGTACATTCTACCTCTATCTCTCCTAGACAACTTTGACAACAATGTCAAGCAAGTTATATATGATCTTGGAAAATACATGAGGTAAGTAGCGAGATTTGTTCAATTCACTTTGTATACATCTTATAATTGCCATTTTTTTACTTGTTATGTAATATACTATATATTTTTGTTAAATCTCATTAATATATTTGTGCCTTGAATCACTTGTAGATGGTTGTCATCTAAAGAAATACATAAAGAAGATATAAATTATTGGAAGAGAAAAATTCCTCGTCTAATGTGTGAAATGCAAAGTGTCTACCTTTGACATTTTTCAATGCACAAGAACATTACCTCATACACCAAGTTGAGGAGATTGAATTGTGTGGACCTGTACACACAAGGTCAATGTGGATGGTTGAGAGGCACTTGAAATTTTTGAAGGCTTTGGTTAGAAAAGGAGCACATCCTGAGGGTTCTATGGTGGAGGGACATATGGTATACTAGACCATGGTGTACATTAGTGAATATCTTCCTAAGTTTGCAACAAAGATCCATGTAGATCACATTTGGGATCCCAACTCCATTAAAAAATTCAAAGGGGAGTACCTATTGGGGAAAGGTAGATTGAAGAAAGTGAGAGGTAACTATAAGATGGTCATGGAGATTAATTGGAATACATTTTACATATGGTTTTTATGTATATTGTACTTATTTAATTTTTAATCTTTAATATACATCAATTATAAATTAAGGTCGTATACTGTGGTATTTAACTAATTATATGTCATTTGTGAATTTCAATTTTTTTTGGTACGGTTGGTGAGAGTGGGATGCACTACATTTTGCGTCACCAACAATCTTGATTGGATGATGGTATGGATTGAACAATGTCAACAATCTGTTTCGCATTAGCATGGGAAGGTGTGGTTTCATTGGTTAAAGAAGCTCATTGTAATGGAGATTCCAATGTTACACAAAGGAAATTGATTTAGCATATGGTTTAGGATAAATAGTGCATTATAAATATATTAATCACCCATATTATTTAATTATTTTCAAGTATATTGATGTATATATATGTTGAGATTGTTTTCTTTGCATACATTCAGCCAAGAATAAATATGTTTATAAATATTGCAATATTTTTTACATGTTTGACATATTGTAGGTGAAACAAAAGGCTATGTGGTGCAATGGTCGTAAATTTTGAATCAAAATGTTGGATGACATGAAGAAAACTTGTTATTCTAGTATAACTGCAGTCTTTCAAGTGACTAATATTTCATCTAGAAGCGACATACATCCATAAATCTCAAAAAATCAATACTATGGGATTTTGGATGATATACTTGAGTGTGACTTTAAGTCCTTCAGATTAATTATGTTCGTCATCCTATGGTATAAGCTACGATTGAATGAAAATAATCTTGAGAGAACTGTTATTGAACATGATAATGGATTTACCATGGTTAATACAAGGTTGATCGAGCGAGCTAGAAATGAGCCCTATGTTCTTCCAAGCCAATGTGACCAGGTATTTTACTCGAGGTTTCAAGTGGGTTGGTCATTTGTTGTTAGACATGATCCAAGAGGAAGGTCAGTAAAGTATAATGTGGTGGAAGAAGAAGATGCGAAGAACTAGAAGATGATGTAGATGATGACCGGGATCAACAGTTAGTTGATGATGTCCCTGCGAAGATGTCAAAGAGGAGGAACTAGATCATGATGATGTAGGAGTTAATGTTCATGAAGATGATATCGTGTGGATGATGACATTATTGAAACTGATATGATGACGATGATGATGATATGACCAATCCTTACAATGTCAAATCTAGATCGGATGATACAAACAAAGAGTTGGATGAAGAAGAAGATCAATGACATTGAAATGTATAAGTTATGCGATTAGATTATCTATTTGATATTAATTTCTTGATAGAATTATATTTGGACTTATGTGGTTACATAATTAATTCATGATGTTTTTAATTTTTATGCACGTAATTAATTTAATGATGTACTTTTAATGTTTGAAAGGTCAAAAAATTAAAACATTTCAATAGTGATGTTAACAACCTTGAAATTAGTGTGTTTTATGTTTCATGTGATCATAAAAGATTAAAAAATTGTAGAGGTGGTTGTTCAGTGGTTGACGTGTATGTTGGTTCTTTTTACAATGTAACTAGGTTTGTCTTCTAATCTACCTATGGAATTTCCAATTCCAATCGAAGGCAGCTTGAAGGACCTAGACCAACTGATGAGGACTTTAAAAGCCTCCTACACTTCGGGCTCTGCAATACCCGAGAGGGTGATCCCTTAATGTGTTTACAACCTCTGCACCATTATTATAAACAACATTAATAATAGTAGATGATCTCACTTAATAGCTCAACACGATAAGATAATATCAACTAGAATTGGTTGTTCATAGACAATATCAACTATCTTGAGCGTGAGATAACTAAACACAATCAATTGTATAAGATATTCAATGATTTGCAATTTGTAGCAAGCTCTAGGAAAAGACAAACAAATACTGAACTACACTAATAATTACAACTTAGATCAATGCAATATATCCATTGCAGGAGTCAAATTCATAAGCATCTAGAGGTTTATAACAGATTTAATACATCACATATAAGATCCTTGACAATATTACATTACAATTTCATCAGTATGCTGTCATGCCCACAATTTTAGCTAGAAAAACCCAACTATTTTTTTAATTTTTTTTAAACAAACACTAATTACACTTATTAACACTCTAAGAGTTAGGGTGAAGCACTAAACAAGATGGGAAGATAACCCTAGTAGTAAAAACTACTTTCTAAGCCACCGTCAACATGGCGCAACAAACTAACATGGCTGCATTGGCTTGATTGATGTTAATTCATCATTAATAACCCCACAGTTTTGTACCCATAATTTGTTTCCACTCTGATTGTATATAATGAAAGTGGGTAACCTCGGTGAATAATTATTCTCTCAAATAGATTAGATTCTTAAAGAGAAAGCAGTGTGTACACCATGTGAGATAAAAGAGATTATGCCAACGACTCTCTTCCAAGAAGATTAAGATATCTTATTAATATTCACTAGCCAATACTAACATTATTATATATTCTTTTTTATGTGTGGAGGAGAGAGAGATGCCATAATTCATTACTACTTTAAGCCATCCTGACGATAATAATGAAATTCTCCCTTAACGAATCACTTTGGTTTCCTAATATGAGAGGGGGAATAGGATTATTTATAATTTGGTTTATTTTAAATTCCATTGATATTATTATCCATTATTCTATTTTATTTTAATTAACATCCCAATGCAACTAATGTCCAACTCCTCAACTCTTTTCTTTTCTCATAAGTCCATACTTGAAAGATCCCAAGTTCATTAATCTCATATGCAAAAAATTTAAAAGATCAAGACTATTTGAATATAGATAAAATGCATATGTGCATACCTAATAAATAACTCTGAAATTATTAATAATATAATAATAAATTGTTTTTTTAATTCATTTGTTGTTTCCAATATAAATTATTGTTTACATATTTATTTATGATTAACTATTATTTAATTAATTGATTACTTATCCTTATATATAACTTAAGAAATAATTTAAATTTAATAAGAATAAGAGGTTACATATACTAATAACTATATTAATTCCTAAATATATACATATTTTTATTTTGGAAGGAGAAAATAAGAGATATTTTACCTTCTAAAGAATCCTACTAATAATAAACTTTATCTATGTACATAATTTTATTCTAGTTTAATAGACTCTCCTTTTTCGAGAATATGGGAATATATTCCCCTTTATTTATTTATGGAATACCTTAACATAAGAATTACTATGAAATGCTATGTGTTGATGTGGATTCTTGAACACTAGATGCATATATTGCATGTTTAACTATTATGTCTTTAAAATATCATTTCTTCTTCTGATTTTAAATAGTGGGAGATAATCTCATGGTATTACCATTTGTGAACACTTATATTTTAATCAGACTATTATTAAATTTTAGTATCAAATTTTGTGAGAAAAGTGTGACTGTAATTCAGTTAACTTCATTTCTCACTACTAATAGCAATGGATTTTTTTTCAAAACATAAACAAATCAATAAAAAGGATAATATTAGCAAATGGCATAGCCCATGGTTTACTAAATAAATAAATATATATATATATATATATATATATATATATATATATATATATATATATATATATATATATATATTGATACCTGACATGTAAATTAATAATGATCAATGAAAGACATCATCTTTCTATTTTCTTGTGAAAAGAGCCTAAATCTGCTTGTATAGTCCTGACATGACCTACTCCAGGCTGCACGCAAACTGCTTAAGTAGATGAAGGAGTAATAAAGGTGTAACATAGATTTACTATAGATCTTATAAGGAGGGTCTATAGGTAACAGTAACACCAACGTGTTTGTGCAAAAAGCTGAGGTACATTTTTAAAAAAAATAAAAATTTAGCCATGGTTTTAGTTTTTATTTTGCAAAATATATATATATATATATATATATATATATATATATATATATTATGTCTGTTACATGAATCTCTTATTTATTTAGATGATAAAACTAGACAGGAAGTTGCACAAACATTAGTATCTCTGACAATATTAGTTGAAATCATAGAAGAGTACTGCAGACATGATGTGATATGCTCAGAGTTAAGATTAAGGGGTCAGATGTGAAGGAGTACTTCATTAATAGAGATGAACAAGTTAGATTATTGATGTCATGCCTAGATCACATCTCTTGAGACATTGAATATGGCCTCGACTAGCTACCTAGCCTAAGTCTGTGTTTGCACATTTAATGTTCCTCCTGCTAGCACCACTTAGCAGTTATTTCTTACAGCTGACTACTCAACCGCTATCTTTCAAACTTCACAAAGAAATCACCAATGAAATCAACTTAGCATTTCCATTAGAACATCGATTGTATTTCCATTTCGTTACTTGAGAGATTCATTAGATAACTTATTATTATTATTTTATTCTCGATGGCACCTTTTCTTTTGAGATATTGTGCAAAGGTGAACGATGCTTTAAAATGTTTATGGATAGAGCACCAGTTATTCTGATTTCCCTCAAGGTCGATACAGATCTAGATGCATATTAGTTTTTATTTTATTTTGTTCCCTTTATTCCTAGATCAAAATCTTCAGCTATGCATTTCATTTCAACTGTGTTTTAATGATTCCAGTATCTGAAATTGCTTAGGAAACAAGCTGGCATTGGATTGGGATTCCAGTTCAAGTTTTCTCCTGTGGTGCTTTGTTTTCATTTTATTCTATTGTTAGCATACCATATGTTGAGTATTTTCAGTATAGTAGGGTTTGTGTATTATATGTTGATTTTAAGATAGCTAGAGAAACACTGCCAAGCAACATATCATATGGGAGTCTTTAATCTAATGAAACTTACATGGAAGTTGGAGGAGAGGCAATGAAAACCCTATGAGAGGCCACACTCCCTATGGAGGGGAAACTCAGTCCCTTCCCATATTTTCTATTATCTTTTTGAAAATTCAATTGCATTACGTTAATTAATTTTATTTTATTTTAGAAAAAAAATAATCATACTTTCTTTCCATGAGCAATATATCTACCTGACAAACCTGGTTCGAAATGGTGCTTCCCAAATCTCTTTTTGAAAGTTCTATTTTAACTCATGGTTTTTTTGTTTTTTTTTTATTTTGCATATTACAAATTTTGTTGTGCTCTACTGTGACACTAAGGTTGTAGTATACGTGAAACCCCTTTGTGATCATTATCACAGGCCAAGTTAGTTCTAAAGGGAGCATAAAAATAATTTAGGGTGAATAGCCAATATCTTGGGTGATATCATTCTACAACTTACATACAGGCCAGAATATATTTTCTACTTCCATAAGCCATAGATCGAAAGGTGTATTTGAAAGTATATTACCCCATTTTGAGTTTCATGCATATACATCTATTGGTAAACTCTGTAACAACGAAATATGTATAGATGGAAAAATCTGGAGAACTCATTTATTTTTATAATAATTATTATTTTAAAATCTCAATGCATCTTAATTTTCTACTAGAATATACCTACACTACCATTCCTTGGTTATAGTCTGTTGTTCTTTGAGCTTGAACAAGGTATGGTATAGATTGAATCCCAAAAAAAAAACTACTATATTCACTGGTTAAACTTTAAACCCACACATTTGTACATTTATTCAAAAACAAGAGAGGATTACATGTTCAACCCTCCACTTTCTTTCACAAAAATTACGTTGCAACAAAGATTTTTAGTAATAAGAAAAATGTTTATTTTCCTTTCAGTAATTTCAAAGGATAAATTTTAAGAACTAAATGAAATATCATTTTCATGTAAGGAAACTCTCAATTTCTTCTTTCTTTTCTTTTTTCTCTTTTTTTTTTACAAGAAATGAAATTCATCCCTCAAACTTGAAATATTACATTAATGATGGGTACAACTAATTTTACATGTAAAAAAAAGCCAACCTTGCTCTTCTCCATATTTCCTTATTTAAACCTCTTTACAACTTTACACAAAATGGAGCGAGTAACAACACGATGCATTAGAGCTTGCTCTTTTCATGTCAACATTTAAGAAAATATTCAATTCATCTCTTTAAAAATTCAATATTACTACAACATTTGAAAAAATAAATGACTCACATACCCCTAAACAAGGTCTTGCTCTCCACCCTATCGTAATGGCATCATGGAGCCTCGTGGGCTCTAGCCATACCCCCGAGCAAGGAATTATTTTAGCTCCATGTTGATAAATGGAGTCTTCTCTCATCTTTACAAAAAGGATAAGACTACATAGCACAATTTCCATGCATCCACATTTTCTACCTTCTATTTCTGACCATAATCCATACACTATGTTACCTACTTACAACTATTAACAAGGGTAAATGAAAATCAAAATAACTTATCTCTTTTCTTTTAGGTGAAGAAATCAATCTCTTTCAACCATCTTTTCTTTCTAATCCAAGCCATCTGGGTCATTATCTCTTCCCAAGAATTGAACTCCTATCCTCTTCACATTCTTTCTACTCTCCCCACTCAAGTTCTCCAAGAGGAGAAGTGGGTAACCCCCAAATCTTCCATCTTCTTGAGATATATAGGGATCCTCCAAACCTACACTCTTTCCCACAAGTTCTCACACATGTGTCAATCTTGTGCCAATTCCAAGAACTTTTGGGGAGTAGAAGGTTGAGAGTGACAAGTCACTCTTCCAAAGCCCCAACACATTTTAAATTTGTCACATTCATGAATGTGGACTTTTGAGGGGTCTTTTCACATCCCAAGGACAAGTTCACATGTGTCAAAAAGGTTCCAAACCCATAGGTATAGGTCCTAGGGGTCTATTCTTGTTCAAAAACCAAGGAAATTGATTCAATTATCCCTTTTCAAAACCCACACAAAAATCCATACGAATTTTGATCTTAACCAAGGGTTCCAACCACAACCAAACTCACATCACATGTCCTACAATTGGATTCTACTCAAACATAATCACCCAACCAATAATAAAGCCTAAAAGCCTTCTAAGTCAAATAGGGCTACACTTAGAACTTCACAAAGATGTATTTGATTTTATTCCAACATTTATCTATCCTCCTATTTGCATATTTGATTCTTGACCTTAAATGTTAATCCCACATCGACGCAATTAATTTCCCTCATGAAGAAGTCTTTTGATACTCTTGATGGTTCTCCCTTCTCATGATAACATCATAGCCTTCTTGCACATTACCAATGCAATCGTAAGTATCAGTTGTGTATCACATTAATCTATTAGCTGAATATTATAAGATTTAACTCTATAATAATCCATTTAGAATCTCAATTTTCATTCCATAGTATACGAGTTCATTCCACCTTCATGGTAGTGACAATAAAACATAATGCCCGATGATATGGAAAAATATTGCCAAGGGATCATCATGTTTATTATCCACCATGTATTAATTCAAGAAAAGCATGTACCAAATTAGATTGGTATTAAGTACATACAAGGCGGGGTCTTACATATGCATTCTAACCTAGGACTACTTATCAAATCCTTATACAAAATGTATCCGCCTATAATACCATTCAAGAATTTTGATTAATTCCTTGAATTAAAGCTAAAATAGAATCATACACACAACAACAGTGAGATGGATAAAACAACCCTTAGTTTTTTCATTCAAAGTTTAGATATGCATGTACAATGGAGAGACATGAGCTTGAATTTTCATTTCAACTCAAATGCTAGTACTGTTATACAACATTAAATCTCTATGAACTCAAAACCTATTACAGAATGACTCAAAACCTAAATTGCATTTCTCTAAAACCATCAAACTTTACAATTCGTTCTGCATCTTCACCTAGACTCGACAAAAGTTATCTAACTTGCTAACCTGTACTTTTGGCCTTGAAATCCTTCTTATAGAAAATGAAGGAGCAAACAAGCACCGGGCCAGAAAGTACACCTGTCACCAGTCAATTGGAGCACCTGGTGATATTCCAAAATTTGTCACAACAGCCACCACCTTAAAAAATATTCTTGTTCATCATATCAGCTAAGGAACGTTGATGCAAAAAACCACAAGAAAACTGCACCGAGAAAGCCGTCAACACAAAACTGGAACCGTTGCAACCACAACATCTAATCTGCCACCTATTAGTAGTTCACTCTTTTTACTCCTCCTCAGTCAAATATTTAGTTACCCAATTCTGGTACTCATCTTTAGTAGGCCAGTCAAAATTAATTACCTCATCCACCTTGGTATTATAATGTGTGTATTTTACCACTACCTGATTCGCATCTCTTTCAAAAGATTCAAAAAATGAGCTGGTACTAATGATTTTGTCCATACAGCTCACCAACAAATCATAGTCTGACTCATCACAAATTGAATTGATTTGATCATTGATGGTCTCACTTGCTTGATCCTACCATTGTTGAAATGACCTAATTTTCCCCTGCTCATCAATTATATCAGGTAACAATTTGTTACCCCAATCATTGAAATTCTTCACTAACTCCCTAATCTTCCTACTCAAGTCATTTGGTAAGGTCTGAAAACCTTGCAATGATTTTACTAACACATGAGTAGGCTTTAATGATTGGGGCCTATTATTTATATCAAACCTTGAGGGCTTACACATGATATCCAGATCACTGGCCCTAGGGATCCAATTTTCAATTATTGGTATTGCTACTTCTTGATCCCTATCAATATTCTTTATTGTTGCTAACAACAAAGAATATAAAGAATGTATAGATAGCAATTTGTTATCAACCTTTTCATTTAAATGCCTCAAAATAGTAGTAACAATTTCCTTTTTCTTTAAGAGAGATCCCTCCTCACTTTTGTTTAAAGATGTCTGCAATTCATCAATTTTTTACAAATATGCTTCTTTGTAGGATTGATAGAGCACTCTATTTCTTCAACTTCATCTAAACAAAGGGTGAGGACAATATTATGACTAGGAGATCCTAGTGTGGAAACAATTGGAGAAGCAGGAGGCACTGACCCTACTGTGGAAGGTAATGTACTGGTTCCTAGAGCACTTGATGTCTCCCCAATCTGCTTATACCTAAACCTCTCCACTTCAGTTTGCAACTCAACATTTTTTTGTTGCATCTTGTTGTACTCCTCAATCAAAAGGTTATATTTTTCCATTAAGCTCTTCCTTTTAGCTTCCTTCCTTTCAGCAGTCTTTTTTGCCAATTTGGCCACATTCACAGTCAAATTAGTGGCCTTAGTGGTTGAGGTCTCTGAAGCTCTCTTTATTATCAATCATCCCTTAAAATTTGGATTAATGTTAGAAACATTTGGTTTTCTGCCGTGTGGGGCCAATGCCCAAATTGCCAGAGTTTCATATTCCTCACTAAAAGCAGTGTTTTACAATGCTTTCTTGACCTCTTCTTCAGAGTCTTGAAAGGGATTCTTAGACTTCATAATAGCATTAAAGGCTATTGCATCTATAATGTCCCATTCAGGTAGAATTAATACACTAGCCTAAGTCACCATTTTTCTTCCTTTTTCAGGAGTGATGTTCTTGAATTCTTCCATTAATTAAGCTTTTACGTCCTCATCATTCTCCTGGTCTGACCTGTCAAGCCTTAGTTCTCTTCTCTGCCTACATTTATCTTGATACTCTTCAAACTTCATCCTCCATACCAATTGCAAGAATACAGGAGTTTTTACAAATGTATTGTCATCTAGAAACTCCTTGCATGCCTCCATTCTTGCATCTTGTACACTTTTACCTTTCATATCTAAATCATATAAAACTAATTCAACTAGCCTAGGAGGGGAAGGCATACCAACTTCCATGTCTTGATAAATAACAATAATCTCATCCATCAGATCCTCTTGTGGTTGATCAATTTTTTTCCTCTTAGGGCTTGGCTCGGATGGTGGTGATGAGGGATTTTCTTCCAGTGATGCTTCTAAATCAATAATTTTGATTGCCCTAGGCACTTTGAATTTTGGACTTGGTTGTGGAGGCACTTTCATAATATGTTTTCCTTTTTTGTCCACTTCTTCTTCATCACTACTACTATCCTTTTTCCTCCTGTAAATGGGCCACCTTTTCGTAGGCTGGTACGCTAGCCTTGTTTCAATTAGTCTGGCACCTTGCTCTTGTACACCCAAAATCAATTCTAAATTTATCTTTTTTTCTTCAATGTGCCCATAATTTCCTTAAAGTTTCCCATCAGAAAATCAATTTTCTTATGGTGGGGACTGAACTCCAATAGTGAATCATATTTTAGATCCATTTTCTGTACAACATCTAGTAGCTTACCATAAGCTATCCATTTCTCCTTGTTCAACTCCTGTCTATTCAAATCAAATTCATTTCTAATCAAGTCTTCAGGGAAATTGAACTCATGCACAAATTTTCCAATTTTTATTCTTTGTCTGAAAAGAGAAAAGAAACCTTCAGGATCATGCTGCCGCTTTGGTCCACACCTCAAATGGTAATCATTAAAGAAACTATCAAAATACATCCATCCTCCCTTTGAAAATACAAAATCAGACACCACTGTATAATCTAGGAAAAATGTTCCCTTACCCCTTCCAGTGAGGTTGTCCTCATGAATACAACCTATCTACCACATAACTTCTACAAATCCCACTCTTGGTTGCACATCGTATGGCAGTATATGAGGGGCTCCCTGAAAACCATATACTCTCAAGACACTGTTGACTGGGTATGGGATAATGTCACCCTAGTTATGGTAAACCTTCAGTTCTGGCTTCCTCTCCTTTGGCCTGAGAAAATCATGTAATTCCTCAGGAATCCTAGGTATATTCACCATTAATCTAGCCCTTAATCTGGAAGCAAAACAATTATCCAATTGCACATAACTAGTGCTTTCCTTATTACAAGATAAATCTGTAGCCTAGATTTGTACTGGCAATCTTTCTCCATCAATTGATTGCCTTAATTTCATCCTCAAAGAAAAAGTCAGCATTCTTAAACAAAAACATATGCATTAGCATAGAATACCAAAATAATTGAGTACCGGTATCATTTTTTTTAGCTTTGACAACCCTTCATGCATCCTCTCAGCCAAGAAAGAAGCGAAGTCATAGGTCATAGAGAAGTTAGGGTGTTGTATTTGCACCCCCATGAACATATAAGCAATGGGCGTTACCGTACTAGGACTGAAACCAAAATTCTAACATAAAGAATAGAAAGTGGCTAGGAAATGGTTTGCAAAACAATTTAATTGGAAAGGTTCCTAGTCACTGGGGCTGATATGAAATTTTGAACCTCCTACCTTAGCCAGATGAGGTGGAAGCAACCTTTCTATAAAAAAAGATTTCAGCTTTGCATAATCTTGCCTCATTTCTTCAAGGTTGATAGGAACCAAGTCTTCACTCAGTTCACTCAAGTCAAAAATATGTTGGACCTCTTCTCTATTAATGCTCAATAGAACCTTTCCATCATTGTCCTTGATTATCTGTGTAACAGGGTCATATCTTGTAGCCACTGTCCTAAGTAGGTCTACATAAGGGAATACATTTGGTACCACCAGCTTCCCCATATCATACATCCATCCATTTGAAAAAGAGTGAGGAAAATTCCTCTGTTCGTACCATAATCTAAACAATTCCAAGCTAGTGAGGGGAACCCTACCATCAACAATGTTGGAGCAATTATATACTAACCCTTCCCCTAGGATTTTCCCTCGCAGTAGGACCAATCCCTTCCTCCTATCATTCATTTACAATGGAAACTAATCTAGGAAATCATCATACAGGTTTCGTTTCAAATATTCAGTCTGGCAAAAATGTTGCTTGGGCAGTGCCATCTTAGACAAACTAGGGCTTCTTTACAATGTTATAATTTAGATAGCTAGGACTAACCAGAGATAGAATATTACAGGACAAAACACTGCAATTTCTCACAACTATAATTAAACTACAACACTAACACATTCATCAACAAGCTCACAGCACATCCAGCTAATCCTTTTCCAAATTCAAATGCCAAATGACCGGAAGGCACATAAAATAAACTCATGGCTTTGTTTGCAGAACTCCCAAATTCTAGCTGCAAAAACTCGCAATTCTACCTTCGGCTCTGAAACTGCTCCGTGAAATAGTTAAATGCTTTATGATACAGAACAAGTAGGAAAATTGATTTTATTTTTGATCAAATTATGCCAACAAGTGTCTCATCTGCCATTAAAGCTCAATTTTGCACTGCATGAATGACTCCAACCATATTTGATGCAGATTTAAATTTGAGTCGTCGATTCTTCAGCTTGATCAAATCATCGACAGCCACCTTCAAAACAAGTTGACACAATTTCCAACATGGTGATAAGGGGCCCACCTTACCATACACTATGAATGAAGTCCACATGACGGTTGCCTGTTATATAGCAATCCTGAAACTTTTGATCGCGTGATGGCGGGCAACCATTGATCCTGAGCATCAATGATCTTGTTCCTTTAACACAGTCACCAGCCATGTCGTTAACCTTTGATTAGATTTTCCAACTAGATTATAGCATATCTGTCAATTTAGAACATGTGCATCTTGAGAACACTTTAGTAATCCACCCCTTAATACATTTAAAGCCAGCTAGCATTTCCTTTACTCTTTAGGCTTCATTAGATGAGACACATGGCGCCCACCTGTGATTTCGTAATCAAATCAAGCATCGTTGCAGGATGGCAGGGAATGACTCATATCAAATGGTAGTTTTTCAATGATAGTGCAAATTTGATCCCCCAGATAGGACATGTGGCACCCGCCCATGATTTCACGATCCTTCAATTCTCGATCACGGGATGGCGGGCACTATTGATATCTGCAAGAAATAGATCAACGACAGCACTAAATCAACCCTTGCAAAATAAAACATTCATTAAAAGGAGAAGTGGGCATTAAATTGTATTTTTTTACAATCACATTTTTATTTTAGATGTTTCTTTATAAAATATAAATATGCATTAAAAATATATTAGAAATATTTTTCTTTATATTATATAGCATTCATAATATTAAATTAGCATAGAATAATTTCACAATATCACTTAACCAATCAAGAAAAAATTAATCATTACTATGCAACATTATTCTCACATCGTACTAACAAATAAACAATGAAAACAAATTATTATTTTTATATTATATCATTCATAAGTTAAACCTTTTATACACAATATCAAGTTAATTATAAAAAACACATAAAATTATTTATAAGCAACTTAAATTTTTTAACAATTTAATAAAATATAATTTAATATAATTAAGAAAAAATTAATAAGAATTATAGATAAATTTATGAAATATTGATTTACTTATCAAGAAAAAATCAATGATAAATTTACTTATTATAGATAAATTTACTTACCAATCTATTTTAACCATCAAGAAAAAATTAATCATTAGTGATTGCAACATTATTGGCACATCTTTTAAACTAACAAATAAACATTGAAAACACATTTATTTTTTATATTATAACATTCATAACTTAAACCTTTTTATACACAATGTCAAGTTAATTATAAAAATACATAAAATTATTTATAAGCAACTTAAAAATTTTAACAACATATAATAGAGTTTAGATTTGTTATATCTCTCATATATCAACATAGGTAAATTTAAAAATATTTTAAATTATATAATTTCCAAACAAAATGAATGAATTTATAGAAGATTATTTTTATTAAAGTGATAGAATTTAACCCCAATACTAACACTAATTATAAGTCTAACCATAACCCCAACCCTAAAACTAACATTAATTAACTTCAAACCAAACTCTAATTTTATATCCAACCCTAAACATAACTATGATTATAAAACTAACATTAATAGGATTCTGGTTGGAGTTTAATTAAGGTTAGGGTTAAGGTTAGTCTTAAATTAGGGCTAGGATTGGAGTTAGGGTTCAATTAGAGTTATTTAGGATTTTGATACAATTAGGGTTAGGTTTCAACAATACCTAGGGTTACAATTACAATTCAATTAGTGTTAGAGTTAGGGTTATAGTACGAGTTCAATCAGGTTAGGGTCAAGGTTTAATTAGTGTTAGAGTTAGGGTTGCAATAATAAAATTTTCCATAATGATATGGAAAGGAATTCAATTGGATTCATATAAAAATGCACAAATAAGAATTGGTAATTAATAATTCTCTAGAAATAAATTTATAACAACAAATACAATCCTTAGCTTAATCATTTGTTCTTGTTAGGGTTGGGATAAGAATTTAACGAGGCCAACCGAGACTTAGGAAATAAAACCCTGCGGAGGAAATAAAGTATTAAAATCAAAGTTGGGTTTTAATTTTAATCCGGTGATGCAAGCTTAAGCCATTAACTCTAGTGGTCATGTCGCCGACATCTTAGCCAAATCCTTTCATTAAATACTAACCGTGCAATGTGTAGGTTATCCAGATTCGAAGATATGGGAGAAGATCTCGATCGTACCCCACCAACTCATAGACCTAAGGTGTCACCCTATTATTTGGCGTGAGGTCAGCAAAAGGCAGATGTGTGTGTTGTATGGAATGTGGGGCCCAATCTCCACTATTGAGCTCATAACCCATGGTTTTAGATCGACAACCAAGATCAAAAGCTAATGTAAATCTCTGCTATTCCTTGCTAGCTCGCAAGAGGAAGATGAAGGTTGGTTAAAAGTCACGAGGTCAACGATATTGCGATGCATAGCTCCAGCCATTTAGTTTGCAAAGTGCATAGGACCTGCTGACATGGTAGTTGGTTTTTGAGATGGATTAATGTTATTGGTCATGAGGAAGGTGAACGATGCTTCGTTGGATGTCAAACTGACTTGTCCCGAGATAAACCGTTTGATCTACCAACTCTTCAGGAGATCAGTAGGTAGTATTCAAAGTTGGAAAATGACACATGGTGGTCATTTTTTCATAGAACTGGTGAAACATTAATGAATTATTCCTTTCTTGTGTAGTCACGTCAATCTCAATCTATGTGAAGATGTTGTTGTTGGCAATCATGAAGGGTGATCTTTGGATTCTCATGCAGCTCTAGTTAAATGGTGAGAGTACATATGCCGCCAAATTGCCATGTTTGCACATGCATATTTACTAAGCATTGATGAAGGTTTCCATTACCTCACACAATAAATACAAGATGAATTAACTGCTAATAGTGTCATTCTTGTAGTAGTTAGAGCACTTTGTGGGCTGAGTCTAATCAAGTTTGAGTGCTTGTCTGAGAAGAGAAAATGAGTAAGTCAGTAAGGAGATATGTTCTTTTGAGCTCACAAAAGCACGGTCCTACTATTCAAGAAGGTGCTTTGGTTGACAAGCCCAGGCTTGTGCCCACTAGATGCAGTAGAAGGTTACAATTCCAGGACATTGCTACTCAACTGGTAGATGAAAAAGGAAAGTTGTCAGTGTGCTCTATTACTAGTGTCGGTAGGAAAATAAGGTATGGGAATGGCTCCTTTAGATTCCAACACTCGCCCATTGACCTTACGAGCAACACTTCTGATGATGTAACTGAGACTGACTCAGACTACTGTTAGTATTTACCTCGCTTCAATCACAGTCTGCCCTCTGATGAGGAAGTGATATATGTGGTGCCATTAGCTGTTAAAACCCCAAGCGAATGGACCAGAACCATATTGGGCAAGGACAAGAAAGAAGAGGAGGCTGAGGGTCTACCGTATTGGGCAACAACTAGAAGTGGGCATGTATACTAGGGTCTGAGTGTTGGTAAGGGCAGGGTGGTGGGTAAATAAGAAGTTGTTGTGGTGCCTTTGTGGCAATTTGGTTGCTTGGTTTTTTTATGTGGATAGCAACAAGGGGATTTTGATGACAATTTGTGTTCCCTTTTCTTTTAGCTTTCCCCAGTTCGCGCGCCACTATGTTTTGCAGATTCAACATGTGGGAAGTTTTGAAATGAAAGTCAAATGCAATGGAGATTTTGTTGACATGAAAATTTATGGTGAAATTACATTTGAGCCTGAAGCTTGTTGCTCCCTTGTCATATAAAAGGGAATTCAAGGCTCATTTGTAGGGAGAGAACTAATGAAATCTCTAACTAGGTTTTGAGTTGAATATATGGGTAGAAAGATATCTATCCTCTAATGAGGAAGTGATATATGTGGTGCCATTGGCTATTAAAACCCCAAGCGGATGGAATAGAATAGATAGCCTATTTTGAGTTTTGGATGAATATATGAAAATGATCTTAAATTGTATGCAGATATGACTTATAAGCATGAATAAATGTATAATTCTAATATATTTTCTATCCTTATGTGGATTTGAGTGAATTTTGAATGAAATGTTAATGATGTTGTCATTCTTCTTTTGAGAATTTGTTCAATTGTGTTTCTATTTTTTTGCTTTGATTCAAGAAAATCAATTAAATGCTTAAATGGAGTCATAAGTTTACAATAATTTACAAAGGATTTGATAAGTAATAATATATCAGAGAATTGAGCTCCATAATGCAAGTTATTGTATGAGTAGTCCATTCTATTAAATTCTTGGGTCATTTCTGCTAACGGTAAATGGGTAACTAAATATTTAATTGATGAAGAATAAAAGAATAATATGTAAATGGGTCACTCACTCACTCCCTGTATCTCTCTCCCCTTAACCTTAAACCCTTAACCCTTAAACTCTAAACCCTTAATATTAGCTTTGTATTAAAACATTATAAAAGTATAAATTTTTGGAGTTCTATTAGGAATTGAATGATAAATGATGATGAATGGGAAAATCTAAGGCACTTTAATATTTTCAACTAAAAAGTTAGAGTTAAATTAGGATTAGTGTTCACTTAAAGGGTTAGGTTTAGGGTTCAATTAATGTTCAATTTGGGTTAGGATTGAGGATGAGGTTGGGGTTTAATTAAGGTTATGAATTCAATAAGAGTTCAAATAGGGTCAAGGTTAAGATTAAGGTTGGGGTTAAGGTTCAATTAGGATAAGAATTAGAGTTAAAGT
Source organism: Sequoia sempervirens (assembly GCA_007258455.2). Taxonomy (NCBI): domain Eukaryota; kingdom Viridiplantae; phylum Streptophyta; class Pinopsida; order Cupressales; family Cupressaceae; genus Sequoia; species Sequoia sempervirens. Next base: position 287,863,178 of record VDFB02058242.1, on the reverse strand, counting down.
TAGGATTAGAGTTCAACTGTAGTTCAAAGTTAGGGTTATGGTACTATTAGGACTACTGTTCAATAAGTGTTCCCTTAGGCTTATGATTAGAGTTATGAATCTACAATTAGGGTTCAATTAGGGTTATGACTAGAGTTATGAATCTACAATTAGGATTCAATTAATGTTCACTTAGGGTTTCTTTCTTGGGAGAAGTTTATTGAATGGTAAGTTTATTTTATAAAATTAATATGTCAAGAATTAATTTTAGATAATACTACATGTGATTTTTCATATGGTATTAAATTGTAGATTAAAATTGATAATAGATTTCCTTCCCTCTTTTGTATTGTAAGCTAACATAATATATGGCCTTAAAATCCTATTCATATTTTGAGCTTTTCTAAACTATACAACACGACATCCAACAAAAAAAATTGTTATGCATTTTTTCCAAGCACAAATCCTTAGAATTCTTAATGTGTTACTTAGGTTAATTATTTATTGCAATAAATAAATACACACTAATATATATATTATGGATTTGAGGGAAAATATTAAAATATTTATATATATAGAAAAATTTAAATGCAAGGGATTCAAGTTCATACCTTTGCTTTTGTTAATGTTGATGAAGATACAAATCTTGATGAAGTGCCAAATTTGATGACATGATGATATAAAAAAATGGAATATCTTTGCTCTATGTGGCACTTGAAATTTTGTACAAAACTATAACTAACTCTACATCAAATTTGTGACTTTGGACCTATTTTGCATCAATAAATATGAGCTTTGTCACATGCCTCCTAATCTAGCATACAATATGTACTTAAATGCTCAAAATAGTTGGGAGTAGTGTTGAGATTGGTGGATCTTTGGGAAGGTCCAATGCTTCACCTTCATCTCCCTATAGATAGAGGTAGAGATGAATATAGAATGAGAGAGGCAAAAGGATAAAAATAGATAGAGATATAGAGAGATAGAGGGAGAAAATAAATATATAGAGAGATAGGTAGATAGAGGGGGGATATATATATATAGATAGAGAGAGAGAGAGACAAGATAGAGATATAAGGAGATATAGAGAGAGGGGAGAGAGAGAGAGAGATAAGTAGAGAAAGACAAATGAGATGGAGAAGGAGATAGAAATAGGGGGAGATAGAGAGAGAGAAATAGAGAGGGAGAGATAGATAAATGGGAAGAGAAAGACATAGATATAGAGATATATGGGAAGATAAAGGGACAAATAGGTTGAGATATGAAGATAGATATGGGTATAGGGAGGGAGCAAGAGATTAGGGAGAGATGGGGGAGATAGAGAGGGAGAGGGAGAGAGATATGTAGAGGAGGGAGAGATAGAAGATGGGGAAGAGGGAGATATATGCAGAGAGGGGGAGAGAGGGAGAGCAGAGGGGGAGGCTAATTTTTTAGTTTAAATTCTATAAAATATTCAATAAATAATAATATAAATATTATAAGAATTATATAATTTGTATTTTAAATTACACACTATATTTTATTTTTTGAAAAATATGTAATTTTTTAACCATTTTCCTATATATTTAGTATTAAGATTTTTACATCTTTTAACAATTCAATATATAATACAAATAAAATATAGTTAATAATTTAATTAACTAGAATACCTATATTAATTAATAATATATGTAAAACACACCGAGAGTTATCTTTATCAAGATGCCTATTGACTTGAAAAAATGCTTACATTTTCATGAATATGAATTTGGAAAGCAATCAATTTGATTTCATTATTGTTTGTGTCATTGTTTATCTCAATTCCCATATATAAGGGTACACATTCAAATTTGAAATCATACCAACTTGTCTATAACAATAATCAACCAAAAAGAATAAATTTAAAAGAAGAAATGTTCATCAATCATTAGATTTAGTATTGACAACATCAAAGAAGTATATCATGACAAAATGGCATTAACTAACTTAGATATATCCACTATTTTTTTTTTCAAATGTTTGAATACATTGTTAACATTATATACATTCAAGCATTTGAATGTTATGAAACCTATAGCTTTGCAATTGAGTCTAATAAAGCTTTTCTCTTAGATGAATAATCAAACTTTGTTGTTTTTATGACTGTGCATTTAATCCTTTGTTCATCATTATAGGTCTCTTTTTTCACTTGAAGTTTAAATATGTATCTATTGGAAAGGACCTTTTGTATAATGTGTGAAAACTTAACATCATCTTGTTTTTCATGCTTTAAAATGTTCAATTCTTTTGTTGTTACACCCATAATTTCTTCTGCCACTTCTTCAAAAGTTGTAATCCAAGTGAATGAAGTATAATCTTGCACTTTGCATTGAAGTATATATTTATAATCACATTAAGGGAAATTTTTATCACATCTTCCACAATACCACTGACCATTTTCATTATTGTTTACCTTCTTTTTGTAGTCCTATCTCCAATTTTCAAGGGGCCTGTTGTAAAACAAAAAAATTCTACCTTAATGAAAGATAAGGTAGCTTTTATCACTATCTAATAAGGTTTACTAGAGTTGGCAAGGTCTCGATCCTGTATTTGTGAGATACTAGAGTTAGGAACAAATAGGGTTTAGGTTAGGGTCGGGGTTCAATTAGGGATAGAGTTTAATTAGGGTTAGATTTCAATCAGGGCTAGATTTTAATTAGGGTTAGGGTTCAATTAGTGTTAGGGTTAAGGTTAGGGTTTGGGCTAAATCAGGGTTAAGGTTCAATTAGGATAAGTGTTCACTTAGGGTTATTGTTAGGCTTAAGATTGGGGTTAATAGTAGGGTTGAGATTTAGATTGGTGTTAATTAAATTATATTAGTTTATATTTTTATTAAAGATCAAATATAGATGTAATTTTGAAAATTATATATCTATACCTTTTGATTTATGTTTTAGATCTAAGATGATCATATTATTGTTTATGCATTACCTAAAATAAAAACCTTATTTATAATCATAAAATAAAAACCAATGACATCATAATTTAAACAATAACAAACAATACAAATAATTAATTGAATATTTTATAGAATTTAAACTAAAAAATTGATTAAAAATTGAAAAAAAAAATATTCGCAAGATTGATTTATATATTAGACTAAAAAAGGTACAACCATCTGCAAATGTAGGAAAGCTTCAGCCATTGATTACCAGCAAACCCATCCCAACCACCACTACCAAAAACCACCCCAAAGATGGTCAAAACAAGACCCAACCAACCAAAGGCGGGGAGACCCCTCCATCCAAGCCAACTACCAACCCAAAATGCCATAAGGGTTCAGCCCCGACACTAAACATGCAAATCCCCAGTCATCCAAAACTCCCAAACTAGCAATTAGAGATCAAATTTATAAAATCTGGGACTGAAAGATGCCATTGGACCATAGAGATAAACTTTAAAAACTATCAGAAACAACAACTATACAAGGAATTCACAAGAAATTATTTAAAATAGGAAAATCTTCAAAGACTTTTACCCACTCGACATCACCCATAGCCATCAGGCCAAAGAATTTCTTCAGGAATTGAATGGCCACCACCGCCACCATTTTGTGTCTGCTCAACGCTAGGCCGCTCAAGTCAAGAAGGAATGGGAAAAGCTTTACGGCCTCATCCGAACCTCGAATAGCTGCATAGTCACTCGGTCTTGGGATGCCTCTGCCCTCCACGACAAAACTCAACACTTCATTTACCCCTCCCACTAGATCCTTGCGAAACATCTTAACCAACAATAATTTAGCCACAACCTTGGACTCACCGTTGTCTAGAAGAGATGCCAAAAACTGGGAGGAGATGTGTAGATTGTCCCTGCTGAACTCCTTGTTAGCCAAATGACTAGCTCCTAGGATCATTTTGGTCACCACCAGAACTAACGGGTCCTTGTTTAAGAGAATCCACTCCAGTTGTTGGTCTTTAACTTCTTTGAAGGAGGCTTGTCTAGCCGAAGATTTCAGAGAGATTGGCGTGTCCGCACGAAACTTCGCCAAGCCATCCACATAGACTTCAATGACAGAGAGAGATCGCTTCGCCATGAACGCCACCGCTAGAACAAATAAATTCTGCTAGAAATGTCTGCCACTAAAGTCACCACCAACCAATATGAAATGGAATGAAATGAAAAATTTTAATGACGTCCATGAGGCCAAAGAAGCCTATGGAACCCAAATGACTTCCCTCCACACGTGCCATGTTTAATCTGCATGAAACTGCCTTCAGGGAATGATTCCTACGACATCCTCGAGCTCTGTGAATAAAATTACTGCCTCCATCATGTGACCAGCCTCCTAGGCACGCCCACCTACGTCCCCCATAGCCCCTTCCTTTTTGCCACCTCAACTCCTAGCTGGCTCTCCTCGCAAATCAGTGTGGGGATGAGTAAAGAAAGGAGGTAGGGGGAGCCCACCTAGGCACTAGCTATCCAGCCCCAGGAATGCACCCAACCTCATGCATGGATGCATAGCATATATCTCCCACAGTTTCTTGATTTTCTCGCTGTCAGACTCCATGGAAGACTTCGTGCAAACTGTCAGTGTTTAACGAAAATAATAGTTAAATTACTACTTGCTCGAAGACTATAAATGAAATCCCTGCCATCTTTTAGCTAACTATGGCGTTTCATAATAATTTAAAACATTTTAAATATAAAAATTTATCATTTATTCTAAAAAATAAGATTATATTTTTATTTTATTTTTATTAAATATATATTATATTTATTTTATTTCATGTAAAAATTTCAATATTTAATTATTAAAATCTTAAAATATTAATAAAATTTAATAAAAAAATTTATTTTTATTTGAAAGTAAAATACATATAAATATTTAATATAAAAATATTTAAATTTTCAAAAGATTTGTTTCTATTAAATTGTTATAGCTATTAAAATTTTGAAATCTTTAATAAAAATTAATATTAGAAATTTTGAGAAATATAATTTTTTTATTTATAATTTTTAAATTTGATTTGATGTTCAAATTCTTATAACAAAATTTTAAATATTTAATGTATAATATTTTTGGTAAATCTTTAAATTTTAAACTTTTTTAATATAAAATGAATATAAATTTGAATGTTTTTTAAATTTTTTTAGAATAAAATTTTAAATCTTTAATGTATAAGATTTTAGGTAAATCTTTAAATTTTAAAGTTTTCTTAATATAAATTCTTTAAATAAAATGCTAGTTTTTTTTTTTTTTTAAATCATATTTTGATAGTTGAATATTGTTGGTGTAATTAAATGTGTTGTACCTTGTCCTAGGTCATGATTACACCTTAGTTAAGTTTACTTAGGGACCACATAGGAGGTTGTTGGAGATTTTCCACTTTTGGTGGACTTGACATCTCATTACCACATCACTTCCACCTTTTGTGGACATATCATGTGATTATCTCTCCATGTTTTGTGGGAGATCCACCTTTTGTGGTGATTATCACATTATCTCTTTCCCACTTTAGGTGGAGTGAGAACTTTTCATTGTTGTCTCATGTCATAAAATTATGACACTTGTCATAATCTTATGCCCTCCTATGTTCTCACCTTGGCTATATAACCAAGGGGTCTCCTATGTACATTTGTACCATTATCTCATATTATTGACATTGAATATAGTTTATTCTTGTCATATTCTTGTCTCTCTATTTTCTGCTTTCTATTAGGCCTCTAGATCTTGGGTGGCTACCTTCATAGCCAATTCTTAAATGGTATCAGAGCTATTGGAGTGCTTTTGGTTAGTCATTTGGAGAGATTCTTGTAGGATTCCATTTTTGGCCTTATGTTGCAGCAGCATTTTGGAGCATCCTACGCCAAATCTGAGCCCACCATTGCATTTGGGAGGCTATTTTCAGTCAATATTGCCTTTTGTTTCATCCAAATCAGATATCGGGAGCTCCAGATTTGAAAAATTCTCCAATTTGGGTATTTTTCAATTTTTCTATAGTTTAGTTGAAAATTTTACAAAATTTTTAAAGAAAATTTTCAATTTATTCTTGAGAAATTTTATTGTAAATATTGGAGATTTTATTCTTATATTTTTGTAGAATAAATATATTATTCGTAGATTATATTTTTGTACAAAGTTTTTTTTTTAAATCAAAAAATTGTATTTTTTTTTTTATTTCTATTTCTAAATCAAAAATCAAATTAAAAAAAATATTTATTTGTTTTTTTATTTTATAAATCAAAAAATAATAAAAAAAAAATTCAAAATCAATTTTTTTAAAGGCTAGTACAGCCTGCACAGTCTGTAGACTGCACCAGCATACACACCCTGTCGCGTGGTGTAGGCTGGCGACCGACAGTCAACCACCAACTTCTTCCACCGTGGGCCCCCATTTCCACCGGCTCCACCTAGCAAAACTTCCATGTGGCACTATCTCACCCGTTCCAGCGGTCCCCTTTATCGGCAGCAGCACAATCAACACGGCGGGCAAGTATTCTGGCATGTAAATATATCACTGTTGGCCCTTATTACTGCTAGCAACTCAAATCCGTCAGGGGACGGGGCACCAAAGATTCTGGAGGAATATTACGGGTTATTTAAAGATTTCGTTGTTGATTCCCTATAGCATATTTCGCTAGTCGAGCAGTATATTCTGTCGATCTGAAGAATATTCTGGCAATATTTTTACGACGGCGACGACATTCTTCCAGCCATCAAATTTAAGCTCGTGCCTTTTTGACGGTCATATGAACATCAAATTTAAGCTCATGGTTTGATGACGTTAGCATGACGTCAACCATTTAAAAAAAAAAATTGCCCCCCTCACTAATGAGCTTTTCAGTTTTGCAGTTCAACTTCGGAAGGCCATATCTCACTCATTTTTGCTCCTTTTTTTGAGCAATTTTTTTTTATTTTGGCTAATTTTTTGTGTACTTTGTAGTGGTGTACTTGGTTTCTAATTTTTGTGGGCATATTTTCTATAATTTTTAGTTCTCAACACTGTACCTATCTTGTCACCATTTCTGCAACTTTTGAGGCTTCGTTAAGGCTCATACGAACTCCTTTTCAAGTGTCATTTTTTATGAAAGTGCATTATTTTTTGTCTACTTCTTGAATCTACAATAATTTTGAAGCGATCTTGAGTGGATGTTGTACTTTCAGCATATGGTCTTTTTTGGCCTATTTGGCACTTGTATTGCATAGATTTGAATCTAGTTCTTTACCTATTTTTTCTAGTCTATTATCAGCCTATTTATTGGAAAGTTGTAAATTAGAAATCATAAGCCCACTTAGCCAAGTTGCAAGTGGCCTATTGTACATGCACTACATTATAAAGTGCCAAAATCATCTCTTTGTGGGGGGGTACTTTGATTGAGTGATTTTGGGGGGGTGTATCTTGTGTGATTGTTCCTATTTTCTCTCTTGTGCTCCTGCATTCCATCATGGGTTCATCTAAAGTTCCACTCTTAACTGGACATAATTATGGTACATGGAAAGTATGTGCATGGAGTAAACTAATGGAAAAAGGTTTAATTCACTACATTAATGGAACCATAACTGCACCTTCAGATCCTAAGGCAGATCCAATTACATATATGGATTGGCTTACTAAAACTTCTATGGCATTGGGTACACTAAGAAAGTTCATTTCAAATGATCTGATTTTCCATGTTGATAAATGTACTACAGCTAAGGAAGCTTGGGATAAACTTGTTGCTTTGTATGGTAAGGTTGATAAGGTTAAGGGATACAAACTTGAACATGATCTCTTAAGCCTTGATCCCAAGGATTTTGATACAATTCAGGATTATGTCACTAAGGCAAATGAATTAAGAGCACAACTAAAAGATTGTGGTATTGAAAAAGAGGATGATCAATTGGTCTTCAACTTGTTGGATAAACTTCTAGTTGAGTATGCAACCTTTGTTTCAAGTTTTCAAACTCAAAGATTGACAATAAGTAATTTCACAACACCATCTTTTGAGGCTCTCATAGATCTTTTGATTCTTGAGCAAAATAAGTTGATGAAAATGGGCATTCTAAAGTCTTCAACTTCAAGAGCATTGGTGGTCAATCATGGAAGCAATAAGCAAAGGAAAGGAAAGGACCAAAAGCAATCTTCGCCAAAGCCACAAGGAGAGAACAAACAATCCACTCCTCCACAACAAAGCTCAACTTCATCTTCTTCAAAGAAGTACAACAATTCAAGCAAGAGGGAGCAACCAACATGTGCATATTGCAAAAGGATTGGTCATGATGAGCATTGTTGTCATGTTAAGCAAATTGATGAGTTGAAACACATCCCTAAGAAGAACAACATCAACTTGCCAGCTGCATATCAAGAGGACTCATCCTCTTCCACTTCTTCTAAGGTAAAAGGAACAACTCTCATGGCAATAACATCAAGCTCTTCTCCTTCTTCTACATCATCTCAATTTGAGAAACATAAGGGGGAAGCATTTCTTCCTTTTACAAATTCCAATTCAGATAAGTGGATCCTTGATTCAGGAGCTTCACATCATATGACTTCGTCCAAGGATATGTACTCTTCATTTGATTCTTGTTCATCACCACCCATTTTGATGGCCAACAACACATCTTTGGTAGTTTGTGGGAAGGGTTCTATTGACATTGAAGGTGGAGCATTTAATGATGTTCTATGTGTACCTACTTTGTCAAGGAACATCCTTTCCATCTATCAGATTACACATAGTGGTACAGGAAAGAGTGTAGAGTTCACACGAGATTTTGTCATTGTTCGAGATTTGCATAGCAGGGATCTTGTTGTAGTTGGGGAGGTTGATAATCATTCTCAGTTCTACACCTTCTCATATTTTGCTCCTATTGATGATTCAATTCACCCAAGTGTGGACACACTTGAGGAGATTGAGTATGGTTACTTGAATCTTGGAGTGCTTTCTACTCCTGAGGTTCTTGAACCTATTGCTGGTATTCCATTTCCTACATTGACTGATGTACCTAATGATACTTGTGTTCCAACAGTTTTAGTACCTTGTGATTTAGTGCAACAGTGCATACCATGTCTTCCAACAGCAGCTTCATGGGATGACTACTTGACAGACATTGGTTGTTTGTTTGTGGAATCCTACATTGCAGATTTGAGAGACACATTTGATTATTTACATCTTCTCTTTGATGAAGGTAATTCTTCTTCAGTTGTTGTGAGGGAACACTCTGATCCTCCTCTACATGATCAGTCTTTCAAGGTTGATGTGATTGTGGATGCATCTTTACAATAGTTGGAGAAGGCCACTTTCTCTTTTGAGGAGACATCATCTTTGAAGTATGTTCTACCTTCATCCTTGCTAGAAATTGAGTTGTCTTTTTCAGAAAATGAGAGTGTTGTTGCAAAGGGGTTCTCATAGTTTCCAGGAAGTGACTTCATTGTAGCTTCACATGGTTTGAGGAAGGCATCTTTCAACATCGACACAGGAAACTTTGAACAGATTTCAGAGACTTCTTACATTTTTAGGGTTCTTCCTTCTTCACTTGTGGATTGGGGAGACTTCATTCATACACCTTTTGTATTGTTTCTTCCTAAGGGGAGGAACGTTGTTCGACAATTTTGGAGTAGCTTCTTCATTCCTTCTCGAGCATCTTCCATGGGTGATCATTGTACATTGAGGGGGGGCTACCTTGTCTCTCTTCTTCTCTTGTATTGGGGGGACTTTTTCCTCACATGGGGTTTTTTCCTTCTCATGCTATGTTCGTAGGTTTTTGTATCTCATCTCTCTTTTTGGGTGTAGTTTTTTCCCACTGGGTTTTTCTATATTTACTCCACTTGTGAGAGATTTCATTGCATTTGTACATGGGTACCTAACATGGCCTAGTAGCCGGGACCCATCTTGCATTGTTTGCATTTGTGTACATTCTCCCTAAGTTGCACTTAAGGGGGGGTGTTGGTGTAATTAAATGTGTTGTACCTTGTCCTAGGTCATGATTACACCTTAGTTAAGTTTACTAAGGGTCCACATAGGAGGTTGTTGGAGGTTTTCCACTTTTGGTGGACTTGACATATCATTACCACATCACTTCCACCTTTTGTGGACATATCATGTGATTATCTCTCCACCTTTTGTGGTGATTATCACATTATCTCTTTCCCACTTTAGGTGGAGTGATAACTTTTCATTGTTGTCTCATGTCATAAGATTACGACACTTGTCATAATCTTATGCCCTCCTATGTTCTTACCTTGGCAATATAACCAAGGGGTCTCCTATGTACATTTGTACCATTATCTCATATTATTGACATTGAATATAGTTTATTCTTGTCATATTCTTGTCTCTCTCTTTTGTGCTTTCTATTAGGCCTATAGATCTTGGGTGGCTACCTTCATAGCCAATTCTTACAAATACATTCAAAATATTTCTAATATATTTCTAATTTAAAAAATATATTGTTTAACTTTTTAAATATATATATTTTTTTCAAATATATATATATATATTTAAATATATTATACATACAAAATTACATAATCAATAATAGATAACAGATTTTGGTGAATATATCTAGGTATGTTAATATGCTTGAAAAACTAATTTTAATTAAAAAACTTACTAACAACATTAAAAGGTAAGTTTTTAATTATAAAAATTTAACATTAGAATTATTTAACATTTGAAATAGAAAATTTAAATATTATATTATAATATTTTCTAATTTACTTATATAGTATTTTGGATAATAGAAACAATTTTGATTGATTTAATATTTTCTAAATTCATTATTGAATTTAAATCTTATAATTTATTCTCTAAATTCATTATAGAAACAATGTATGAGAATTTATTCTCTTGATTTTAAGAGTGAAAGTGTGGCTAGATAGGGTTTCTATACATAGTATTTGTAGGAGAATGGTATCTCTATTTTGAATTATTCTAAACCTTGTTTGTATGTAGTAGTTTTTAAATTCATTTTGTTGTTATACTCTATAATTAATAGTTTATATATTGTACTCTCTCTATACATGATTTTTAGCAAGATTGAGGACACTAATAGAACCTTCATTTATTTATTTAAAAAGACTAAGAAATGTATGAAAATTTGACAACATGAAAACCATGAAAATAAAAGTGAAAATAAAAATTTAACATAGTAAAAATGGCCAATCATGTGCCAAAAATAAAAAGAACCATTTGTTGTTACTCTAATATTTCAACCACATACTAAATTACCAAGTGCATTTTATATATGTATCATGCAAGGAGCACAATATTGGGAATCAATGTGAATGATTCTCATCAAGAAATTAGACAAGCTTTGAGATTGAAGGACCCAAGCTGTCATGCCCCGCCGTGCGAACCCCAAAGGAACTAATAACAACGGAACAATTTTTTTTTTTTGAAAGAATATAATAACATACTTAAGTATTATAACATAACATTGTATCATGGGGCACAACTAGTTCCAATGGGGTACACAAAGTGACATGACTACACTAACCCATAACAACGATAACACGATAACAATAATTAATCTATTACGTAAATCTATTCATTCCCATTTCATCATCTAACATATCTATCAACTATATCCATATTAATAACATATGCACATATGACAATACATGGAATTATAAAGATATAAAGTGTTACATATTTCGATAGATACAACTCAACATAACCAACTATAACAAATGATCCTGAATAAATGCATGGCCTGAATAAACATTACATCCCAATGATAGTAGAATACAATTGACTGAAAATACAACTCAATAACCACATATACAATTTACAACAAGGTCATCCCAACACGTGGGAGACAATACGTCAACAATGAATATATTACATCAGGAGTATAACATACATCTGGTACAAAGAATTACTGGATCACCAACATCCTCCAAAACCTGCAATAAAATACATCTGCAACAGAAAGGGAAACCCAACGGGGTGCAAAGCACGTTCCACCTAACCACCCCCATGCTGAGAGTAGACAAGGAAGGGTCCCCGACCAAGCACACCTAACAATAACAAGGACTAACTCAAAATAGACAACTTAACATCAAAGACCACCTAGAGAACTCACAACAACAAATCCAAGAGCACAACAACAATCCACTTCAGAACGTAACAACAAGTCATAATCATGACACCAATGAGACTCAAGACATGATATCAAAGACTACTTCCAACAATAACCAAAGATAAATCAATAAATCACTTAACCACAACAGACACAATATCACTTAACATGACAATCATAGCATCACTTAACACGAGGTTACAATGCTTCCAGAGAACAAAGATCATGTACATCCCACAATAACTGATTAACCGTCGATATAGGAAGAGTGTCACGCATAAATTGCCATGAGTTACCCTGGCTCAACTTTCCTAGGCTACCACATCCCCATCCTGGGTTACCCTGGCTTGCCTCTACCGGCTGTCGGACCCTCACGCAAAACTATGCGTCCCATCTCATCTCGAGCCTTATCATTCACTTGCTTCATGAGAGAGATATTCTTTATCTTTATTAGTGTGAAATATCCCCATTAATTCTTTTAGATTATCACTTAGTTAAACTCTAGGTAGGTTACCCTAGCACCCCTTTGTGTGCCGGACCCCCACAAAGAGCCACTCTCCTATCGACAACACACAAGGCACGATACCACAATAGGTAACTAGACAACATAAACTCTCCAATCCAAGGAGAAAACAAAGCAAGGAAACTCACTCCAAACACTGGAGGAACCAATACGAATACACACTCCTTCCAAAGGAGGTACAAATCTCATTACCTACTCCTATTTCCTATGAGGCACAAATCCCCGTTCGTGGAAACCGGGTACAACATCATAGTACAATACATCAAGGTAATTCATAAAATGAACCTCTACACCAACATCCCACTCTAGGGAACTTCTCTAGAAGACTTACATAGACCTTTAATCCCATTTTCCCTACATGGAGAATAAAAGAAACAGGATAGAAAAACACTCCATCTCTGGAAGCCCTTAACAACAACTTAAACTCCTAAGAAAGATAAAATAAATTTAGGGTCATCCCATGCAACTCAAAGAGCTATGAAGAAAATACCACAATAGAATTAACGAATAACCTCAAGAAAACAATTTCATAATAAAAAAAACAACTCCATAAAGAAATATTTCCCCAAAACTCAATAATTTCATCAACAAATAAATCAACAGTTCGAGAATATCCGATTCAAAACAAAGCACATCATTTAATTCAAATACGCACAATCACACTATAACATCATATATTTTAACTTTAACTAATCGATTTAATTCCAAGAACAAAATTAATTATAATTTACACAAACTACATTAATCAATGCAATTTTCTCCTATTCTTCTCATATTAGAAATCATATTTTCAACAAAACAACACTATTACCCAAATGTTTCATATATATACAAATAATCATTTAATAAGGTTAATTATAATCCTATTACAAAAAAAATATTTTATAAAAACAATTGAAATTAAATCACAGAATATTATAAACAAAAAAAGAATTAAATTAAAACTCAAAATATATATATGTATATATATTAAATAATATATAATATATATTTATTTATTTATTTATATTAACTAAATATTATAAAATTTATTTAATAAATCAAATTCGCACTAAATTTAAATTAAATTTACAAAGTTAAAAAAAAATTATAACCGAATTTATATTATAACCGAATTTACAATAGCCTCGGCTGATGTGCGCGGCCGACGGTGGCTGTGTACAGCTAGCCACTGTGGGCCATGGGGGTACGGCCTCAGCCGACCCCCACCCCAAATTTTGTTATTTTATTTTTTTATTTTATTTTTTTGAATTTCAATTTCAATAAAATTCATTCTTTCTTTCTTTCTTTTTTAAATTAAATATTTTCTATTGTCGATTTCAATTCCCAAAAGAATATAAGTATTTTATATATGTTCTTCTTTTTACTATTATTTTATATACCTAAATTTGTACTTCAACCTAACATTACCAAGACATTATAAATATATATATATATATATATATATATATATATATATATATATATATATATATATATATATATATATATATATATATATATATATTTATTTTAGACACAAATAAAGCATAACACGAATTTCGAAGCTCTGGTAATATTTTTAAATTAGAAATGTACATATGATTTATAAATGAACACAAAATTTTCACAATTAACTAAATATGTATTTTTATGTTCTTTCAGATATGTATAAATTTATATAGCTTTGTGAACATATATATACATAGTGTATATATATATTTATATATATTTAACCAAATAATAATTAATTGATTTAAACCAATCTGTTTTATAACAAATACAAGACTAGATTTGGGCATGCAAATTTAACCAAAGGCAAAAAATGGTTCTCTTTTCAAAAACAATAAAATTCTCTAGCAAACTATATTGAAAGTTTTCGAAGGGGTTTTACTAAATCTTTCTACAGAAAATTTGAGGGTTTTTAATACAACAAGTTTTCAATTCACAGATTCATTTTCAAAAGAAGATAGAGGAATGGGTTTCTCAAACTCAACTAAATTTCATTTACAAAACAATAAAATAATATTAAAATTAACAGATTAGAACCTAGAGTACTTCGTTCGATAAAGAATCCTTTCTGTAGCCTATTCCCGAATCCTTCCCTGTAACTCTTTCCTCGATCTTCTGCCTTCAATATTGTTCTGAAATATCTTTTCCTTTCAAAACCACAACCATTTAACCCAGAAAAACCAAACCCAAAAACTATATTTTCTTTTTAATTTTCCTTTTTTTTAGATAACCCAAAAATAACAGAGCAAAACTGCTGTGAGAATCATTCCCTCATAAAAATAATAAATCACTAATTAAAATCAATAAATCTTTTTCCGCTTTCTTTTCCAAAAAGCCTCTTTTCTTATTGGTCATTTTCCAGCTTTTAAAAGCTCACACTTATCTAAAATTTTAATTAAAATAATTTATTTAATTTAGATATTATCCTCACATGATTTTCTAATTTAATATTAATAAAAAGATAATATCTACTTATTCTCAACAATATTAATTTAATTTAATTTCTTGCATTATAATTAATTAAATACTTTTTAATTTTCACTCTATTTAAATTTAACATTTTTCTAACTCTCAACTAAATCAAATAACAATGCAACATTAATTAATTATTTTATGAAATATGATTAATTAATGAAACACTAACCCAGAATTAAATAAATACTCAACATTCAAACTACATAAAGACATGGACAAAACTAAGTCATAACACAACGACTCACAACAGACGACAGACTTGGGACGGGGACACTTCCAAACCTACTCCCTTTTTCAACATTTTTACCCATTGGGTTAATTTATTGCTCGCCCTGTCCTACCGAAGCAGGTGGAATCAAGACTTATTCCTGCAATCCTGCATCCAAACAAACGTCAAGTAGCACATGTATATATATATAGTCAAACATCCTATCGTGAGAAGGAATTGCAGTGTAGTAGGGCACTCGTGAACGAGTGATGCTACACTGTCCTCTCACCTAATCTATTCTAACAATTATAATATCAATAACAAGCTAACATTTCTAACCAAATTGATCATAAGATAACACGATATTTAACTACTGCATCATAACTAATTATTAAACAATTGCATCATAAAATAATACTGAATTAAATAACATCACCATAGAATCATCACATTGACATATAAACATTAATGACAAATCATTTAAATAAACAAATAATCCAAACAACACACAGAGTATCATAAATCATACTAATAATGTCATATCAAACGATTATGTCCACTTAAGGGATAACAACATCATCAACCTACAAACCAACCAAATCAAACCATAATAGTATCATCATAGCATTAGCGTATCAAGTTAACACATAGAAATTAATAAGTCTAAACAGTATGAGGGGTATTACATCCTCCCCCCTAGGACATGGCTTACTCCTGGAAGCCATTAAATAGATAAGAGTAATCACACAACAACCACGCAAAGAACACGCCACAAATCTCTATAACTAACCACATAGTCATCCAAAACTCCCAAACTAGCAATTAGAGATCAAATTTATAAACTCTGGGACTGAAAGATGCCATTGGACCATAGAGATAAACTCTAAAAACTATCAGAAACAACAACTATACAAGGAATTCA
Organism: Sequoia sempervirens; assembly: GCA_007258455.2. Lineage (NCBI taxonomy): Eukaryota > Viridiplantae > Streptophyta > Pinopsida > Cupressales > Cupressaceae > Sequoia > Sequoia sempervirens. The sequence continues at coordinate 287,847,061 of VDFB02058242.1, read as the reverse complement.
CAAGAAATTATTTAAAATAGTAAAATCTTCAAAGACTTTTACCCACTTGACATCACCCATAGCCATCAGGCCAAAGAATTTCTTCAGGAATTGAATGGCCACCGCCGCCACCATTTTGTGTCTGTTCAATGCTAGGCCGCTCAAGTCAAGAAGGAATGGGAAAAGCTTTACAGCCTCATTCAAACCTCGAATAGCTACAAAGTCACTCGGTCTTGGGATGCCTCTGCCCTCCACCACAAAACTCAACACTTCATTTACCCCTCCCACTAGATCCTTGCAAAACATCTTAACCAACAATAATTTAGCCACAACCTTGGACTCACCGTTGTCTAGAAGAGATGCCAAAAACTGGGAGGAGATGTGTAGATTGTCCCTACTGAACTCTTTGTTAGCCAAATGACCAGCTCCTAGGATCATTTTGGTCGCCACCAGAACTAACGGGTCCTTGTTTAAGAGAATCCGATCTAGTTGTTGGTCTTTAACTTCTTTGAACGAGGCTTGTCTAGCCGAAGATTTCAGAGAGATTGGCGTGTCTGCACCAAACTTCGCCAAGCCATCCACATAGACTTCAATGACAGAGAGAGATCGCTTCGCCATGAACGCCACCGCCAGAACAAATAAATTCTGCTAGAAATTTCTGCCACTAAAGTCACCACCAACCAATATGAAATGGAATGAAATGAAAAATTTTAATGATGTCCATGAGGCCAAAGAAGCCTATGGAACCCAAATGACTTCCCTCCACACGTGCCATGTTTAATCTACATGAAACTGCCTTCAGGGAATGATTCCTACGACATCCTCGAGCTCTGTGAATAAAATTACTGCCTCCACCATGTGACCAACCTCCTAGGCACACCCACCTACGTCCCCCATAGCCCCTTCCTTTTCGCCACCTCAACTCCTAGCTGGCTCTCCTCGTAAATCAATGTGGGGATGAGTAAAGAAAGGAGGTAGGGGGAGCCCACCTAGGCACTGGCTATCTAGCCCCAGGAATGCACCCAACCTCATGCATGGATGCATAGCATATATCTCCCACAGTTTCTTGATTTTCTCGCTGTCAGACTCCATGGAAGACTTCGTGCAAACTGTTAGTGTTTAACGAAAATAATAGTTAAATTACTACTTGCTCGAAGACTATAAATGAAATCCCCGCCATCTTTTAGCTAACTATGGCGTTTCATAATAATTTAAAAAATTTTAAATATAAAAATTTATCATTTATTCTAAAAATAAGATTATATTTTTATTTTATTTTTATTAAATATATATTATATTTGTTTTATTTCTTCATGTAAAAATTTCAATATTTAATTATTAAAATCTTAAAATATTAATAAAATTTAATAAAAAAATTTATTTTTATTTGAAAGTAAAATACATATAAATATTTAATATAAAAATATTTAAATTTTCAAAAGATTTGTTTCTATTAAATTGTTATAGCTATTAAAATTTTGAAATCTTTAATTAAAATTAATATTAGAAATTTTGAGAAATATAATTTTTTTATTTATAATTTTTAAATTTGATTTGATGTTCAAATTCTTATAACAAAATTTTAAATATTTAATGTATAATATTTTTGGTAAATCTTTAAATTTTAAACGTTTTTAATATAAAATGAATATAAATTTGAATGTTTTTTTAATTTTTTTAGAATAAAATTTTAAATCTCTAATGTATAAGATTTTAGGTAAATATTCAAATTTTAAAGTTTTCTTAATATAAATTCTTTAAATAAAATGCTAGTTTTTTTTTTTTTTTAAATCATATTTTGATAGTTGAATACTATTGGTGTAATTAAATGTGTTGTACCTTGTCCTAGGTCATGATTACACCTTAGTTAAGTTTACTTAGGGACCACATAGGAGGTTGTTGGAGATTTTCCACTTTTGGTGGACTTGACATCTCATTACCACATCACTTCCACCTTTTGTGGACATATCATGTGATTATCTCTCCACCTTTTGTGGGAGATCCACCTTTTGTGGTGATTATCACATTATCTCTTTCCCACTTTAGGTGGAGTGAGAACTTTTCATTGTTGTCTCATGTCATAAAATTATGACACTTGTCATAATCTTATGCCCTCCTATGTTCTCACCTTGGCTATATAACCAAGGGGTCTCCTATGTACATCTGTACCATTATCTCATATTATTGACATTGAATATAGTTTATTCTTGTCATATTATTGTCTCACTCTTTTCTGCTTTCTATTAGGCCTCTAGATCTTGGGTGGCTACCTTCATAGCCAATTCTTAAATGGTATTAGAGCTATTGGAGCGCCTTTGGTTAGTCATTTGGAGAGATTCTTACAGGATTCCATTTTTGGCCTTATGTTGCAGCAGCATTTTGGTGCATCCTACGCCAAATCTGAGCCCACCATTGCATTTGGGAGGCTATTTTCAGTCAATATTGCCTTTCGTTTCATCCAAATCAGATATCGGGAGCTCCATATTTGAAAAATTCTCCAATTTGGGTATTTTTCAATTTTTTTATAGTTTAGTTGAAAATTTTACAAAATTTTTTAAGAAAATTTTCAATTTATTCTTGAGAAATTTTATTGTAAATATTGGAGATTTTATTCTTATATTTTTGTAGAATAAATATATTATTCGTAGATTATATTTTTGTACAAAGTTTTTTTTTTAAATCAAAAAATTGTATTTTTTTTTTTATTTCTACAAATCAAAAATCAAATTAAAAAAAAAATATTTATTTGTTTTTTTATTTTATAAATCAAAAAACAATTAAAAAAAAATTCAAAATCAATTTTTTTGAAGGCTAGTACAGCCTGCGCAGTCTGCAAACTGCACCAGCATACACACCCTGTCGCGTGGTGTAGGCTGGCAACCGACAGTCAACCACCGGATTCTTCCACCGTGGGCCCCCATTTCCACCGGCTCCACCTAGCATAGCTTCCATGTGGCGCTGTCACACCCATTCCAGCGGGCCCCTTTATCGGCAGCAGCACAATCAACACGACGGCAAGTATTCCAGCATGTAAATATATCACCGCTGGCCCTTATTACTGCTAGCAACTCAAATCCGTCAGGGCACGGGGCACCAAAGATTCTGGAGGAATATTATGAGTTATTTAAAGATTTCATTGTTGATTCCCTATAGCATATTTCGCTAGTCAAGCAGTATATTCTGTCGATTCGAAGAATATTCTGGCAATATTTTTAAGATGGCGATGACATTCTTCCAGCCATCAAATTTAAGCTCGTACCTTTTTGACGGTCATATGAACATCAAATTTAAGCTCATGGTTTGATGACGTCAGCATGACGTCAACCATTTAAAAAAAAAAATTGCCCCCCTCACTAATGAGCTTTTCAGTTTTACAGTTCAACTTTGGAAGGCCATATCTCGCTCATTTTTGCTCCTTTTTTTGAGCAATCTTTTTTTATTTGGGCTAATTTTTTGTATACTTTGTAGTGGTGTACTTGGTTTCTGATTTTGGTGGGCATATTTTCTATAATTTTTAGTTTCTCAACACTGTACCTGTCTTGTCACCATTTCTGCAACTTTTGAGGCTTCGTTAAGGCTCATACGAACTCCTTTTCAAGTGTCATTTTTTATGAAAGTGCATTATTTTTTGTCTACTTGAATCTACAATAATTTTGAAGCGATCTTGAGTGGATGTTGTACTTTCAGCATATGGTCTTTTTTGGCCTATTTGGCACTTGTATTGCATAGATTTGAATCTAGTTCTTTACCTATTTTTTCTAGTCTATTATCAGCCTATTTATTGGAAAGTTGTAAATTAGAAATCATAAGCCCACTTAGCCAAGTTGCAAGTGGCCTATTGTACATGCACTACATTATAAAGTGCCAAAATCATCTCTTTGTGGGGGGGTACTTTGATTGAGTGATTTTGGGGGGGTGTATCTTGTGTGATTGTTCCTATTTTCTCTCTTGTGCTCCTACATTCCATCATGGGTTCATCTAAAGTTCCACTCTTAACTGGAAATAATTATGGTACATGGAAAGTACGTCCATGGAGTAAACTAATGGAAAAAGGTTTAATTCACTACATTAATGGAACCATAACTGCACCTTCAGATCCTAAGGCAGATCCAATTACATATATGAATTGGCTTACTAAAACTTCTATGGCATTGGGTACACTAAGAAAGTTCATTTCAAATTATCTAATTTTCCATGTTGATAAATGTACTACAGCTAAGGAAGCTTGGGATAAACTTGTTGCTTTGTATGGTAAGGTTGATAAGGTTAAGGGATACAAACTTGAACATGATCTCTTAAGCCTTGATCCTAAGGATTTTGATACAATTTAGGATTATGTCACTAAGGCAAATGAATTAAGAGCACAACTAAAAGATTGTGGTATTGAAAAAGAGGATGATCAATTGGTCTTCAACTTGTTGGATAAACTTCTAGTTGAGTATGCAACCTTTGTTTCAAGTTTTCAAACTCAAAGATTGACAATAAGTAATTTCACAACACCATCTTTTGAGGCTCTCATAGATCTTTTGATTCTTGAGCAAAATAAGTTGATGAAAATGGGCATTCTAAAGTCTTCAACTTCAAGAGCATTGGTGGTCAATCATGGAAACAATAAGCAAAGCAAAGGAAAGGACCAAAAGCAATCTTCGCCAAAGCCACAAGGAGAGAACAAACAATCCAATCCTCCACAACAAAGCTCAACTTCATCTTCTTCAAAGAAGTACAACAATTCAAGCAAGAGGGAGCAACCAACATGTGCATATTGCAAAAGGATTGGTCATGATGAGCATTGTTGTCATGTTAAGCAAATTGATGAGTTGAAACAGATCCCTAAGAAGAACAACATCAACTTGCCAGCTGCATATCAAGAGGACTCATCCTCTTCCACTTCTTCTAAGGGAAAAGGAACAACTCTCATGGCAATAACATCAAGCTCTTCTCCTTCTTCTACATCATCTCAATTTGAGAAACATAAGGGGGAAGCATTTCTCCCTTTTACAAATTCCAATTCAGATCAGTGGATCCTTGATTCAGGAGCTTCACATCATATGACTTCGTCCAAGGATATGTACTCTTCATTTGATTCTTGTTCATCACCACCCATTTTGATGGCCAACAACACATCTTTGGTAGTTTGTGGGAAGGGTTCTATCGACGTTGAAGGTGAAGCATTTAATGATGTTCTATGTGTACCTACTTTGTCAAGGAACATCCTTTCCATCTATCAGATTACACATAGTGGTACAGGAAAGAGTGTAGAGTTCACACCAGATTTTTTCATTGTTCAAGATTTGCATAGCAGGGCTCTTGCTGTAGTTGGGGAGGTTGATAATCATTCTTAGTTCTACACCTTCTCATATTTTGCTCCTATTGATGATTCAATTCACCCAAGTGTGGACACACTTGAGGAGATTGAGTATGGTTACTTTAATCTTGGAGTGCTTTCTACTCCTGAGGTTCTTGAACCTATTGCTGATATTCCATTTCCTACATTGACTGATGTACCTAATGATACTTGTGTTCCAACAGTTTCAGTACCTTGTGATTTAGTGCAATAGTGCGTACCCTATCTTCCAACAGCAACTTCATGGGATGACTACTTGACAGACATTGGTTGTTTGTTTGTGGAATCCTACATTGCAGATTTGAGAGACACATTTGATTATTTACATCTTCTCTTTGATGAAGGTAATTCTTCTTCAGTTGTTGTGAGGGAACACTCTGATCCTCCTCTACATGATCAGTCTTTCAAGGTTGATGTGATTGTGGAGGCATCTTTACAACAGTTGGAGAAGGCCACTTTCTCTTTTGAGGAGACATCGTCTTTGAAGTATGTTCTACCTTCATCCTTGCTAGATCTCGAGTTGTCTTTTTCAGCAAATGAGAGTGTTGTTGCAAAGGGGTTCTCATAGTTTCCAGGAAGTGACTTCATTGCAGCTTCACATGGTTTCGGGAAGGCATCTTTCAATATCAACACAGGAAACTTTGAACAGATTTCAGAGACTTCTTACAT